>CM059193.1:11599636-11615011 GCA_030323885.1 Branchipolynoe longqiensis | reverse complement strand
GTTATGTATTGTACCCGGCTGGGGCGCCGGGCACCAGCGAGTGCTGCGAGGAACCAGTGTAGCAGCGGTTGAGATAAATAAACCATTGAGTAACTAGACGTCGACACGTGCAGTTGTGTTACACTCTTTCCATCACATGGTGTCAGAGGCGGAACCTTTGACGGGCATGTCGTTACCGGGGTTGAAGCCTCCCGGGCCGTTGAGCTTGGAGGACAACTTGTCTGCGAATTGGAAGACGTGGATTCATGCCTTCAATATATATGCTACTGCGGCAGGAGTACAGAGCCGAAGTGAAAAGGTTCAGTGTTGCGTGTTCCTGCATGTGGCCGGTGCGGAGGCGCAGAAAGTGCATCAGGCTATGAGATTTGCTGCGGGAGAAGTTGACAAACTTCGGCCGTTGAAGGAAGCATTCAGGGAATATTGCGAGGGTAAAACGAACATTACCGTAACTCGCTACAAGTTTAATACGTTCAATCAAGGTCAGGAGAGCATGGACACGTATGTGCGGGAGCTGAGACATCGCGTAGGTCAGTGTGAGTACGGCGAGTTGGAAGAATCGTTGTTATGTGACAGGCTGGTCAGTGGCATAAAGTGTGATAAACTAAGAGATCGGTTGCTCCAGACGCCTAAACTGACTTTGAGAGGATGTGAGGAGATGTGTCGCATGAGTGAACATCATACTAAGCAGCTCTCCAGTGGTACCGTCGAGTGTGCATTGGATTCGTTACGACAGCGTGAACCGAGCCGACCGGCGGCACGGGCGGCGTCAGCACAGCGGCCGAGAGACGGGCGGCCGGCAGCAGGTGCCAGCCGTGATTACCGAGGCAAGCCTGGTGTCGTTCAGGTCAAGTGTAGCTGGTGTGGATATGCGCATCGGCGGGACCGTGATGCATGTCCGGCGAAAGGCAAGGCGTGCAACATGTGTAGTAAAATTGGTCATTTTGCAAAAGTGTGTCGGAGTAAGGTGACAGCAGTGAATGAGATTGCGCTTGACGACGATGAAGACTGGCATGACGAGCAGGCTGAGACGGATTTGTTTGTTGGAGCGGTATCAACAGATCGGGAGGGCGATACCGAATTATGGTACGCGACCATACCTGTGGATGGGTTTGAAGTGCATTTCAAACTTGACACAGGGTCCGAGGCTAACATCATTCCGGTAGGAATATTCAAGCGGATGAAATCTGCGGAGATGTCGAAATCGCAGTGCCGGTTGGTGACGTATTCGGGGCAGCGGATAAAACCACTGGGTGAGACGAATCTTCAAGTGCGTGGCCAGTGGCTACGGTTCCAGGTTACGGACACGGGATGTCCGATTCTGGGAAAGGACGCTTGCGTACGGATGCGCATCCTGTCCCGCATTGATAGTGTGCAGAAGGAGGTGACCGGCAACAAGTGTGACAGTGCCCACAGAGAAGCTACGGACATGGTAACTAAATTTCATGATGTATTTAGTGGTTTGGGCACTATTAAAGTGGAGGCGAAAATTCATGTAGATGACACTGTGCAGCCAGTAGTGGATCCTCCCAGACGAGTGCCTCATGCTATTGAGGATAAAGTATGAAGTGAACTTGATAGAATGCTTGAGTTAGGTGTAATTGTTGAGGAGACTGAGCCAACTCCATGGGTAAATTCGATCACGATAGTCAAGAAGAAAGATAAGATCCGCATTTGTTTAGATCCAACTAAACTTAATAAGGCGATCAAGCGGGGGCCATATCCTACTAGGACTATTGAGGAGGTGGTTGCCAAGCTGGATGGTGCTAAGTATTTTTCGGTGGTAGACGCGAAAAGTGGATACTGGCAGATTCAGCTCGATACTGACAGTTCAAAGTTGTGTACTTTCAACACGCCGTGGGGTCGGTTTCGGTATACTAGGTTGCCGTTTGGGATAAAGACTGCCGGCGACATATTCATCTATGAGATGAACAGAATTCTGCATGACCTAAAGGGCGTTAATGTGATAACTGATGATATTCTTGTATATGGTAACTCACTGCATGAACATAATGAAAATTTGAAGGCAGTTCTCGAGCGGGCAAGACAAGTAAATTTGCGCTTAAACCCAGCTAAATCGAGTATATGTAAGCGGAGTGTTGAATATGTAGGTCATGTAATTTCTGAACACGGTATTACGCCTAACAAGGAAAGAGTACAAGCCATTACTGACATGCCCACACCCACAGATAAGCAATCGGTTCAACGGTTTCTCGGAATGATAGCATATGTTGCGAAATTTCTTCCCAATCTGGCGGAGATCACTAAACCCTTACGCATATTGACTAACAAAGAGACCGCTTGGCATTGGGAAGCCGAGCAAGTAAAGGCATTTGAAATGTTGAAAATAATGATAACACAGGCTCCCGTTCTCCGTTTCTATGATGTTCACAAAGTAATCACTCTACAAGTAGATGCTTCCAAGTCGGGACTTGGCGCAGCTTTGATGCAGGAAGGGCATCCGATTGCCATGGCTTCTAAAGCTCTGGATGCTACACAAAGTAGTTATGCTGTGATTGAGAAGGAGCTTTTGGCCATATGCTTTGGATGCACTAAATTTCACAATTACATTTTTGGCAAGAAAGTACGCATTGAAACGGATCATAAGCCTTTGGTATCAATTGTAGATAAGCCTCTCCATCAATTGTCTGCCCGTATGCAACGTATGCGGATGCGTCTGCAAAACTATGATCTAGAATTGGTACATGTCAAAGGATGTAATATGTTTGTTGCAGATGCCCTCTCCCGAGACCACAGCACCAAGACCGGACCCGGCGACCTGTTTGACAATGAGATAAGCGTGGCAGCGGTAGGGGTTGTGCAAGGGTGTATGCAGCAGATCAGATCTGAAACGGGACGGGATACTGAGTTGATTGGGGTGGCCGACATGGTTGACAATGGGTGGCCGGAAGATAAACATAAGGTGCCGGCTGAAGCATTACCATACCATACATTCCGGCATGAAATTACAAGGCAAGGGGATGTGTTGTTGAAAGGTAGTAGAATAATCGTACCGAAGCAAGTGCGAAAATCAGTGCTTGACAAGCTACACGAAACGCATCAGGGTATCATGAAAAGTAAAACATTAGCGAGAGAGCATGTGTTTTGGCCAGGGATGCAGACTCAGTTGGAAGATTTGATTCAGAGGTGTAGTTTATGCCAGCAGTATAGAAACAGGCAACATAAGGAACCATTGCAACCCCATGACATACCATGCATTCCATTTAACAAGGTAGGAGCTGATTTATTTCAGTTAGGGGACCAGCATTACTTAATATTGGTTGACTATTTTTCCAAGTATCCGGAAGTAGTAGAGTTGCACAGTACTACTAGCAAGGCAGTTATAGGGATGATGAAACAAGTGTTTGGCAGGCACGGTATTCCAGCAGTAGTGGTTTCTGATAATGGGCCACAGTTTGCAAGCGTAGAGTATAGGGAATTTGCAGCTGAATATGATTTTCAGGTTGTGTTTTCCAGCCCGCATTATCCGCAAAGTAATGGTCAAGCGGAGCGACACATCCAGACAGTTAAAACGATGATGAAAAAGGCCAGGAAAGAATCGAAAGATTATAATCTGGCGTTGCTCAACTTCCGGAACACTCCGGTGATAGGTTTGGATGCCTCACCGGCTCAATTATTAATGAGTCGGAAACTTAGATCGAAACTACCGATATTAAGTAAGCATTTAAAGGCTAAGGCAGTAACGATAGGACACAGGCAAATACAGAAAGTACAAGCTACCCAGAAGGGATTCTATGATCGACATGCAGGACGGCCGTACAGACAGCTACAGGCAGGGGAGCAGGTACAGTACCTGACACACAAGGGAGATTGGGCACCTGGGGTTGTTGTGAAAGAGAAGGGGAAAGACTCAGGTAGCTATGGGATATTGAATAGCAAAGGACTCACAGTAAAAAGGAATAGGAAACACATTTTTCCGACACGTGGGAAAGTGAGTCCGATTCGTCAGGGTATCAAGAAGCCTGTGCCACAGTTTGATAGTGGTAATGTGAAAACCGGAGCAAAGTCCACGCCATATCGCACTCGGCGTGGGAGAGAGATTAGGCCAGTGGAAAGGCTAGGCTATCGCTAGTGGACTTAAAGCTTGACATGCTTATCAGCAAGCTGTCGGATTTAAGACCAATTAAAAGTGTGAGAAACGAATTGTAGGATTAGGTTAAGTTCTGTAGTGAGATAAGTTAATCAGTAGTATGTGGAACGGGTCCAGATAAGGGCAGTGCTGAACTGGGAACTTGATGTGAAGTTCTATTCTGAGAATATACATTTGTTGTTTCAGAAATTGTGTGACGGTAGGTGCATGGGGGAATGTAGAAATATACCCGAGTTTATGATAAATGCTGCCCATTGACTATTTTGTGCAAGTTATAGATACTGGCACATGTATGTTTATTGCATTGTTTCATGTTGTTTTTTTTGTTGGTTTTGTTTATCGGTATACTTAGATTTTTTTTTGTTTGTGTTTTTTTTTTTTTTCAAAAGAGGAGATAGGAGTTTGTATGTTGTGATCTGACGCTATGGACAAAAGGCGGTTTTGAGAACTGCGCGTCAACACAGGCCAAGGACGATTATGGTAAATGCAAAGGAGTAGGACTGAACTCTGAGGCACGTGGGTGCAATCCCAGCTGTGCGAGGCGGACTCATTGGGTGATCTTCACCGTGTTGAACCGTACATGCCATTTGTGTTTATTCCAGCTTTCATCTTATATTGTTTATAAAAAGGGAGATGTTATGTATTGTACCCGGCTGGGGCGCCGGGCACCAGCGAGCGCTGCGAGGTACCAGTGTAGCAGCGGTTGAGATAAATAAACCATTGAGTAACTAGATGTCGACACGTGCAGTTGTGTTACACTCTTTCCATCACAGGGGGCAGTGGACGACGGGCGGGGGGCAGTGGACGTCGGCGGGGGGCAGTGGACGACGGGCGGGGGCAGTGGACGACGGGCGGGGGACAGTGGACGACGGGCCGGGGGCAGTGGACGACGGGTGGGGGGCAGTGGACGATGGGCGGGGGGCAGTGCATGACGGTGGGTGGCAGTGGACGACGGGGGGGGGGCAGTGGACGATGGGCGGGAGGCAGTGGGCGGGGGGCAGTGGACGACGGGCGGGGGGCAGTGGACGGCGGGCGGGGGGCCGGACGGTGGGGCGGGCAGCGGGCGGGGGATGGACGAACGGACTGTGGGGCGGAGTAGCGGGGGGAAGGGGGACGGGCGGCGGGGGGGCGGCGGAGGACAACATACCAGCCACACCGACACCGGAGGTAGGACACTCAGTCAGGATGGACGGGCGGCAGTGAGCTGGGCACATCAACTTTGAGCACACCAATCGAACACTGTCGGATTGCTGACAGGAGGAGAGGCCTGCATTCTATGTGTAGGCCGCGTGTACGCTGTTTTGTGTGTAGGCCTACCTTTATTGACATTGTTCCGTACTATATTGGAAGGATAACTGCAGTTTGCTTGCTCAATGCAGACTTGGATCCGATAGTTAATTTGATTGATGTTTCCCATCGTGGTTGGTGCGCGGGAAGGGAGTCAAGTTAAGCAGAGTGGTCTATTTGCACACACATACACACGCACACACCTTCATACACACCCTCACACACACGCACTCCCACATACTCACACACACTCTCTCACACACACTCACTCACACGCTTACTTAGACCTACTCACTCACACATACTCACACACACTCACGTGGGTCACACACACACACTGGCTGATGATGGATCATGCATGACGTATCGTGAACGATTCAGCATAACGTCCACAAAGCCTCCCCGTCCTTCATTAACATTAACTCCAGCGGAGGGCGCCTAGCGGGAAACACTCGAACTATTTAGGCGGGCGGCGGGGCAGTGGGCTTCGGGCGGCGGACGGCGGACGGAGAAGCGAGGCGGGAGGCGGCGGAGGCCCACGATGCGATGCCACATTAAGCGGTTTCTGAAATTAACCGCCTGGCTGGTCATCTTCTACTTCATCACCACCGCCATCTTGGAAATCCAACACTCCTCACCTCGCAACGGCATCGCCTCGCGACGGCCAATCCTCGGGGGGCGGCAAAGCCGGAACTGGAGCTGGGGCTGGGGCTGGGGCTGGGGCTGGGGCTGGGGCTGGGGCTGGGGCGAGGGGAGGGACCGGGGCGGCGCCGGCGGTTCCCGGCCCGAGGCCCGTCTGTGGCCGAGCGGGTTGAAGGAGCACGATGACAGGATCCCCGCCCAGCTCTCCTTCAACGGTTCCCGGCGTCCCACGTCGAACAAGACGAAGCTGATTCTCATCACGAAAGGCTTCCCCACCGTACAGCGGGGCGGGCGCCAGTTCGAGGCCGACGGGTGCCCCGTACGCAGCTGTACGCTGACCGACGACCACGCCGCTAGAAGGCGTGCCAATGCCGTCATTCTCCAGCAGAACGACCGGCTTCCCCATTGGCCGAAGCCCGTCAGACAGATCTGGGTGTTGTTCATGCTCGAATCGCCCGACCACACGTACAACCTCAAGAACAACTCTGGGTTAATCAACTGGACGGCCACCTATCGACGGGACTCGGTACTAGTGACGCCGTACGAGAGATTCATGCCGTCGCCGGACGGGGGGAAGGCGGGGGCGGCGCTGTCGGCCTTTACTGTGGGGCAGGAGGCGGGGACGGCGACGACGGAGGGAGGCGTGAACTTCGCCGGGAATAAGACGAAGAAAGTCGCCTGGTTTGTGTCCAACTGTGGCAGCGTCAACGGTCGCATGGAGTATGCCAAGGAGCTGCAGCGGCATATTGACGTCGACATCTACGGGCAGTGTGGACCGTTTAAGTGCGTCAGGAACGAAGGCCACAAGGGGAAGTGCTTCAACATGCTGCGCACGACATACAAGTTCTACCTGGCCTTCGAGAACTCCAACTGCAGGGATTACATCACCGAGAAGCTCTATTGGAACGCCTACCAGTGAGTCATGTATTGCAAACTTCTTTCTTGCCTTTTTTTCTTTCGTTCTTTCTTTATATCTTTCTTTCTTCGTTGTTGTCTTCCTCTTCTTCTTGTTCTTCTTGTTTTTCGTCTTCTTCTTCCTGTGCTTCTTTGTCTTCTTCTTCTTCCTCTTCTTCTTCATCTTCGTCATCTTCTTCCTCCTCCACTTCTTCCCTCTCTTCCTCTTTTTCTTCCTGTTCGTCCTGTTCTTCCTGTTCTATTCCTTCTTCCCGTTCTTCTTCCTCTTCTCTCCTTTCCTCTCCTTCATTTCTTCTTCATCTTCTTCTGTCGTTTACCCTTGTTGGCCAAAGCGGTTGTGTTGTCAGCGCGCTGGTTCGCTTCCTGTGTGGCAGGTTGGGGTTTTGATTTTTTTGTGTAACCAAAATAACCCGGCCGAGTCAAACCGATGACTTACAAAATTTATATTTGTTGATACCTAGCCTGGCGCTTGGCATTGGTAGGATAAGTGTCAGGATAATGTAACTTCCACCATGTAGGCTGAAGCTGTGACCCGGCGTGCTGGGTCCCAGCTACAGTACTTCCTGAGGGACCAGCGGAAGTGGGTATTGCTGTATTAAGTGAGCCTGCATTCCTTGTGTACTTATTAATGGCTGACATGGCCATCCTTGCTGCATACTTAAATAAGTATCTCATGCATCCATGAATATCGTGGCTGGCACTATCTGCAGGACTCCATTATCATAGACTCATTAACCGAGTGAGAGGTGCTTGTGGAATATATTATTTCAGCAAGTATAATTTGATTGGTTAGTTGTTGGAGTTTTACATCCTGGCAACATCTAAGGTCATATCAGGAGGGGTACCGACTTGTGACAGTGCACACCCATGGCGACTTTATAGTTCTGCCCTACTGGAAAATTAGGCTGCCTGCACCATGCCACGATATCCTGCTCAGTCACATTATCCTGACACTGACCAGTCCTTGTCCTATCCTATTAATGCCGAGCGCCAGGCTAGGAAGCGATAAGTGTCAATATTGTATGTCATTGGTTTGAATCGACCGGGAACCGAACTCCGGACCTAAATCTTTGACATATTGGGTTTTATTTAGGAAAATAATCGAATTTGATAATATACCTTTCTTTACTTTGCAGTAACCTATACTTTAAGTGGCTAACTTTGAATATGTGGGTCGTTCTAAGAAACTGTGTACCACTTTTGTCACATGGAAATCAAAAGTACAAACATTAAAAATGTCCACATGGACATGGATTCTGCTATTATTTTGAGTGCTTTCTGTTATTATTTGGAATGTTTTCACTTTGGATTTCCATGTCACAAAAGTGGTATACAGTTTCCCAGACGGTTATATATATTTTTAAATACTTTTTTTCATGTAAGATACAATATATCGCTACAACAAATGGAATTGTCGACAATCAAATTAGCCAATCTTGTATGACTTTTAGGTTCATTTAGCCTACTTAGAGCATCACAAAACTTACTTAGACTACTCCTAATATATATAGTCTGAAAGTTGAAGTTATTTTTATATTGAGGACCAGAATAACCTTCTAATAAAGTACATAATTTGGCTGCTTTTTGTGCGCCCAGTATTAATAGTTGTACTTATGACCGTATTATCAGTTATGAGTAATAGATTTTTATCCTTCCAGTCTTCCTCCCATCTCTGAACTGCAGCATATATTGCCCATAGCTCCTGTACATTAATATGCTCATTGCGTACCTTACTCTCCATATGGACATTGTGGTGACCCGCATAATTACGCAAAGCTGAGTCGTCTGATGCTCTAAACGAGCCCACCAGCCAGTCATCGGTGTATAGTGCTCCATATCCCCACTTGGATGCATCACTATAAAGTGCCTCCATAGGTGCAAACTGCGCTAATATTTGAGCTCTACCATTGAAAGTTCTGGCAAAGGCTAGCCACCAATTTAGGTCTTCCTTAATGCCTTTAGTTAATCAAATTTTATAATAAGATTTTTTCAGGCGTCCTAACAGATCATAAATCCTGCTAAAGAAGGTTCTGCTGCCTTTGATAACTTTAGAACAGTGTGCTAGAAGACTGCCCACCCGTTCTAATTCCTTTTTAGTAGCTTTATTCCTACCCTTCAGCTTATACAATATAGCGATAGTTTTTTAAAACTTATCCTCCGGTAATGTTAATTCCAGTCTAACAGTCGATAATTATTCCCAGAAATCTAACCTTAGTTTCTGCAGCCGTTACCTTTTTATAATTAATAAAGAAACCAATTCTACGCAAAATTGACATAACAGTCAATTGGTATGCCATAGCCTCATTTTTTTATCTCCCAACTATACAATAGTCGTCCAGATAATTGACGACCATTGTCACACCCTCTCTAATGGCACATCTAACATTAAAATCTGAGATTCGTGAAAATATGTACGGGCTGGATGAAAGGCCCATACACAGTCGATTATCAAAGTAATAGGTGTTAACTCCATCCTCACCCGGGGGCCCTGCCTATCCCTATCGTCCGGGTGAATAGACACTGCCCGGTACGCATTCTTAATGTCAATATTGCAGAGATAGTGTCTGTGCTGCAACATATGCACAACATCATCTATAGTCTTATTTTTCTTTTTTTGTAAATATAGTTTATTCATTGAATAAAGTCTTTTGTCAGCGCCGTGGCACTGGTCTTCCAGCCATGTGACAATACAGTTATTTACAATATATGCAGCTAGCCCAAATCAGCTGAAATAACAATATCAAACATTCAAAGACTTACATATGGTATAGTTTGACAATTCACATACAAAAATAGCAGGTATATGTTGTATTCCTACACACTTGAACAATTTTCGCCGATTTCCCCTGTATGGTCATTTACCGAAATCTCAGGCCTACTACAGTCTACTACTACACACCCACCGCCATCATCTTTCGGCACCACAAAAACACTATGAGTGCAACTAGGTATCTCGATAGTTTTTGATATTATATTTGCCTCAAGCTCATCCTTAAACTTATCTGCAATTATTTTCTTATGCTCAACTGAGCATCGCTTATTCCTACTAACATCATATGCAACAGCGCAATCTTGAGTAATTACCCTAAATCCGAAAACAACACCCGATAATATAAACCACCAAACCTGATCGATCTCCCCCCGGAAAAACATTCAATGAATTTCAGTTGACTGGGAACTCCCGCGATACAATGAGCACAACTACATATACCGTACACACATTTCACCGTAACCGTAAATTGTACAGGCCTGGATAGCACAGTCTCAAACACACATACTAATAATTCACCAATGTCACAGTTTTCTACCAATAAATTGTTGTCCTTGCCTAACCCATTCGGGTATGTCCAAACCAGACCGTCAAGTCCTGCAGTGTTATTAGGCTGACCGTCCTGAACGTCATCACCTGCTGTGTGTTCACGTGATACATTTCCCCCCTGCACACACCCACCATTAGCACAGCCCGCCGGCGCGCCTGCAATTAACTCAGGAATGTCGCTCTCCGCTCCACCACAATTGGCCCTACACGTGTTGTCCGATGCAGACACTTGACCCCGGGTTCGCACATTCCGGGGATCCTCAATAGACGATTTCGGTTGAAAGTCAAATTTTCATCCTTACATTTATATTTCTTGTAATCTTTTGAGCCACACATTGAACATTTATGCTCATAATTACATTCCTCCTCTGTCCTGCTGCACCCTTCATCGCCATTCCACTGGTAGCAGCAGCGCGTGGGCTTAGAACCCGACCCAGCGCCCTTCTTGCCGTACAAACTACCAGCACCTGGTTTGCGCACCTTTGCATTCTGCGTGCCATAGTGCACTGCACTCTCCCCCAAATTAACCTGAGCAAATGCCGCCATTCCAATCTGCTCCGCAGCCTTTCGCACCGCAAGCGCATAGTCCACGTGTGCAGAATCTTTAAAGTAGTCGTCCCAGGCCCCTCACACATATAAATACAATGTGCTCAATACTAGCTTCATAGTCAGCTATTGCAAGCTCAGGAATATCCAGACACCATAGCCATTTACATGGCGCACCTCCTTGCCGGCCACCGTGTAGCGCTTTAGAGCCCACTTACTGTGTCTTCTCCTACTCGAACTGCTATCACTGCGGCTGCGTGTTCGTCATTGTCCACCGTCACCCCTCGTGCACACCCTGGAGCGGCCGAAGTTCGAAAACCCTGTCATGGTGCCCAACGCGCCTGGAGACAACCCGCCCACATACCACGTGGGCGCTGGCAGCCCAAGGTCATCCACATTAGCAGTCAAACGTTCCAGCCATCGTCCTGCCAGCTGGTCGTCCCGCATCGCTTGAAGTTCCCTCCTGCGCGCCTCCAATGCCCCGAGCCTTATCTCTGTCTCAAGTCTTGCAATGTCGTCCGTCACACTCTTCTCCCGGTCGTCCATAGTCAATGCCGACAAAGACTTGTCCACTACCTCCAACTCCCCGTCGTCCGCCGGCTTCTTCCTTTTAGCAGCCATAGCGGACTGACTTGTCGTCCTTCTCTCCTGCTGATATGCCACACAAGTTATTTTATCGTCCTTTCTATGGCATTCCCCACAGTCACGACAAAATACCATATCGTACTTAGCTTAGGAGTTGACGAACAGCCGGCAGACGTCAGGCAGACGGTAGGTAGGTGACAGACGACCGACAAACTAGCAGCAAAGACGAGACGGTGCGCTCAGTTTGAAAGCCCGGTGCGAAATGGCCGAGCAGAGGTTCGCAGGGCATCAACAGGTGGTCGTGCTGCAGTAGCGCACTGAGGGATTGATCAAGTCGGGTCATGATATTTCGATATACATATTAATCGTCATTAAATAACAGACCTATTTACTGCACAGTAATAATCAGAACAATAATAATGGAGAAGCCGATCAGCCTTTTTATATAATGATAATAATTGTGCGTAATGCTTTGGCATTGCGGGTAATCAGGATCGCGAATACAGACCAAGGCGTGCCAGTACTAAGGACGTCTATTGTGTCGCTGACTAGCGGGTCTTTTCTTAACCTGGTCGCCGATCGGGTAAACAGGACTTGATGACGTATTACGCAGTGCACTCGTACTGACGATCCGCTCCTTTTCGGGTAGACTTTTGCTATATAAGGCGGCGCAGCGACGGAGCCAGGAAACAATAACCAGCCTTAAATTGGCCTCCCACCCACCCTACATGTGAAAGTGGAAAGTAGGGCCATAGCATCTCTAGCCTCATTTCTTAAGCATTTGTGAGCTGACATTTGTATAACCTGACGTTTAACTTTCCTTAATTAAAAATGCCATTACTATATTTGCTGTGTTCGCGTTTTTCCTGATTATCCTATCTATTAATTATTAATCAATTAAGGCAACACACAATAATAGTTGGCTCACAACTCTGGCTGGAATGCTATTGACAAAAGTCCCAATTCCTGACCGACTTCCTGGGTGTGGGTGTAGGTGTGGGTGTGGGTGTGGGTGTGGGTGTGGGTCGGTGTGGGTGTGGTTGCGATTGTGGGTGTGGGTGTAGGTTTGGGTGTGGATGTGGGTGTGGGTGGGGGTCGGTGTGGGTGTGGGTGCGTGTGGGCGTGGGCGCGGGCGCGGATGCGGGTGCGGGTGTGGGTGCGGGTGCGGGTGTGGGTGTGGGTGAGTGTGCGTGTCGGTGTGCGTGTGGGTGTGCGTGTGGGTGTGCGTGTGGGCATGGGTGTGCGTGTGGGTGTGGGTGGGTGTGGATGTGCGTGTGGGTGTGGGTGTGGGCGTAGGTGGGGGTGGGTGTCGGTGGGGGTGGGTCACCTGTGCCATTGTCTGTCACCGTGGGTGCATACTTGATCTTTGTTTGCTTTGTTTGCTCTCATTTGGCACAAATCGGACCATTTCGTATTGTATAATATGTTATGCCAATATTATTTAGGCTGTTGGGCTTATCCATTCTCCACCGTCCGGTGTGTGAGCGCTGTGCCGCCTGTACTACCCCGACCACGGCTACCAGAAAGCCGTGGTCGATCAACCGATGAGGACCGAGCGTCCCGGGGAGCGAACGTCGGGCGGCACCGACGCGACTCGGCCTCCAGTCGGTCGGAAATCTGACTTTGAGACCGACTTTAAATGGTCCATTTAGGGAGGTGGTCGGCTTAGGGAGTTAGAATATGGTTACAATGGTATTGGTGGGACCCAAATAAAGCGATCGATATAGGGAAGTGATCGATCTGTGGAGGTGGTCGGTTAGAGAGGTTTTACTGTACTTGCAAATTCCAATGTACAAATGTGAATAAAAAATGAATATGGTCTTTGCTGCCAGATAAATTCATGCAATGGACGAGTGCCGAAGGCGTGAGACACAGGAGGTTCTGGTGGCATGCTCCCCCCCCCCCCTCATCTATCACCTCCCCCCCTCTCCTCCCCCCCGCCTCCGCTCCCCCCCCCAGGAATTGTTCTTTTAATCTAGAGGGTCTGAAATACCATTTCTAGCCATTTCACGGAGGTTACATACTGTTTTTTTTCTCTTTTTTTCGTTCGGGGATGGGGGGGGGGGGGGGTGCGAGGGGGAAGTTGCCTACCGCCAGCTACGGCCCAGTAATGTAGAATATCATTTATTATGTGGATATAGATAACGGCAGCCCCTTACTGTTTCTCTCTAATTCTAAACCACCATATCTTCTGTGCTATTCACTGCGGAGCGGGCATTCTCTCCCCGTATAAATACAAACGTATTATGCATGTATAATATATATATATAGTTGGTTAGTTGTTGGAGTTTTA
Source organism: Branchipolynoe longqiensis (assembly GCA_030323885.1). NCBI lineage: Eukaryota > Metazoa > Annelida > Polychaeta > Phyllodocida > Polynoidae > Branchipolynoe > Branchipolynoe longqiensis. Next base: position 11,601,316 of record CM059193.1, on the reverse strand, counting down.
CATCCTGGCAACATCTAAGGTCATATCAGGATGTGTTCCGACTTGTGACAGTGTGCCGTCATGGGGACTTTATAGTGCTGCCCAACTAGGAGACCAGGCCGCCAGCACCATGACCTGATCTGCTGATATCCTACTCAGTCACATTATCCTGACACCGAGCCAACCAGACCTTGCCCTATCCTAATAATGCTGAGCGCCTACAAAACTAACATATGACATGTTATTGCCTCCTTCCTCTGTATTCCCGTCCTGATATGACCTTAGATGTTGCTAGGACGTAAAACAACAACAAACAAACAAATCCTCTGTATTCACACCCAGCTAGTTCTGTCAATCGCATGAGACCAATATATATAATAATAATAATAATAATAAGTAATATTCCCTTACGTATCCATATACTCGCATAATACTGTAGTAGGCTGCACTGACCTCTCAGACAAGTAACCACATAGACAGGTAGGCGTGGGTAGTGTTTTGATAGCAGGGAGCCTAGGTGGTGTAATGTTTAGCATACTGACCCGGAATGCAAAGCGATGTGGGTTCGAGTCCCACTCTAGGCGCAATATTTCCAATTTTCATCACCCCCATGACAATACGTTATGCATCTATGCCATTATCCTGGCATAGATGGTTACGTGAATATAATAATGTGGCGGTTGCGCTGGCGAATGGTCATATACTTTGTGGACTGCTCGGTCCTGGTAAGTATATGTTGGCGCTGGTTGCTAGGCGACCATGCTGAGTGTTTCATAGCAGTGTTTTATTGGCAGTGTTTGCTAGGCAGATTGATTTGTCTGCTTCTGTCCACTATTCATCACACAGGTGATAAAAGATGTAGGAGGGTTAAAAACCAACCCATTAGAACAACTGGTGCTGATAGGACCTTAGGATTTAAGTTAGCTATATAAAATCAATTCTAGATAATTGCTTTGGTTTCTGAAAAGTTGCTGCTTCAGAGTACTATGCAAATTAAAATCATGTAGATTAATAGACTTTCAAAGTTGAATCGAGAACAACGAGTAGTCGCCATTAATGTGGGAAAATGAAATGAGCAGATACATTTTCTTATCTAAAAACCAAAATATATTCTTCACGTACCTTGATATTTATGCCCTCAACTTTTGAGCCGATTAGTAGATTAGTCCAGTAGATCAATGAACGTTAAATTTGAATTGACAGAGCTCTCATATCAACATGGCAGCCATTGGCAGGAAGTTGAGAGGTTCTGCGGTAACAGGAAGCAGCCATTTTCATTGGCTGAGGTAGTCAGATGGTACAACTAGTTCATTCAAACATGGAGGATTTACTTCATGGACTCTATAGCATGAGATCGGGAGTTCGATTCCGGGTCGAGTCCAACCAATGACTTAAACAATTGATTTGTGTCGTTTCCTAGCTTGGTGCTCGGCATTAATACTAAATAATAGGATAGGGCAAGGACTGGTTAGCTCCGTGTCAGGATAATTTGACTGAGTGGGATATCAGGTCATGGTGCTTGTGGCCTGATTTCCCAGTGGGGCAGCACTATGAAGTTGCCATGAGTGCGCACTGTCACAAGTCGATACCGGTCTTGATATGACCTTAGATGTTTTTTTTTTTTTTTTTTTTTTTTTGGTGTAAAGTATTTTATTCTATGAACTGAACATGACATTTGTAGCGCCGGGGCACTGGTCTTCC
>CM059193.1:11523171-11599137 GCA_030323885.1 Branchipolynoe longqiensis | reverse complement strand
TATTGTCCATCTGGCAAGTGTGTCTCGTGAAATCGCCTTATGTGGCTTTATAAAGCTCACTAATAGTTGTTGTGATGCACGTAAATCCTTTGTCTTGTATATATAAGCCCGTATGGCCGACACAACACATAATTTCCGATCATTCGGAAAACAGTCTAAGTGAACCGTTGATAAAGGGTCACCTAACGTGTTCGATTTAAGCAATTTTTCTAAATCAAACGTAGCTTGTTGCTTGTCTATTTCTAATCCAGTTAAGGATAAAGCAACAATCGTCTGTCCTCTGTGTCCGGTTACTAACAATAACAGGACCGCGACCTTAAAACCTAACTGTTTTATATCTAACCACGAGTTGTGAGGCCAAGCCTGAAACAACTTAAATACTATAGAAACATCCCAAAACCGACTATACTTTGGTTTTGGAGGATTCCTTTGATAAATTGAACGAAGTAAATAACAAATAACATAATGTTTTCCAACTGTTTCGCCATCAATTCTAGGTAATATAATTGATAACGCACACCTCGCCGCATTAATCGATCCAAAGGAAAGTCCTTCATCCTCTAGAGAACGAAGAAACCGAGCTACTTGTGAAATCTTTGGATTTGTTGGCTTAACTTTCATTAACAAACAATGTACACCCCATTTCTTTAAATAGGTTGTATACATTTTGACAGTTCCTGGCCTCCAGGCATCCGATACTATCCTATCCTCAGTAATTCTGTCCAATCCAAATTGCTGTAGCTGCTTCCTTAGAAAAGGAATGCCAATAGGGGCGTCGTTGACACGTCGCCGTGAACCACTAGCGGTCCGTGGTGCGTCAGATTCCCGAGTTTTCTTGGGAATCGTATACGATCTTTTGCCAGTTGTGAAACTGCTGGCAGCCAAGGTTGCGTGTCCCAATCGGGCACCACCAGTATCGCATGTGTCCCTTCCAAGCCGATTTTTCTCACTACTCGGCTGATAATGCTAAATGGTGGGAAAATATAAAAATAATTATTTTCCCAAGTAATAGCAAACGCATCTACTTTCCAAGCATCGGTTCAGGATGCCAAGAAACATAACAGGGTAACTTGTTATTATTTCGTGATGCAAATAAGTCAACTTCAGGTGTACCCCATTTTTCACAAACGAAGTTAAACAAATGTGTAGAGAGAGACCACTCTAAATGGTCATGGAAATTTCTACTTTTATAATCTGCAAGTGTATTTTGTGACCCTGGAATATGCGCTACAGTCAGCCAGACTTGTTGAGCCTGTGCCCAGTTCCAAATCAGTTTAGATAACTGATTGCAAGACTTTGATTTGGTTCCACCCATGTTACGAATATATGCCATGGCAGTAGTATTATCAGTTAGTATTCTAACCTGTGATTTATTTATCTTTACTAAACTACGTAAGCCCAGATAAATAGCACGCAATTCTAGTGCATTAATATAGTCTGATTTTTCATCATCAAGCCATCTACCTCCTGTTGTGACCCCATCTCGATGAGCTCCCCAACCTTCTAACGAAGCATCAGTAGTAATTACTGTATTAGGTTCCGCCATGCGGATTGGATTTGGTGAACTTGCTATATGTTGCATCCACCATCCAATATCCTGTAACCCTTCTTGCGAAATAAACATCTTTCGCTCAAAATTGCCTTTAGTTCGTGTTAACGCTAAATTTTTATCTATTTCTAGCGACTTAATATGGGCCTTCCCATATAACACAGCAGGTGCATATGATGTCATTATGCCAATAAGAACAGCAACCTGTCTAATTTTTGGCTTTGATAACTTAATAAGCTGAGTCGCTGTAGTCATAAACTTAATTAGTTTTTGTTCTGTTATCGACACTGTAAGGGACTGTGTATCCAGAATAAACCCTAAACATTTGAGTTGTTTTGTTGGTTTAAACACTGACTTTTGTTGATGTACATAAAACCCCAATTTAGTGAGTAATGCACATAAATCCAAAACTGCATTCACACAACCAATTTGTGTTGATGCTATAATAAAAGAATCATCTATGTATGGAAACATTATATGACCCTTCCTCGCCATTACCGAGAAAACAGGTTTAAGCAATTTAGTAAATAAACGTGGCGCACAAGCTAAGCCATTCGGCATACAGGTAAACTCATAGAGTTGGTTATCCCAAATAAATCGAAGAAATTTTCGGTATTGTTCCATTATGGGAAGCGTATAATATGCATCCTGTAAATCAACACTAGCCATCCACGCATCTGGTGTAATCAGATCTCGTGCCGTATCTAGAGAGAACATTTTAAAATGTCGATATTCCACCCTTTTATTAAGGATTGTTAAATCCAGGATCATTCGAACATCACCATTAGGCTTCGGTCTCGAGAAAATGTTTGAAATAAACTGTCCTGAACAGTGTGTCACTTTTTGTATAATTCCTTTCTCAAAGAATTTATGTACCTGTTTAGTTAGTGCGTCTCGTTCAACTGGTTGAATGTTATATGGAAAAGGTATTATACTTTGTACAGGAATTTGTGTAAAAGGAATTTGAACACCCCTAACTATTTCTATAATTTCTTGGTCACTAGTAATTTTGTGCCACTCAGAAATATGATTACTAATATTACCAGCCACAAAGTTGCTTACAGTTTGTGTGTTTTTAGAGGCTGCAGGGACTTGTAAAGTTTGTGTTTGGACCTCTACTTGGACCCGCCCCTGGGGAAAGGTCTCGACGAGTTGAACCCTCGACCTATTGGCCGTGCGGTGTTGTCGGTCCAGCCTGGGCGAGCGCCCCGGCCCCGAAACCCTTGACCGAAGTTTGAACTCGGTCTGGTTCCTCTGGTGAACCGTCGTGGACGAAAATCCCCTCGTGACTTTTTGAAACGAGGAACTTCCTGTTTCTTCTTGCCATCCATGTTTTTGCCACTCTTGGCTGCAGTCTCTACCTCTTTATAGAGGTATTGTAGTTGACCGCCAAACATCTTGGTATTATCTAAAGGTTTCCCTTTAATCGGCTCTGGAGCAAGATAGAGCGTAAACTCCTTCCCCTCATTATCGGTAACCTTCTTAGAGCGAGCCACTTCTTTGCCAGCATCTGTGCAAACTGACTTGAAGACATTTTCATATCTTCGAAACGACAGGTAATTACCTGCCGCCGCTAGTACTGCAATGCCTTTGTCCATTGTCTTAGCCAAAGACGAGAACTTATTTTCACTCTGCATCCTATTAGCCACAGGAACAATAGCTGTTAGGGTAGCCAACACTGCCTTATGCACTGTGTGCAACACATCCTCAAACTTCTTACGGTCATCCGTCATATTGACATCCCGATCCATTTCTTTAATGATGGAGTTGGGAACACCCTTTATGCCTGTTAACTCATCTCCTAACTTGGAGATAACCTCCGCCGGTTTGAACGTGCGAAAATGACCATTCACGGTCTCGCGCATAAGCGTAGTGGTTTTAACCCGCTTAGCCTTTGGCTTCTCCACCTTCTTAGCCACTTTAGTGCCAATGTCCGCATAGACCCCTTCATATAGGGTGTGAGTCTGATTCCGTAGAAGTAGACAGTGGACGACACTGTCAGAAGAATATTTTCCTCTTCCTCTTCTTCTTTTTGGACTTAGTCTTCCGCTTTTTGCGCAAACCAGACTCTGCCCGCTCCTTGGTGAATTCATCACCCGAAGAAATCACCTGTTTCTTCTTCTTCCTCCGTTTAGGAGAAGGAGGAGGAGGAGCCTTAAGCTCCACCGCCGAGTCTGTGTCCAAGAAATCCTCAAATGAATCCTCTTGGACACTCGGCCTACGCCGCTTCCGAGACACAGGCGATTTGGCAGTCAAGATGTGGCTTTCCAATCTTGCAAAGCGAGCCTCCCAATCTGGAGGCGCAGGCACATCAGGCACTGCGTCCTCGTCCGGGTCGGAGAGGATATGCGCCCGGGGCTGTGTCGACGGCCCTGCCGACAACACGGGTGAGGAGTCGTACTCCTCGTCCACTCCACTCGGAACACGCCCCTCGGCTGCTGCTGCACCGCGCTTACTCCGCTTCGTGGCCATCGGGAACTGAAACAAACATTTTTGGTCAGTCCCGGTATATATATATGTCACAATATGGTTGTTTCAAACTCATTTGGACATCTATTGGTGTTAAAGAACGTGTTTATACCGTTATAACACAGGCGTAATAAGCTAAATTTGTGCGTGGGTTGTGGGTCAAGCCCAAACCTTACGCGGGGTCGGGACCAGTGTATCGGCCCGCCCATCCCTCTGTTCCGCACACTTCTCCCACCTGTGACTACTACGTCAACAAGTTGGAGAAAATGCTACGAAACTCGGAGAAACGCCTGAAAAAGTTTTGTCTAGGGGAGTCTATAAAAGAAACCCAGGAGCATCTCCAACATTACTCTCTATTAGAGTACGAGAGAATTTCCACATGAGATAGGGCGAAACCCACATCTCTACCCATAGTCACACGGTGACCCGGGTGTTGACATAACCGCTAATGACCGGTTTGGTTCCTTCGCGAAACCCACTCGAGTGTTCTATCCTTGGTTGTTTATAACCAAATAACTCGTCCAAATTGGACCAACGAAAGTCTAAACTTTCCATATTGATGCTCTAATGCATCATAATTAAGCTAACCACAGTTTTTATTATACTTACTGCGTATTTGCTTGTATGTAGACTAATTTTGCCGGAGCAACCCAACGACACGTTATCCAGTCGTGAGTTGTATATGCTAATTGCTGGTACCGGACGTGCTTACCTCTCCCTAGCCTGAGGCTAGCCTGAGGCTGTTTACCGAGGTAAAATATATGTATATATATGTGTATATATGTCTGCGTGTGTCCGTGTTGACACATACAGACAAGTACGGACACACACGGACACATATATATAATGACAAATACAAAACCAGTAAACACACATATACACACAGACACACATACATAATGACAACTACAAAACCAGTAAACTTCAGGGCCATTACCAGTTTGAACATTACGAAAAATACTGTTTTGCTGGTCTCCGTGTAAATATACACGATAGTTCAAAGACTGATATAGAACTCTCTTTGAAACTCAGCAGAATGCCTTTTGCTAAAATAGATTTTTGAACTGTAAATAATTTAATTCATGCTAAACTGCCAGGTACTGCCGTGTCATGTGCATTGCCAGGGACATGGGTATGCATAATAATGTCATTAGAACCTTACATTCTACGGTCAATACCTTTAATAACACAATAAAACACAATAACACCTGAAACTGAAAGGCTTTACAAATTAATGGAGAGAAATTCGGGGCATAGCAACTAGCTGGCATCGTTATTAAAATAATCAATTGAATTGAATTATTACTCTACTGTTTTCCGTGCGAAGAAAATCAACACTAACCTGCTCTGCTTTGCCAACCTGGGCCGCGTTCAGGGTACACCTCCGAGACGTCTCGGGGAAATCCCTGATGTCACGCTAGTCTGAATGGCAAATGCAGTTTGTCGCCTCGAAAATGGTCGCCCCCCATAGGCGGTGGCCATTTGCAATGGAAAAGCTGCGCTTTGAGTGGCTGAAACCACTGAATACAGCGGCCATTTTCGAGGCGCTTTTTGTCTCCTGTCTGAAATGGGAGGCGTCTCCGAGACGTCTCCGAGACACACCCTGAACGCAAATAGACCAAAAACCATCGCGGAGACGTCTCCGCAGCACCTCCGAGACGCACCCTGAACGCGGCCCTGACCATTCCAGAAGTGGCAGTCACATGACAGTGACGTAGCGTGATCAACGTATCTTAATCTTAAAGTCATTTCCAATCTCTTTGACTCATTCAGACTCCATAGCTACGAACGACGCCCTTTACTAAAATAATAAAAAAAATTATATTATATATATATATATATATATATATATTATATATATTATTATATATATATATATATATATAATATATATATATATATATATATATAATATATATATAAATATATATATATATATATATATATAGTGTTTCCTCATTTCATGTCAAAATATTGAAAAAGCTTACTGAAATATCAGCCGACGATTCGAGCCTGTCGCCTCGGTGTGTACAACTTGTGCGCGTCGCGCGCCAACGCCGATGTTAGTTATTTTCATTGTTGTTCCTTTTCCTTCGAAATTCGACTGTGTTCAACATCACTGCACTTCAGGAACAATAATGTCGTTCTTAATGTCACTGTACAACACTCGTGGCCGAACACCCCGAGTTTACGCTGAACAACTTGCTCTTCAACATGAACCATTACGGGATGTTATACGTCTGCTTCACAATTTTAACGGTAAGTAATCCCGCCACACGGGCGTAGTGAAACGTCACAAACAATTGAAACATGTCACATCGGTAATGTTCGACGCAGCAGTGTCATGGTCATAGTTGTTGTTAGATAAAAGATTCACCCCGTACTTCCAGTCCAGGGGTGAAAGACAACGTAGTCTAAATACTGGCGAAAGTAGCTTGAGTATGGAACAGAGAACGCCGTCGATTTCACTTTTAAATTGCATTAAAGTATATGTTTTATTATATTTTCCAACTCAAAACTAGCGGGTAAATATGAAGACATACACAAAGAATAAATGTTGCTTCTTAGATTGTGAAGTTAGGCTCTCATAAAGACTCATTTCATTAGCCCGATTTTTCGAGTGCTTTTATATAAGGCTGGTCTTTACCCGTGTACTACAAGTACCTGGTGAATCTTTTATCTAAGTTGTTGTATGTTCTATCTTTGTCACACTATCTTCATTCTTCATATTGTTTAATTCATGTTCTGCTTATTTCATACCTTTGTTGCACAGTCTTCATTGTTCTCACTTTTTGTTGAACTTTTTGACTTGAGCATAACTTACACGACGACCTATAGATAGTAGATTGCTTAGGTTGCAGATCACATGACTTGCAGATATATGTATATACATATATAATATATATTATATGGCATGTACTATGCATAATATATATTATATGACATATTATGGAAGATTATGATAATAATATGTGATTTAACATCTGAGGTATATAATATATATCATGTAATATATATAATATCTATAATACATAACATAATATATATAGTATATGTGTATGGTGTATATATTATATATTTATATATATTATGTATGTTATATATATAATATTTAATATATATAATACATGAAATATATTTGATTTAACATACTAATACTTAGATAAAAGATTCACCCCATACTGACAGTACAGGGGTGAAAACCAACCCATTAGAAAAGCTGGCAAAGAATTTCGACATGCTGGGGAAATTAATTGAGTGAATAATGTCTTAATTTAAGAAGCAAAATATATTCTTTATATATTTTTTTATATTTACCCGGTCGGTACCTTTGAGTTGAAAAATATAATAAAACATCTAGTTTAATATGATTTAAAACTGAAATCGACGGCGTTCTATGGCCGCCATCTTAACTTTTTGCATTCTCTCTCATTTCACCAAATCTGTGCCAATATATGTAGCCATTTGATCCTGGAACCACAGTTTCTAGTTCCTGTCCCATACTAAAGCTACTTTCGCCTGTATTTACACTACGTTGTCATTCACCTATGTACTACCAGTACAGGGTGAATCTTTTATCTAACTAATACTATGTATAACAATATCTTATGGAGTGATCCAGTGCCACTAAAAATCATAATCTGGAAAAAAAAGAATTCAAGAAAGAACCGTTCAAGGTATGCCTGAGGTGCCTCAGAGAAATTCCTGACGTCGCACCAGCCTGAACGACTTGAGCTTTCTGGTGCCTCGAAAGTTGTGGCCTTCATAGGAGGCCACCATTTGCAATTGAAAATAGCAGCTCTGATTGGCTGAAACCATTGAATCCGGCGGCCGTTTTTTAGGTGATTTTTGCGAGATGTTTCTGAGGCGTACCCTGTACGCAAATAGACCAAAAACATGTCACCAAGCTGACTCGGAGGTATACCCTGAACGCGGCCATAAGAATTTATGGATATACATTTTTGTAACTCTTTGTGCTTTCACTGAATATTTATTTCTAATTTATTTCGTTAAACACACACACACACACACACACACACTGCTTCCTGTTTTCAATGAATTCTGCTTATTAGCTTCGACTAAATTACACCGAAAAAAATCCCCACTGCAGGTTCTAGGAATCCTATACGGGGCACTTCTATTAGCTTTTTGGGGTCTATTTCTCTCGCTTTAAAAAAAAAAAAATTGTGAAAACATTGTAGATTGCTTCTTTTTTTTAAAGACGATAATAATAACAAATATATAAAATTTGAAGAATTAAAAAAAAAATTAATTTGTTAAAAAATCATTAAAAAATTTAAGAAAAGGAAAGTGCATATCGCTATGGTTAGAAAAAGTTCGCTTGCAGCTGTTTCCGTGCTGCTGCTCAGGGCTGGCGCCGTGTTAGTAAGCCTGTCACCACACGGCTGCCCCACCTGAGCCCACCTGTTGCCGGCTGTCCAGGTGTGAGACGCGGCCCGTCCAGGTCGGTGGACACCTGTGGGGAACCAGCAGACTGCGGCAACACGGTTAATGTCTCAAAAGGGAGCAACGGCTCGGCGCCATCTGAGAGAGTGTGAGAAAAGGCTACCAGGAGAAGGGTGGGGTGAGGGGGGGGGGGGGGGGCTGGCAGGAAGGGGGTGAGACTTGAGAGTTACTTTTGGGGTAAGGTGTGTGCGCGAGAGATGAGTAGGATACAGTGTGGGAGGTTGGGTGGGTGGGTGAGAGGGGAGGGAGGTAACAAGTTACAAAATGTCCTGATATGACCTTAGATGTTGCTAGGACGTAAAACAACAAACAAACAATAAACAAGCAACGCATGGGTGCGGACATTTAATCTTTTTAATCTTCTAAAAAAAATATTTAATGGTGCTTCAATTTAAAAAAAAAATTAATATTATGTGAGTATTTCTTAATACACATGAAATGGAAATTTAATTGCATGTTGTTTTAGGTTGATGGGAAGCGATGGATGTGTAGACAGGTAGGGATGGGATAGGCATTTCATGTAACTGCTCTGCGGTTACATGAGCATCAGATAGGTTGATGTGGTTTTGGTGAATGTTGTTACTTGTTGGGATTTTATGTCCTGGCAACATCCAATGTCATATCAGCATGGATACCGACTTATGACAGTCAGTGCACACTCATAGCGACTTTATAGTGCTGCCCCACTGGGAGACCAGGCCTCTGGTATCATGACCCATTTCCCACTCAGTCACATTACCCTGATGCTGAGCTACCTAGTCCTTGCCCTATCCTATTAATGCCGAGCGCCAGGCTAGGTAGTGACAAGTATCAGTTTTGTAAGTCATTGATTTGACTCGTATGGGACTGGAGCTCCCAACCTTCCGAACAGGAAGCCAGATCTAATCGGTTCGGCCACAGCGTCCAGTGGCTTTTGATGAAAATAGGTAAGGACTGGGTTGGTTGGTTGGTTGTTGGAGTTTTACGTCCTGCCACCATCTAAGGTCATATCAGGATGGGATTTAGATAAAAGATTCACCCCGTACTGACAGTACAGGGGTGAAAACCAACCCATTAGAAAAGCTGGCGAAGAATTTCGACATGCTGGGGAAATTAATTGAGTGAATAATAATTTAAGAAGCAAAATATATTCTTTATATATGTTTTTATATTTACCCGCTACCTTTGAGTTGAAAAATATAATAAAACATCTAGTTTAATAAGATTTAAAAGTGAAATCGATGGCGTTCTATGGCCGCCATCTTGTCTTTTTGCATTCTCTCCCATTTCACCAAATCTGTGCCAATATATGTAGCCATTTGATCCTGGAACCACAGTTTCTAGTTCCTGTCCCATACTATAGGTATTTTCGCCCGTATTTACACTACGTTGTCGTTCACCCGTGTACTACAAGTAATGGGTGAATCTTTTATCTAGACAGGATTGGGTGTATGTAGGTGTAGGTGAGTTGTGCGAAGGAAGGAGAGGAGGCCTTTGCATGTATGGGAGTGGAAGTTGGATGAGGGGGTGGATCGGGGGGGGGGGGGGGGGGTAAAGGGAGTGGTTTCCTGTCGGATGAGTGGAATTTGTAAGTACACGGGCAGACACTGAGGGCAGAGTGATGTCCCTATGTACTGTAGGCAGTATGCATCTATGCGTTATGTGGCACCGAGGTGAGGCTGAGATGAGTATATACATGTATGGGTGGAGAGTTTGTTATTGTCTTACGTCCTAATAACATTTAAGGTCATATCGGGATGTGGAGGGCATATATGTGTGGCTAGGTATGTACCATAGGTGGATGTGGTTTTGATGAATGTTACTTGTTGAGGTTTTAGCTCCTGGCAACATCCCTATCATATGAGGACGGGTGCCGACTTGTGACAGTGCACATTCATGGAAAATTTATAGTGCTGCCACAATTGGACACTGGCGCCAACAAGCACCATGACACGTAGATAAAAGATTCACCCTGTACTTGTGGTACATGGGTGAATGACAACGTAGTGTAAATACGGGCGAAAATAGCTTTAGTATGGAATAGAAACTAGAAACTATATGCAGTGGTTCCTGGATAAAATGGCTACATATTTTGGCACAGAGTTGGTGAAATGGAAGAGAATGCAAAAAACAAGATGACGGCCATAGAACACCGTCGATTTCACCTTTAAATTCTATTAAATTAAATTCTATTAAATTTATATGTTTTATTATATTTTTCAACTCAAAGGTAGCGGGGAAATATGAAGATATATAAAAAGAATAATTGTTGTTTCTTAGATTGTGAAATTAGGCTCTCATTTCATTTCCCCGCTTTTTCGACAGCTTTTATAGAGGGCTGGTATTCACCCATGTACTGCGAGTACAGGGTGAATCCTTTATCTACATGACACGATACCCCACTCAGTCACATTGCCATGATGCTGAGCTAACCAGCCATTGCCCTCTCCTAGTGATGCGCGACAAGGAAGAAAGGAAGGGCGGGGTGGAGAAAAGAGACGCTTTATTGAACGCCTCACAGAGTCATAGAAGGAAAGGAAGGTCACAAACTATATACAGGATAATGAACAGAGGATAACATGGTAAACAGAGAAGAACAAGAGGCTCGTATGGAGTGATGAGTACATAGCTTACGGTCTAGAGGAGCTCGGAAGGAGCTTTAGTGTTCGTGGTGAGGGGGCGCCGAGGAGCCCTCCACCAAGACGGAGGAGAGGGCTCGAGGGGCGGCGAGGCGGGGCATGTAGGCGTGCACCGCCTCTGAGGTCCAGGGGCCCTGGGCCATAATGTCGGCTAGGGGGGGGGGGGGCGCCGGGCACTGGGCGAGGGCGCGAGGGCAGGGCGAACAGGGAGGTGGTGTAGGCTGCCGCATCGAAGCTGGAAGGAGCGAAGGGGTCCAGGCCTCGGGCGACGAGGTAGCTGACTTCGTCCTTGGCTTGCCGGCGGCGGTTCCTCCAGGTCGCCGGGGCGAGGGAGGCGAGGCGTAGGCGGCTGATGTCGGCGACCTCGGCGGATGAGAAGACCAGAGGCCGGGGTGAAAGGGGAAGTCATCGTGAGTGGGGTGGACGTGGGTCGAGTGGGTCGGGGTAGTCGCGGAGGCGGGCGCACGATTCAGGGATATGGAGGCCAGAAGGGAGGGGGAAGCGGGTGGCCAAAAAGTTAGGGAGGCCCGCTTCCCGGAGAGCTGCGTAGGGGTGGTGAAACTAGGGTGGCGAGCCCACACCTCGCCGGAGGTGTGGGGCCAGGTGGGGAGGGTGGTGTGGCAGTACTGGGCGTGGGAGGGGCGGCAGGAGGGGGCGGCGGGGAGGGTATCTTAGATCTGGTGGTCCATGACGTCGGCGATGGTTTCACCGAGGTCGGGGGGGGGGGGGTTTCGCCGAGGTCAGGGGGGCGGGGGTGAGGAAGGCGGTGTCACCGGGAGAGAAGAGGTGGAGGTCGGTGTTAGTGGTGTCTGCGGTCGAGTGACCAAGCATCCGGGGGTCGGCGGGGTCGGCGGCGGCAGGGATGTCTGGGGCAGGGTTGTGGTCGGTGTGGGTGGCGTTGGGAGCCTGGGGGGCGGGGTGATGGTCCCCGACTGTGTTGTTGGTGCAGGTAGGGCTGTGGTGGTCAGCGCCTAGTCCTCCTTGCTTGAGGGCGAGGAGGGCGCCGGGCCGCGTGTGTGGGGATCCGGTGGTGCTCCTGGCGGTCCGGTGGGCCTCCAGCTGGGGGCCGGCGGCATTACCTGGGCAGGTGTGGCGTGTATGTCGGGGTCGGTGGTAGTGATGGGTTTGTCAGCAGGGGTGTAGATTTTTTGCCGGTTATGGCCCTCCGGGCCGGCTGGGGGCGGCCGGCGGATTAAAAATCCGCCGAGGTGACCGGGGTCGCGTGCTCACGTGCTCGCTTCGCCATACACACGGCCTTACTGTGCATGGTGAGCACCTTCTGCACGTTTGCGCAGTATGCGCATGTGTGTCGCTACCTGGCCCTCGCCTCGCCGTGGGCCTCCCCGGTGGCGGCCCGGTCGTATGAGGTAGGTTCTCGGTTCCAGGTGGTGCAGGGAGTCCCGTGGAGGTCCCTGCTGTAGGGAACCCGGGCTTGGGTCCGTGGCTGGGGTCATGCTGGGTCTGCGGCTCGGAAGGCTGGAGCGGGCGGGGCGGCCGGGAGGGCGGGCATGGTGAGAACCTCCATTCTCACCATGTTGATGGCAACTGGGTCATGCCAGCCGTGTGGGAGCCTACCGTCCGCTATCCATGTAAATATGGTCTCGGAGTAGCGGCGGACGGTAGGCCAGGGATAAACGAGGTTATCCCGGAGGACTGTGAGGGCGTGGTAGTTTAGGCCTGGGAGGGAGTGGGCGGGGAAAGCTGGGTGGCTTTCGAGGGTGCGGAGGGCGAGGCTATATTCGTCCTTCGAGGCCTCCCCCCTCTTGACAGACTTCCTCTCAGGGCCTCTCTCGATGAGGTCGGAGGGAAACATGTAGCTTGGCGAATACCTTACCGCCTGCCCGCGTGTTGGGTCTCGGCTGTGCCGCGGATGCCGGGGTGTGAGTGACGGCATCCTGGTAGTAGACTGGAGGCGCGGGAGCTTGTGTCGAGGGAGGCGGCTGGGCGTGTGTAGCGCTCATACTGTGGGTGAATCGCCCCCGGGATTGATTGGTGGTTGAGGTGGGGGCGGGGGCAGGGCCCGCCCGACTACATGTGCTCGGGGCGCCGGCATGGGGGGCGTGGAGTAGGCCGGACGAGGCGTCACGGGAGCGGGGCTTGTCCCCTCGGGCACATGGTGGCTGTGGCAGTCGAGGGCGTCGAGCCGGGAGGTGATGTGCTCCAGTGCCTGGAGGGTGGCAGTCATGGTCGCATTGACGCCGAGGGCCCAGTCGCCCAAGGGGCGGTTGCGGTGCGCCCGAGGCGAGCAGGGGGCGGAGGATGGGGGCGAGACGGGCTCCGGCGTCCTCTGGGCGTCCCTCCGGACTCCCCGGCATCCCTTCCCTTTTCCGCTGCCAGGCATCTTCTGTGCGTCTGCGTCGGTGAGGGGTGGCGGCCTGAGACTGGTGCGTCGGCCATGGAGAGTGGGGTCCGGGAAGCGCCAGGTAGGTAGAGCCAAAAGAGAAAATGAGAGCTTGAGCAGGGAGGATGGCTGGGAGGCGAATGGCTGAGGGAGGCCGGGCGGGCGGCTTATAAGGGGAGGAGCGGGGAGGCGTGGGTGAGGGTGAGGTGAGAAAGCCGGCGGGGGAGAGAGAGAGAGCGCGGGGGTGAAGAAAGCTGAGGGGAGGATGACAGGGAAGGTGAGAAAGCGGGGCGACGTGGCAGGAGAGGAGGCGGGGGGAGGGTCTCTTCCTTCCCTCGCATCAAACGCAATGTAAACATTACAACCAATGCCGAGCGTCAGGCTAGGTAAGGACTTTTAACTTTGTAAGTTGGTTGGTTTTATGTCCTGGAAACATCTAAGATCATATCAGGATAAGTACCGACTTGTCACCGTGCACACTCATGGTGGCTTTATAATTCTGCCCCATTGGGAGACCAGACCGACAGCCCCATGACCTGATATCCCAGCAAATCACATTGTCAGTAATGCTAAGGCATCGCAGGTAATTGGACTCGCGAATAAAGCCAAGCACCAGTAACAAAGGCTACTCTGATATGTTGCCGACTCGCGGCTCCTTACTGAACTAAACTGAACTATATACCATTAACACCGACTAGTGGGTTTTCGGCACTTCCGCCGCATGACCGCATGATCGCTCAGTAAACAAGGCGACTGTGGCTCCACCTATATCGTATTTCTGAACTAAATTACACCGCCTTTCGGCCAAAAAATCTCGGCTATAAAAGCGACTGCTAGCTTTAGATATTTCACTTTCGACACGGGAGCCATGCGGACAACAACTGCCTTAAATTGCCATCCCCCCCCCCCAGACACAATGAGAAGTGGATATAGGGTTATAAGAGTACCTAAGCCTCATCGACATCACATAACTACCCAAGAGACACTACTGAAGAAAGAACTAAAATTGTAATAAAGACCCATAACTATATTTGCTGTGTTCATGTTTCTAATTATCCTGACACTGAGCCAACCAGTCCTTGCCCTATTCTAATATTTGGTAATAATGCACCTGGCTAGGAAGCGACAAGTGTCAATTTTGTAAGTCATTGCTTTGACTCTACCGGGAATTGAACTCTCGATATCCCGCACAGGAAGCCTGCACTCTACCGATTCGGACATCGCGTCCGGTCACAGCTTATGGACCCGGATGAGTAAATGCCTGGCTAGGAAGCAACAAGTGCCAATTTTTAAGTCATTGGTTGTAAGTGTCATAGGGTGATGAAAATGGGGAATTTTGTGCCTAGAGCGGGACTCGAACCCACATCTCTTTGCATTCCGGGCCAGTGTGCTAACCATTAGACCACCTAGGCTCTCTGATATCACCACGCCTACCTGTCTATGTGGTTACTTGCCTGAGAGGTCAGTGCAGACCACTTCACTCGTCCCCCTGGAATTGTTAAGTCTTTTAATGCTTTCAATTACATACACACAGGCAATGCACTAACAGTACACATACATACACAGGATAGGTTCAACAACCATACATCACGTATATCGTACAGGATCCTGGTCACGGCAACCAGTCTCAGGGGGTGATGAAAATGGGGAATTTTGCGCCTAGAGTGAGACTTGAACCCACATTGCTTTGCATTCCGGGCCAGTGTGCTAACCATTACACCACCTAGGCTCCCTGATATCACCACACTACACACGCCTACCTGCCTATGTGGTTACTTGCCTGAGGTGTCAGTTCAGACTACTACATAAGTCCCCGGTTTGACTCGCTTGGGGATTGAACCCACGACTTTCCGCGCGGGAAACACACGCTCTGCCGATTCGCTCATCCCATCCCATGGTGTTGGAGGTCTGTATGTGTGAGAGCGGGGCCCATATGCAGGAGTCAGTGTTAGCGAGGCAAAACGGTGTTTGGCGGGAATTCCCGTTTAGCGGCGAAAAATGGTATGCACGAGTCAGTGAGACCTAACACCAGAAGCTTAAACTAGATTAAGGTAAACCAGAAATTTAGCTAGTTTACAGCGGTGTAAGATATCAAATTTATTCAATGCTGTCATATTTAACAGAATTACATACGCAATAAGTGAAATTTGATTAAATTAACCCTAAAATCGAAGCGAGATTAACGCCGCCACCGAAACGGCGGCGATATTAATATTTTCGAATCGATGAATGTAAAGTAAACAAATTGCCACCGCCGCATCGACGTCGCTTTCCATACTGGCGGCAGCGGCGGCGGCGGTTTGAAAATATTAATATTGCCGCCTTTGCAGCGGCAGCATTAATATTGCTTCGAATTTAGGGTTAATTTCATGAAATTTCACTTATTGCGTATGTAATTCTGTTAAAAAAGATAGCAATTAATAGATTTGAGCCTAATATATGGCTACAGATGCAGAGGGATTTCCCAAATCTATAAATAACTTCACGTTTAGCTATAATGTAAGTGTTATGCGCTCCTGCATACCACTTGACACAGTTCCCAATGTTGGTGTTAGCTAAACGGTAACAGGATGTAACACCAAACTCTGCTAACACTCCCTCCTGCATACGGGCCCAGGGTTCTGGAGGAGTGCGATGGAGGGTGGGAGGAGGAGGAGGGGTGGGGGGGGGGGGGGTGTCTGGGCGCCGAGGTGGTATGCGCATGTGCGGGTCAGTGCGTGTGATGCGCCTGTACGCAGGCCGAGCTGCGACCTGTGGTGCGCATGTGCGTCATTCTCCCTCTGTGCGCATGTGTGTGTTGTGGTGGAGAGTGTCCTGGATGCGCTGTGAGCAGGTAATCAGGTAAAAGGTGATCTTTGTGGTTAGCCTGGGAAAGTAAAGGGTGGCCGGTTTTCTCGGTGAGCGAGCCAAGGGTTGCACTCAACAGGACTTGTTACATTGTATGGATCGGCAATACACACATTATACCTGCATATATGCATGTATGCACATGTGCACAATCTGTCTATGTTGGAGTTTTATGTCCTGGCAACATCTAAGGTCGTACAAGGATGGGAATTAGATTAAGGATTCACCCGGTACTTGTAGTACACGGGTGAACGACAACGTAGTGTAAATACGGGCGAAAATAGCTTTAGTATAGAACAGGAAGTAGAATGCCTGCCTCCAGTATCAAATGGATACTTATATCGGCACATAGTTGGTGAAATGGGAGAGAATGCAAAACGACAAGATGGCGGCCATAGAACGCCGTCGATTTCACTTTTAAATCTTATTAAACAAGATATTTTATTATATTTTTCAACTTAAAGGTAGCGGAGAAATATGAAGACATATATATACAAAGAATAAATGTTGCTTCTTAGATTGTGAAATTAGACTCTCATTTCATTAACCCGCTTCTTCGACCGTTTTTATATAGGGCTGGTATTCACCCGTGTACTGCGAGTACCGGGTGAATCCTTTATCTAGATGGGCATGTGCACATATACACAGGTACACGTGTACACATTTACACATATATACATATGTGAACATGTGTTTATACATATACACACATACACACGTGTGCATTTATATACGTATATATATGTATATGTTGGTTGTTGGTTGGTTGTTGGAGTTTTTCGTCTTGGCAACATCTAAGGTCATATCAGGATAGGAATCGACTTGTGACAGTGCACACTCATGGCGACTTTATAGTGAAGCCCCACTGGGATACCAGACTGCCAGCACCGTGACTGGATATCCCACTCAATTGTATCCCAGTGGGGCAGCACTATGAAGTCGCCATGAGTGCGCACTATCACAAGTCGGTACCCGTCCTGATTTGACCTTAGATGTTGCTAGGACGTAAAACAACATTATACAAACAACAAAGAAACCAACTCAGTTACATTATCATGATACTGAACCAGCGATCTTTGCCCTATTCTAATAATGCCTAGTGCCTGGCTAGGATGCGACAAGTATCAATCTTTAAGTCATTGGTTTGACTCGACCAGGGTTCAAACCCGTGGGTTGGAACCCCACAATCTTCTAAAACAGGAGACGGACGCCCAACATTCACCAAAGAGATGGAAAAAAATATGCAATTGTTTAAAGTTTCATAGTCCGATGAAACATGAAATTTTCAAAACCTAAATACTCACCTAGATTTGAGTCTACATATCTAAGTTAGATACCGGTGCTTTTATTAAACATTTGTCATCACACTGAAGGGAATACAGATGCAATTTAAGAGAACCTGTTACTGCAGGTGCCTATGGTGTCAGAGTTTTGGCATGCTTGTCAAATTAATTTTGCATGGTTGTACTTCAAATATCTCCAAAGTTAACCATCTAAAATAAAAGTTACTTCAAACTAAAGTAAGGTGGTCTATAGCAATCAATCTATTGTATTTATCTCAGAAAATGACAGAAACTCTAAACGATCGGACTATGCACCTTTAAACCAGACGTACCTAAGTAAGAAATGGCGGAAAGAGGAAGACCAATATTTACCCAATTGAAATTACCCCCGCTTAATAAATGAATATATTACTACTACAATTAGTACAAGAATAATTTGTCTGGACAAGGAAAAAAAAGGAATTGAAGACAAAAACCATGCAGAGAGCTGATATTTATTAACTGCATGTTTATCGCTATGTTAGCTGCGCGCACGCATGCGCATACCCTGATGATTAGATATATGCATATGTGTCTTTCACAGTTAACACACGTGAAGGCCCGTGGATAAAAGTGCACTTCTAGACAGCGGTAAATGCAGTGTGTCATTGAAGGTATTCTGGATTTGAATAATAAGAGGATTTAATCAACCATGGGTGTGGTGCTTACACATGATCCATCCGTGTGTGAAGTGTTCCTTACACCGCCTGCACTAATCCAATCTCCTTCTTTAGAAGTGTTGCAGAAGCTCATGCTATTTATCTCTAACCATCAGGATTAACCCCTCTCCCCTCACACACACCCACACACACACACACGTCCCCAGTCATTGGAAGTGCATGTTAAGTCTGCCTGATGTGCTTCAGTATCTCTTGAAATCCAGATCTTGACGGGGGTTGGTGGTAGTCAAGGTGAAGGTCGACTCACAGATTTAAGCCTCGGTCATATATGATGCTGCCACCGCACGGTTCTGTGGTCTGCCGTATGTAGATGGGATTTTTTTACAAATCAATACGGTTTTGTGGGATGCGGAAGAAATGTTCACAAATGTTATGGGGTCCGCATGGTAATCATAAAGGTTGTATGGTATGGTTGCCGTTATTCCATCATATGGCAGCCATAAAGTCACTGCACGGCTGCCGTAAAATATTTAGAACATTGTACACCGATCTCACAGAAGCAAGACTACCAGTAGGTGACAATAAGGAGGCCTCTCGGTTGTTGTGGCTGCCATATCATTTTCTAGTCACACAAGATCGGATAAAAACCATGAAATGATGTTAAAGTTACCTCATGGCCGCTGTACAGTCAGTGAGCCTGTGATACAACATAGGATGGAGTTGCGGCCTATGGCCATGCAGATTTCCAAAAAATGCTTATTGTCAAATTTAAAAAAAATCATAACCCCCTGAGATGAGCAAAGAAGCTTGAGATCACCTCACATCTGCCGTATGCTACCATGCGGCCACCATGCGGTTATGACAATTTGGGGGGTTACGGGCACCGCCAACACCCCACAGGCCATTTCTGAATTTAGCTTAAAGTTGCATAGTCCGATGGTTTTGAATTTCTGTATTTTTTCTGAGATAAATATATTAGATTCGATCACTAGTATCTACTTTACATTAGTTCAAAGTTACTTTTATTTTAAATGGTAAACCTTTGAGATATTTTGAGTGCAAACATGGAAAATTAGTTTCGGCAAGCTTGCCAAAACTCTGACACCATAGACTTATGCAGTAGTAACAGGTTCTGTTAAATTTACTCAGTATTGCCTTCTACGCAGAAACAAATGCTTAATATGTGCATCAGTATCTAAGTTAGATAGGTAAAATCAAATCTAGATAATTGGTTTTGTTTTGAAAATTTGATATTTTATCAGACTATGCAGCTTTAAATCTGAATACTCCGATGAAAGCATCACCTGTTCGAAACCGAAACACTTACATAGATTTGATTCTACAGAGCCAATGTTGATACCTGTGCACTTATTATGCAATTGGTGCCGCACAAAACGGAACACTATGTCAATTTAATCAAACTTGTTACCTCTGAGTCTGAAGCTGAATTTTCTATGTTTATGCAACATTTGTAATTTGTATGATTTCGTGTTAAAACATCTCCAAAATTATCCGTTTAAAATCAAAATTACTTCAATATAGATCATCTCGATCAATCTTATACATTTATCTTATGGCTGCCAAGGTGTGGAATGCCCAAACGGTAAAGGAACGACAAATTCCTGACCTAAAAACTTACAAAAGATATCTGTGCAAAATAATGCTAGGAAACCCCCACTAAGCTGCATGGCAAAGGGGCATGTGATATGTCATGGCCCACCAGCGGGACACCCAATGGAAGGTAACCATGTCAAAAGTAGCCAGATAACACACCACACAGCTACGTACAAGCCTATGATATGTAAATAGGAGTAGGCTAGTCTAGTAATAAGAGTAGAACAAAATAAAAGAAATACATATATGCCAAGAAAATTATAAAAAGAAACTAACATAGGCTACTAACCATACCAACCAACTATCTATCTGCTTCTGAAATGCAGGCAATCAAATTACTTATCAGCAGCTACTTTGTGGTAAGATAACACCAACACTACAACTGGCCAGCATTGAAAACAAGCCTGGGTACCCAGGCTTATATGCTATGTACAGTATAAATACAGCCTCAATAAAAAATCTTTTTTTTAAAATCTTTAAGATAAAATTTATATTAAATTTTAACTTATTTTTTTCATGTGGTGTTCTCTGTAGAGAGTGATTAGGTTATCTGACCTTTTTCTAGGTCAGACTCCTAATATAAAGGTCGATGGTTCGATTCCATGCCATCACCTTTGCCACTTTGGATTTTTACTACTGTGTATAACTTACAGCGTCATCAAAGGCCAATTGCTCCATGTCTATGTGGTGTTGGGGGGTAAAAATCACCTGGGTCGATAAAAGTGTAGGCTCGGACTTTCTATCGACCAACTGTCTAATGGTGAAAACAAGACTATTCAGACTTATCCATGATAGGCAGTATAAATCTTCAATATATATTACAAAATAAGGCAGACACAAAACTTGGATTTTACGGTGTAGGTTGAAAGCTTCTCCGGGTAATGAATGACCTTAGTGACCTAACCCACGGACATAATCTTATTCTTCTGTCGGCGGAATCACCACACTTGTCCTATCTAGAATCAAAACATCTCCATTGCCCTTCAGCAATGTTCGTGTAGTAAGAGAGAATTTGTCACGTGATCACTATGTTATAGGTACTTTTCCCTTTTTTTGTTAATTGCCTATACAATCGTACCATTTTCTCGAAGACTCCACCTCCGCCCCCCCCCCCTACCCCAATATTTTCTTTTAACCTGGTAGCGAGAATAAATGGTAAGCATACTTGTTCTCAACGCTATGATCTAAATCATATAAGATACAGGATTATGCAAATCAGGGAGCTCTACTAGGTCAAAGACCCTATAATACTAAGAGGGCTCACTCCCTATCTCTCCAATGGCAATGTAAATTTCGCAGTGCCACCTTGTGGTGGGTTTGATCAGCCGGCTGCTGGTTGGTGTTTCACATGTAAACACATACAATTATATTATACATGAGATCGGTATAATACTAAGACGGCTCACTCCCTATCTCTCCAATGGTAATGTAAATTTTGCAGTGCCACCTTGTGGTGGGTTTGATCAGCCGGCTGCTGGTTGGTGTTTCACATGTAAACACATACAATTATATTATACATGAGATAGGTAAGTATGAATACACATCAATATGAAATTGCTATGACATCAGCATCATCATCAGCATCACCTTTATCACACATCTTTCACATTCATATATACATTTCATCATCATCATCATCATGCAGTCGGTCGCGATGCGACAAAGACTGCTTTCATTACTTGACTGCCGCTCTCCTTTGTGCGGTTGTACATTTCATGAAAGCTGCCTGCAAAAGTGTTGAAGTGCTGCTGGCTTTTGCAAGTTACCAGCGGCACTCTCTCGGGGAGCAAATAGAGGTTTCACACCGGCAAGAACATGTCAAGACAGGCGCAAAACTATTTGTCCCTGCAGTGGCTGGTCGGGAGATGTTGGGAGTTCCATACATCAACCGCCCTTAATGCTGCCACAGTGACATGGTTTTCTGTTTAGGGTTTGCTCCCTTAGCCTTCGGTTCTGTCAAGAACCTGTACCACAAGGCAGTGGTTTACAACTTTGCAGGGCAGGGGCGTTAAACTCCCTGAGGTATTGCAATACCTGCATACCATTTATACATATAATATAGCACCTGTTTACCCAAGAGAACATCCAGCACACCAAGTGGTGGGTTTGATCATTTTGATTACACAGTACAGGCTGAGTGAGCTGTCTTAGTATTATAGGGTCTTTGACGAGGTTGAGATAAAGCTCCAAGTACCACACATAACCTGGGCCCGTATGCATGACATGGTGTTAGCTTACACTCGGTGTGT
The DNA here is from genome assembly GCA_030323885.1 of Branchipolynoe longqiensis. Classification (NCBI taxonomy): domain Eukaryota; kingdom Metazoa; phylum Annelida; class Polychaeta; order Phyllodocida; family Polynoidae; genus Branchipolynoe; species Branchipolynoe longqiensis. The sequence continues at coordinate 11,577,041 of CM059193.1, read as the reverse complement.
TTGCACTACTTGCGTACTGACTTTTCGCCGCTAACCCAGAAATCCCGGCCAAAACCAGTTTTGGCTCGCTAACACCGCGTCATGAATACGGCCCCAGTACATGCGCAATACAATATGGGAGATAATCTATTCCATGAATATATTACCAGAAAGCTACCCAGACTAATTTAGCTGCAATTAAAATATAATCAGGCCAGTATATTGAACTTCTGGTATGTACTTTAAAAGTAGGGACCACACTGACTAAGAGGAGATTCATTGCATTACATTAATGAGGCACACGAGATGACTATTTACACAGGGTGAGACCGCGACGGACACTCACGAAGCAAACCTCTTAAACAATTACCCCTGCACCGGCTCCACCATTAGGTCAATTACCCAACCACCCCATGGATATAGTGTTAGACAATATATCAAAACCCGGTGTAGTCATTATATTACAAAAGGATCACCGAGAAATATTAAAGTTGCATACTCCGATAGTTTTGAGTTGCCAGGGGCGTAGCTAGGCGTACGCGCATACGCCAAAACGTCCACATCGTTTCGTCAAAAAAATATAAAAAATAAAGAGAGAGAGAGAGGAGGCATGTAGTAGTCCAGAGTGTCGAAAAGTCAAGTCTAAAATGTGTAAAATCCGCCAGCTTAAGCTTAAGCGGCCCCCTAAACCCCCTGCCCAAATTAGGAGTACACATCGTTATTAAAGGTCTAGCTACGCCCCTGGTTGCTGCCATTTGTTCTAAGATAAATATATTAAATTGATTGTTATAATCAACCATAGTTTAGTTTGAAGTAACTTTGATCTGAAATTGCTAACTTTTGATATATTGAAGTGTAAACATTGTGAAATTACTGTTGGCAAGCACACTAAGCCTTAGATAAAAGATTCACCCCGTACTGACAGTACAGGGGTGAAAACCAACCCATTAGAAAAGCTGGCGAAGACTTTCGACATGCTGGGGAAATTAATTGAGTGAATAATGTCTTAATTTAAGAAGCAAAATATATTCTTTATATATGTTTTTATATTTACCCGCTACCTTTGAGTTGAAAAATATAATAAAACATCTAGTTTAATAAGATTTAAAAGTGAAATCGATGGCGTTCTATGGCCACCATCTTGTCTTTTTGCATTCTCTCCCATTTCACCAACTCTGTGCCGATATAAGTATCCGTTTGATACTGGAGGCAGGCATTCTACTTCCTGTTCCATACTAAAGCTATTTTCGCCCGTATTTACAGTACGTTGTCGTTCACCCGTGTACTACAAGTACGGGGTGAATCTTTTATCTAGCTAAGCCTGTACAACTGTATGCTTCTGTATTATATTAACATGTTCTATTAAATTGACTCTCCGTTTCCTTCTATGTGGCAACAAAATGCTTAATAAGTGCATTAGTATCTCAGCTAGATATGTAGATTCAAATCTAGATAATTGTTTTTGATTTTGAAAATGTGACAGCTTTAATGTGTGTGGGAGTGGGAGTGTGGTTGGGAATGTGATTGAGGAGCTGTTGTCTGCCGAGGCCCCATCTCCTTTAATGCCAGCTGCCAAAACTTTGCTTTAGAGTTAACGTGTATCTTCTAGGTGCTGGTGGGTGATCAGGTGGCACACTCCCAATTGAATGGCCTGCCCTGGTGCTTTAATGGGAAGATTAGTTGGATGGTTGTTGGAGTTTTATGTCCTGGCAACATCTGAGATCATATCAGGACGGGTACCGACTTGTGACAGTGCGCACTCATGGCGACTATATAATGCTGCTCCACTCTGAAATGAGGCCGCCAGCAGCATTACCCAATATCCCACTCAGTCACATTATCCTCACACTGAGCTAAACCAGTCCTTTCCCTATCCTATTAATGCCGAATGCCAGGCTAGGAAGCGACAAGTATCAATTTGATAAGTCATTGATTTGACTCGACCCGGAACCAAACTCCTGATCTCCTGCCCAAGAGGCCCTCGCTTGCATCTTCTGGGTGCTGGTCGGTGATCAGGTGGCACACTCTCAATTGAGTGGCCTGCGCTGGTGCTCTAATGGGAATGTGTAGTCGGCTCGTCCTGGAGAGGGGGGGGGGAGTAAATCAGAATTGATCCAAACACGGATCACCAGTGATGATTCGGACAGAGCGCCTTATCTTAGCTAATTAACACACGTAGCTCGTTAAGGAATCCTACTTAGAAGGGATCCTGTTAACTGTCTTCTGTACCATGTGTATTGGTGATTGAATTAGGGCGCCAAGCCAAAGAGACTCTAACTTCTAAGCAATTTGCCAAACTGAACTATGATCATTAACTCAGGACCGCGTTCAAGGTATGCCTCCGAAGCGCCTCAGAGAAATTCCTGACGTCACGCTAGTCTGAACGACTTTATCTGTTGGTCGCCTCGGAAATGGCAGCCCCCTTAGGGGGAAGCCATTTGCAATGGAAAAGAAGAGCTCTGATTGGCTGAAACCACTGAATTTGGCAGTCATTTTCGAGGTGCTTTTTGCCTCCTGTCTGAAAAGGGAGATGTCTCCGAGATGACTCGGACGCGCGCGCGATGCTTAAGGCCCTGTCACATTACAACGCATCCCGCAAGCGCGCAGCCAACACGTAAAATCACTTTTTTACATCGAGATTACACTTTTTTACATTTTCGTAAGTTTTGTGCATGCACAAAACTTTGCCGACGCGTGACACTGTATCTCGACGAACGTTCACGTACATTGACGTATACCAACGAGCGCCTAACACATAACAACATATCCCGTCGTAGTGGCCAAAAATCACATACATCTGCGTACATTGGCACGATGCGTCGTAATGTGACAGCCCCAAACGTGAGCGGTGTTTTTCCGGTGCGACCCGCTGGTGCTTGGTTCTCGACTTACCTGGTACTGACACACAGTGGCCTGGGCGGTCATTGTCGGCCTTACTGAGCACGGCGTGTATACACATTCATCGAGCCCTGCGTTGATCAGACATTGTGCACTGGGCGATAATAGGGGCCGGCACCATGCTAAAAGCTCATAGCGCCCGGCACACCGGGAGTGTGGTGTTTGTGTATTAGGCGCGATCATTACGTGCAGGTGGACTGGTCAATTGGAGACGGAGAGGGGAAGTGCGGGGGAGGTGGGGGGTAGGGTCTAAAGCTAAGATTCCTTACACGCGGTATGTGGTATGCGGCATGCTGTATGCAAATGGGAGGATTCCTTCTATGCGGTATGCGAACCCGTAACCCCACCACCACCACTACCATATGTTTCCCCTCTGTACCCTGGTGTGTGACCGTTCCGTAATGCTCAGTCGCCTCTCCTCATCTAAAACTAATGGGCAAGTGTGACTGATGTTTCTATTCGCATACCGCATGCCGCATGCCGCACCGATCGCTACAGGGACTGATCGAGTTGTCACATTCGCATTCGCATTCGCATTCGCATTTGCATACCGCGTGTAAGGGTTGTAGCCCATTGACTTCAAGGCGTTTCGATTTTTTGCCGCATTCGCATTCGCATACCCGCATACCACGTGTAAGGAATCTTAGCTTTAGTCTACCGGGTGGACTTAGCACATTAATTGGGCCCTCACTCACTCACATACTCTTTCGCTCACTCACTCATCCACTCACTCACGCACTCACTATTCATTCACTATTCATTCACTATTCATTCACTATTCATTCACTATTCATTCACTATTCATTCACTATTCATTCACTGTTCATTCACTATTCATTCACTATTCATTCACTATTCATTCACTATTCATTCACTATTCATTCACTATTCATTCACTATTCATTCACTATTCATTCACTATTCATTCACTATTCATTCACTATTCATTCACTATTCACTCAATCTACACACTCACTCTACTCACTCACTCACTCACACTCATCCACTATTCACTCACTCACACTCATCCACTATTCACTCACTCATCATTCATCCACTGTTCACTCACTCATCACTCACCCACCAACTCACACACTCACGCACACACTCACTCACACACTCACACACTCACTCACACACTCACTCACACACTCACTCACACACTCACCAACTCACTCATGCACTCACACACATGCCTCGTCCCGCACTCAGCCTGACAACCTCACTCACTCAGTCACCAACTGACTCACTATCAGTATCACACTCACACTCACACACACTCACTCAATCAGTCACTCGGCAATTACTCACCAACTGACTCATTTCTCAACTGACTCACTTATCAACTCCCTCGTCCACTGACGCCCTCAGAGTCTCACGCATTTATACCCTCACTCGTTCATCACCCACTCACCAACTCACTCACTATCACACACACTCCCTCACTAACTGCCTCCTTCACCAAGTCATTCATTCACGGATTCACCCACCCATTCACTCACTCAAACCTTTACTCACCCACTAATCCACATACTCACCCACTAATCCACATACTCACTCACGCACTCACTCACTCACTCAGCAAATGCCTCACTCACCAACTCACTCATCCACCGACACTCACACGTCCACTCACACGCGCGCTCACATACACGCTCACACTCACTCACCTTCCCACTCACACACGCGTTCAAGTACCAACATTCACACCCACTCACACACCCACTCACTCACTCATTTACCCACCTACTCACACACACGGTCATGTACCAACACCCACCCCCACTCACACACACTCACACACACACACTCACTCACACACCCACTCACACACACACTCAGACACACGCTCAAGTACCAACATTCACACCCAGTCACACACCCATTCACTCACACACCCACTCACTCACACGCTCATGTACCAACACTCACACCCACTCACACACACTCACTCACACACCCACTCACACACACGCTCATGTACCAACACTCACACCCACTCACTCACACTCACTCACACACCCACTCACACACACGGTCATGTACCAACACTCACACACACTCACACACACTCACTCACACACCCACTCACACACACGCTCATGTACCAACACTCACACCCACCCACTCACACCCACCCACTCACACACCCACTCACACACACTCACTCACACACACGCTCATTTACCAACACTCACACACCCACTCACTCACACCCACTCACTCACACCCACTCACACCCACTCAAACACACACTCACACACACGCTCAAGTACCAATACTCACACCCACTCACTCCCCACACACCCACTCACACACACTCAGACACACGCTCAAGTACCAACATTCACACCCAGTCACACACCCATTCACTCACACACACACTCACACACACGCTCATGTACCAACACTCACACCCACTCACACACACTCAATCACACACCCACTCACACACACGCTCATGTACCAACACTCACACCCACTCACTCACACACACACTCACTCACACACACACACTCACACGCACGCTCATGTACCAACACTCACACCCACCCACTCACACCCACCCACTCACACACCCACTCACTCACACACCCACTCACACACACGCTCAAGTACCAATACTCACACCCACTCACACACCCACTCACTCACCCACCCACTCACCCACACGTTCAAGTACCAACACTCACAACCACTCACACACCCACTCCCTCACTCACACACCCACTCACTGATTCACACACCCTCACCTACCCACTCACCTCACTCACTCACTCATTCACTCACTCACCCACTCACCCACTCTCACTCACTCAGCTACCCACTCACCTCACCCACCCACTCACTGACCCACTTACTCTCGCACCCACTGACCCACCCACTCACTCACTCACTCACTCACCCACCCACTCACAAACTAATTCATTCACATTTTGTTTGCCCCTCCGCTTTGAAGTTTGCTTGTTGAGAAGTGGGGGTGGGGGTGGGGTTGGGGGTGGGGGGTCAGCGTGCTAGGGTACTGGAGCAATGAGCACAAAGAGGGGGGGGGGGGAACTTGTACCTGTCCGGTCCTGCCCCAGCCGACCACCAACCCACTACCTCACCCAGAACTAGACCCAGAACTCACTCCCAAGTCCCAGTCACCTACCTCACCCCCTACTCCTGCCCGTAGGCCCAGAACTCGCTCACTCACAAGTCAGTCACTGCAGAAACACCCACCCCGGACATTACACACCTGCACCTGGAGGATCCAGAACTGTCAGTTCAGCAGTGGATCCCAGCGGGTACCAGCGGATCTTTACTTTGAGGGACTGAGACCACACACTGCAGGGAGGCGGAGACCAGCGTTGTGGCTCTGTGTGCGCGACCGTCTGCTGAGGTGGGTGTGAAATGTGGTGTAGGGGGCCGGTGTGTTCACACCTTATTCTAGGAGTTTGGGAGTGTGGGGTTGGGTTGCTGAAAACACCTGTGCATGTGTGTCCATTGTGTTTGTTTTAGTTTTGTGTGTGTGTGATGGATTATTTACCCTGTCCATAATGAGTAAGCTGCATCCCAGCTTGTTTTCAACGCTGAACAGCAATCGTCTCAATTTGGTAGTAGCGGGGTCATCTTAGCTGTTACTAGTGGTAGTAGTTATGTTCGTTTTTTGTTGGTGCCATATTGCAACATTTGTGTATGTGTGTGTGTTCTGTGTTATCTTTGTGGAACGATGTGTTTGTGTGTGTTATCTGTGTCGTCTGCCAAGACTATATGTTTTACCCTGCTGGTTTTCTCCCCCCCCCCCTTTTTTTTTGCTGTAGCTTTCCCTTTTTTAATATATTGTTGTCGTATTAACTCAGCGAAGTTAATTGACCAGGCTAAATAAACATAGTCTCAGAGCAGGTATATTTCATGTTCCGTTCCAAATGGCAGGGTATGACTATGAACGTGTTTAAAAAAAAAGAGAAATATTTATTTTAAAAAGAATTACCGTTGGCAGTCGGGGATGGCAAGCTTTGTTAAATTAATCAATTCAGAGTTTGTTATTGGTCTTTCCAATTATCTCCACACATACAAGCTATATTAAATTAATCAATTCAGAGTTGGCTATTTTGTCTTTCCAATTATCTCTACGCATATAAACTATGTTAAATTAATCAATTCAGAGTTTGTTATTGGTCTTTCCAATTATCTCCACACATACAAGCTATATTAAATTAATCAATTCAGAGTTGGCTATTTTGTCTTTCCAATTATCTCTACGCATATAAACTATGTTAAATTAATCAATTCAGAGTTTGTTATTGGTCTTTCCAATTATCTCCACACATACAAGCTATATTAAATTAATCAATTCAGAGTTGGTTATTAATCTTTCCAATTATCTCTATACATATAATACAGTTGTATATTCCGATGATTTTGAGTTTTGGTATTTTTTCTGAGATAAATATATTAAATTGATCAGTATGATCTACCTTATTTCAGGTTGAAGTAACTTTTATTTGAATTGGATCAGTTTTGAGATATTTTAAATTCAAACATGTAAAATTAGTTTTTGGCAAGCACGTCAACACTCTGACACCATAGGCTTCATCAGTAGCGTGTTCTATTACATTGTGGCAGTATTCCCCTCTATGTGGCAACAAATGCTTAATAAGTGCCTCAATATTTAGAGTCAAATCTATATAATTATTTTGGTTTTGAAAATTTGATCCTTAATTGGACTATCCAGCTTTAAACATATATATGGATATTTGTATATATATGATATATATGTGTAGATATGATATATATGATATATATGTCATGTACGTCATATACATCATATATATCATATAGGTCATATACATCATGTACGCCATGTACGTAATGTACGTCATTCACGTCATGTACGTCATATACATGTTATACATGTTATACATCATATATATCATATGCACCATATACACCATATACACCATATACATCATATGATATACATGATATACATCTATACATCATCTACATGTATACATCATATACATCATATACATCATATACAACATATACATCATATACATCATATAATCATATACATCATATACATCATATACAGCATATAATCATATACATCATATACATCATATACATCATATACATGACATACATCATATACATCTATACATCATATACATATATACATCATTTACATCTATACATCATATACATCATACACACCATATACATCGTTTACATCGCATACATCGTGTGCATCGTGTACATCGTGTCCATCATGTGCATTGTGTACATCGTATACATTGTTTACAATGTATATGATGTACATCGTGTGCATCGTGTGCATCGTGTACATCGTGTACATTGTTTACATCGTGTGCATCGTGTGCATGATGTACATCGTGTGCATCGTGTACATCGTGTACATTGTTTACATCGTGTGCATCGTGTGCATCATATACATTGTGTGCATCGTGTAGATCGTGTGCATTGTATACATCATATACATCATATATGCAATCTTAGTGCATAATCCTTGAACAATCTATGACTATGAGTGTGATCTCGGTAACAATGCATTAATACCATGAGTAATCTGTACGCGGGTAATAATGGGTTTCGTGTGAACGATATCACATGTGACCTGATTTCCTGACCTTTTGAACTTGTTTGCTCAGTCGATTAATTTATCTGAATATATGCCCTTTGTCCGCTTGTAATATACATGTATATAATACAATGTAATATATATACAGATGAACCTCGATCCAACGGACACCAATGCAACGGATTCCGGATCCAACAGCCACAATCCGCTAGAGTGAATATCTGAACATTTGCGCACTTTAAGAGAACTAGTTATTTTTATAACCCCAGCCTTCCACCAGCAATACTTCAGTAGCCACCACCAGTGCTTCAGATTTCCTTGGCTTTGAGTCTGAAGACTCTGACTCAGAGTAATAGCTACTCTGAGTCCCACTATACGATCACGGCAAAAGAAACTCATCTCTCCACCATGGTTTCGTACCCCCTGGAAAATTTTGTCGCTGCAACGGACAAACAGCTTTAACGGACAACTGCTCCCCGCTATTAGTCCGTTGGATCGAGGTTCATCTGTATATAATACAATATGAGACCATTCAGGTGGGCATTACATCAATGAGATAAATCTGAAAATTTGTCCTTCGCTCTTTTATAAAGTATATCTATATGTATGTATATATATATATATATATATGGATATATTATATAGATTATTTATATATGTATATATAATCTGCGATCATTTAGGTGGGATTACATCAATAAGATACCTCAAGTACATAAATATAATTCCAGATTCACAGTCTAAACAATTGTAGTTTGTGATATTAAAGCTCGATAGTCCTATGAAGACATCAATATGTGCATATAAAAGACCCATTTCCACTTATTGGAAAGAGTAGCCTATGTGGCGGCAACGGGTTTCCTTTTAAAAAAAATTCAGAATGACCATATGTTTGACATCCAATAGCCAACCGATGATAAAAATCAATGTGCTCTAGAAGCTTCGTTAAATAGAACAAATATAACTATTGCAAGGTGTTTTCGAAGAGTCCACATTCCCACCGCCCCACACACCCGGCCCCCACGCCCACCCGACCAGAACCTCCCACAGACACGCTGGAGAGTATACATAGCTATTTTGACGCGGTGCCAGTGCGGGCATTAGGATTGGCTTTTCTAACACAATGTACACTGGCTTACTCCTGGTCCTGCTTAGTCGTGGCCTCAACGCTACAACAACACAAGAGGACCCGTAACAATGGCTGGCACCCACTCACCGCCACCACCACCACCCACCCCCTACTTCGCCTCCTCCCCCGCCACCCACCCACATTCATCGGTTAACTCTTAGTACCACAAAGTGGTGCTGGCGTGGATGGTTGTTGGAGTTTTACATCCTGGCAACATCTCAGGTCATATCAGGATGGGTACCGACTTGTGCGTGACAGTGCGCAGTCATGGCAACTTTATATTATTATAGTGCTGCCCCCACTGGGAAATCAGACTGCCAGCACCATGACCTGATGTCACATTATCCTGACATTGAGCTAACCAGCCCTTGCCCTATAGTATTAATGCAGAGCGCCAGGCTAGGAAGCGACATGTATCAATTTGATAAGGCATTGGTTTGACTACACCGGGAACCTAATCGTGCTGTCACATTGCGACGCTTCTGGCCAACGCGCGTCGACGTATGTGATTTTTTGGCGCAATGTCAGGATACGTCAGGAAGCGTTACGCGCGCGTTAGGCATGTGTTGGTATTGGTTGATGCACGGCGACGGTCGCTGAGGGTCGGCGGCGCGCGTCAGGGGGTCGCCGAAGTTTTGTGCTTGCACAAAACATTTGACGTACGACAACGTGCGACAACGTGTGGATGCCAAAATTATGGCGACGTTAGGGGATGGTCGAGATACTTTAGAAGCGCGTTGGAGGTACGTTGTTCTGACGTTGTGTGACGTTGTCATACGTACACTTTTTTCCCTCTGATGGCGAGCACTGGAATAACATTATGCGAACGACAGGCACCCGCCGCGCGCGCGTGAGGCTCGTTCCCACACGTTGCGCCAAACTTTTTATATTTTTTTCTCAGACGTCGATATACGTTACCACAAAGTCGGCCGCACGCTACCAATACGTTGCACTGACGCCGAAAAGTTTTACGTGTCTCAATGATTAAAAGTGATTTTGTGCGTTGGCGGCGTGCCGGCGAGAAGCGTCGTAATGTGACAGTGCCATTACTCCCGATCTCCCACACGCGAGGCCCGCGCTGTACCGCACCGTGGTGCTGGCGGAGAACTACTCGCAATAGACGACATCACCGTTCCGAGTGCGCATCCGCTGAAAACGGCGTTGGCAGCAAAGCGAAGGTGTACAGCCATTGAGTTTGTGGATACGTGTAGGGCAATATTTCGATTTGATTCAAAATTAATTTAAAAAAATACATAACAATTCGCCACAAACATGGACGGAAGGATACAATATAATAATATAATGAATATGTTTAAGACACAACTCTCAAAATTAAGCATTTTGAGCTAAGAAACATACAATTTCAGTCACTTTACAGACTGATGTTTACATCACCATTGATCAGCCATAATTAATTCTTGTTCTAAATATTAAATTGTCAAATGTGTCAACAAAAACTTATTTCAAAGAATTATATAAACAATATCTGATTAACCCTACTCATTTTCTATTTCTACATATGTCATTAACCATAGGATATCAATAAAAACATGAATAAAATAAGTAAAACTGACTCTGGCTATGGCTCTAACACTAGTCTGAGCGCCCAGATTTGCGTAAATCTAAATGGCCATGGCATAAGATGTCCTGATTATATTGATGTAAATGCAATGCTGGATAAAAGATTAATATCTTAATTTATTATATATATTTTTTTAGTTAGCGTTCTATGTTTCAAACAAGAGCTGAGATGAGCTGAAACTAGCACATTTCATAACTGCACCCAGTGTATTAGCATGTGCCATGTGCTTCTTGTGGGTTTGTTTTGCTTTGACGCATCCCACAATGCACCACGCCACTGGAAGGTTGATGTAGTCTATACGGACATCCCGAGTTCCGCTGGTTCCTCAGTAAGGAGGACCAGCACGCCAGATCGCAGCTACAGCTCACACCAGAGACGGAAGGGGGGGGGGGGGAGGTGGGGAATAGACAATCACTAAGATACAGCAATTGGTGTTTCATCTCACGTAAAATAGGTCAATTTTGCCGCGACCTACATTGGAAACAAATGTATGACAAGAACCATATAAAGTTTGATCATCAGTGAGTATGTTTAAGGTATATGGCCTATAGTAGGGCTGGGACGAGGAAACTACCCAACTTCTACTACGTAAGGTGAGCTGCGACCCGGTGTAACGATTTCAATTTCCCCCCTTTTCAAGTTCCCCCGGGAAATGTGAAAACGTTTTAAATTTCCCTGGAGGGAAATTAAAAACGTTTTCAGATTCCCTGGGGGGGAAATTAAAAACAGTTTTCAGATTCGTCCCCTTATTTTCAAATTCCCCCCTCCGTGAATTTATAATTGTTTAAAAAACTTTAAAAAACTTTTTTAAATTCAGACCTATAATATTGTTTTCTTAGCCATCTTGGAGACTTTTTGTGTCATTTGGGGTGAAATATGTTTGTTGTACTAGTAATAATTTCCATTATGCTATTCTCTGCGTATAAAAAATAACAAAAAATAAAGAAAATTCCCCCAAAATGGGGGGAGGGAAAGTTAAAACGAGGGAGGGAACTTGAAAACGTTTTCAAATTCCCCTGGGATGAATTTGAAAACGTTTTCAAGTTCCCAGGGGGGAACTTGAATCTTGGGGGAATTTGAAATCTTTACACTGGCGTGCTACTTCTTGGTCGCAGCTTCATCCATTCCTGAGCGGCCACTCATGTTCTCACCAGACGGGATTGCCAAATGAGTTGAGCGTCTGCCTCCCATTTTGGTAGATCGTAGGATTCGAACCCACGGGTTGAAATCCTGGTCGAGTCAAACCAATGACTTAAAAATTTATACCTGTCGCTTCGTAGCCAGGCACTCGGTATTATTAGGATATGGCAAGGACTGGTTGGTGCAGTGTCAAGATAATGTGACTGAGTGGGACACCAGGTCATGGTGCTGGTGGCCTGGTCTCCCAGTGGGGCAGCACTATAAAGTCACAATAAGTGTGCACTGTTACAAGTCGGTACCTGTTCTGATATGAACTTAGATATTGCCAGGACGTAAAACCCCAACAACCAACCAACCAACTCATGTTCTCCGCCATGACTTGGATTGGGGGCCTCTGAGGTATGTGGAAGCCATGTATGTTGCGGGAAGCCGAATTACTATCACTGAATCTGACAGTGACATAGAATAGGTGGCACTAACATAGATTCATAATATTCCATCACATAAAAAGATTGAAAGATCTGTAAGTGTAAGGTCATATATTACTAAAAAAATACTTGTGCATATATATATATATATTTGTTTAATCTCCAAACACTCCACTAGAAAAGGAAATACATAATATATATAATATATATAATGTATATAATGTATATAATGTATAATATATAATATATATAATATAATATATATATAGTATATGTAATATATGTAATATATAAAAAATATATATAATATATGTAATATATGTAAAATATGTAATATATGTCCTATATGTCCTATATGTCCTATATGTACTATATGTCCTATATGTCCTATATGTACTATATGTACTATATGTACTATGTGAAATATATGAAGAGTGCAGGCGCAAAACCACGTAAACGCCAATCCAAAAATGGGAGATAAACATTGGAATCAAACCTTGAAAAAGTTAATTTGTTTATATTCCTGCTTTTTTGTTCATTGCTCCATAACCATATGATCATGTGAAAAGTAGAATTAGTGAGAATTATAATTATTTTCAGGTAAAAATCTGTTATTTAAACTAAATTTTTGGATTGGCATTTACGTGGTTTTGCACCTGAACTCTTCATATGTACTATATTAAATATATGTAATATATACAATATATACAATATATACAATATATGTAATATTAAACTGCTTTTGATATATATACATACATATGCTTATATATATACATATGCCTGGGTCTGCATTACTAAAATTGACGTGTATTCGTGGGGTCCCTCCCTCCAAGACTGTGATAGAATGTTAGTAACGCAGACCCAGGCGTGCCAGACGGCAACAATAGAGCGCGGTGGGAGAACAATGGACGGTCCCTATGTCGGATCTAGTTTCTGCACTCTGGATCCCGACCCCCTAACTGTATGTTGCGATTGGAATCCGCCGGCGCACCAACATCTCACCACTAAAGGCCCTGTCACATTACGGCGTATGGCGGGAGCGTATTGAAAACCTACGTACGCCATGCTGGTGCCGGCCTATGATGACCTTCGGTGAACTTTCGGGTGGGTTTGAGCGTATGGGGGACCTACGAGGAGCGTATGAGGAGCGTATGGGAGCGTGCTGTGACATTTTTTGACAGTATGGGCCATACACCCTCATAGGTCGAGTTCTTTTTATCATGCACAACAAATTTTGGACGGACGGATTTATGAAAGCGTATGGCGGCGTATGACTCATACGCTTCACATAAGCCGGCATCTGGCGGCGTATGAGTAGCGTATGAGTAGCGTATGCGTAGCGTATGAGTAGCGTATACGGCGTATGCCGACATATATGACGTAACGCGCCTACGCCGCCATACGCTCCCGCCATACGCCGTAATGTGACAGGGCCTTAAGCTAGAACTTTAGTAGAAGAAGACATTTAAAAACGAAATAACCACACAACAAAAATCCAGACCGTGGGACGAGTGTGAGAAACAAAACAAGCTTCAAAGTAAAATAATGCATTTTGTTTTTGTGGCTGTTTTTTTTTTATATCCCCAGAACATACTTTTAAGTTTCCTAAGTCAACATGTAAAATGCGTTTATGAATACATACATATATGTAATATGCATGGCCATTTATACATGTATAAATATATCAGATTTTTATTATATGAAACATATGAAACATAGGATACATATGAAACCATAGGATACATATAAACCATAGGATAGATATAAAACATAGGATACATGTAAAACATAGGATACATATACACCATAGGATACATATAAAACATAGGATACATATACCAATAGGATACATATAAAACATAAGATACATATAAAACATAGGATACATTTAAAACATAGGATACATATAAAAATAGGATACATATACGCATAGGATACATATAAACATAGCATACATATAAAACATAGGATACAAATGAACAGGATACATATAAACAGGATACAGATAAAACATAGGATACATATCATACATAGGATACATATAAAACTCCTCTTCACCTCGCGCATGGATTTTGAGTTGTCCAAATTGAAATGCAGTAGAGAAAACTCCTGATCACCATGCTTAAAATAGCGCAGACCTCTCTCTCTTACTTTGTCCCGAATGGCAGCATCATATCCCCGATAGGCCTCATCGGTGTAGTTCCCCGTGATGGCATGCATTGTCATATATGCGAGGTGGCCAATATAACCGCGCATGTCCCGGAAAGTCATCCCCACCTTCTCAGAGCGCTTCATTCCCTAGATTAAGCAGGCATAGATTAGCTCAATAAAGTTCAGCTTCTTTAAGCTTTTATCACCTTTAGTGTATTTCCGAATGGAGAACTTACTCTGCTCTTTCTTCTTTTTCTTTGACTTGCTTTTCTTCGTGCTGCTACTATCACTTGAAGATGAACTGGACAAACCTTTACTGGTGCTACTGTCCGTGTCTTCTGACTCGGAAAACGAAGTCTCCTGCTTCTTCTTCTTCTTCCTCCCCCTCATCTTCTTTCCACGCACTCTCACGTGACGGCTCCGCCCACCATGCGACCCGTCATCTTCGTCACATGACGAATTCTGCAATTCCGCCCGTAGGGCGCGTTTCCTGCGCTCGCATGCTCTTTCCTCTAACCGCTTCCTCAAGGTCCTCTCCTCCTCGTCCTCCACTATCGTGACAGGTAGCTCTCTCCTTGACTGTCGTCCTCTTCCTTTCGGTTGTGTTGTCGGTGGGACCGGGTGTTCCCCCCGCATGAACTGTCCGACACATCGCATTCTGGCCTTAGCATCTGACTTTTGACTTGTGGTAATTCTGCCCGTTTACACATTAACGGAGAAGCTCAGCTCCTCCACCAACCACCACTCCCCACACGAAGCACATAGGTCCAGTCCCATGATAATTGCGAGCTGACGAACAATGTGAGGAGACAAAGATGAGTCCAGTTAGAGGTGGACAAGTACACGTCCGACTCAAGAAAATCAGGTAGAAGCTGACAATTGTCCACCTTGTGCTTAACACCGCAAGTCGTATGCAACGGTTGTTGAAAAACTAACAACGTATCACTTAGCTGCAGTAACAGTAGTGACACGTAGCTGCCAATGCTCTTCTCCACTCTGTCGCAACGCCCTCTCGGTGTCTCAGCAAAACTCCTGGTTGGTGGCAGCCGGTGTCCGGAAGAGCAATGACAAGCAAAAAATGGCCACAAAATTCATTAGCAAGTCCAGCCACCAGCCTCTACAACTGTCCAAACGTCAACCGTCACAATATAACACCGCACATCAAGCTGCCACCTGACAGCCACCAGCACACAAACCGCCCACTTGGCGGCAATACTGCACGTCCGACTGTCACCCGACATGGCCACCAGCATTCAAAACTCACAATGGCGACGACACAGCAATTTGTGCACAATATTGTGAACATAAAGAAAGCATTACTTAGCTGGTCTCTATCGCACTCGTAGTCAGTTAGGAAGTCATGTCCTCATGCATGACTGGGTGGTGGCGGGGCGGTGGCTGTGCGGTGGCTGTCCGGTGTTCACGCAAGAAAAATTCAGGTAGAAGTGACCAACCGGTGTTAGGACAGGAAGCACTTGCCTGACCAGCTGCCTTGCTTACCTGCCCCAACAAGCAACATGGCTCCAAGCCGCTCTAGCTGTACCATAGAACCTTCCAGAATCAGCACACAATAGATTCACTTTCACCGCTATATAATATTTGCATAAAGGTAAACATTTATACATACATATCATACATAGGATACATATAAAGCATAGGATACATATAACACGTAAGATACATATAAACCATCAGGTACATATAAAGCATAGGATACATATAAAACATAGGATACATATAAAACATAGGATACATATAAAGCATAGGATATATATAAAACATATGATACATATAAACCATAAGGTACATATAAACATAGGGTAGATATAAAGCATAGGGTACATATGACACATAGGATACATATAAACATAGGGTAGATATAAAACATAGGGTACATATGACACATAGGATACATATAAACATAGGGTAGATATAAAACATAGGATACATATAACACATAGGATACATATAAAACATAGGATACATATAAACCATAGGATACATATGATACATATAAAACATAGGATACATATAAAGCATAGGGTACATATAACACATAAGATACATATAAAACATAGGATACATATAAAACATAGGATACATATAACACGTAGGATACATATAAAACATAGGATACATATAAAACATAGGACACATATAAAACATAGGATACATATAAACATAGGATACATATAAACATAGGGTAGATATAAAACATAGGATACATATAACACATAGGATACATATAAAACATATGATACATATAATACATAGGATACATATGATACGTGTGAGACATTGAATAATAGGACACATAGGATGCCTATAAATAATATAATACATATAATGCAGACCGGACATGGTGGCCGAATCAATAGAGCGCAGGTTTCCAGTGCAGAAGGTCGGGAGTTCAAATCTTAGCCAAGTCAAACAAGTGACTCATAAAATTGATAGTTGTCACTACCTATTCTAGCCGGCATTAATAGGACCAGACACGGACTGGTTTGCACAATATCAGGAAAATGTGAATGTGTGGGATATCAGGTCATGGTGCCAGCAGCCTGGTCCCCAGTGGTGCTGCACTATAAAGTCACCCTGGGTGCACACTGTCACAAGTCGGTATGCATCTTGGTGTGACCTTAGATGTTGGTAGGATGTAAAACAACAAACATATACATATATAGTGTATATTATATATGTATATAATATATATAGCCAAATATATTATCAAATACATATAAGATACTCTATAATATATAAATTCGTTAATTTTATTGACCTATTGGGAACATAATATATTTAGTTTAGTTATTTTTCCCACTGGTAAATTTGATTGAAAAACTGACCATACAATCAATACCGTCTGAGGACCAGTCGTATACAGTAGTGACCGATAACTACTTGTAAACCGTTGGTACGCCCTGTTCCCTCTGCACACACACACACACACAGCCCCCTCCCAGTCGCCACAATTTGTCAGAAATGCAACATTATAGCAAGAGAAACAAACACTGATTAGGATTTCAGCCCCCCCACAAATGACTATTAAAACATAAAGACCCCTTGTTCTCTCCGTACACTCATGCAACATTAGCCCCGTTCACACTGGCGAGTTAAAACGATTAATTTAAATCGACTTGTATAGTTCGACTCACATTTGCCGTGTGGACGCTACGCTAAAGCGATGTATGTGTGAATCGCTTCATCTAGTTCACTGCAAGTAAACCACCTAGCGAGGTAGTATAGATGAAGCAATGTAGCTGGTTCCTGGGCAGTGATAGTGTAAAATAGCAGTGCTTGCCAGATACAGGCTCAGGTGTAACTATTGCTAGTGCCCAGCAGTGTTAGGGCCTGATTAGGCCGAAATCTATTGAATGCGATCATATTTAACAGAATTACATCCGCAAATAATGAAATTTAATAAAATTAACCCTAAATTCCAAGCGATATTAACGTAGCAGCTACATCGGCGTCGAATCGACTAGTGAAAACTAAACAAATAGCAGTGCTCGCCAGGTACAGATGGGGATACTTGCTCATGCGCAGACATCGATTTCCGCCTTAGACAGCTCCATGTGTGGACACGACACTAGTTCGCCTCATCTAGTTCGCCGTATCTAGTTCGGCCTAAAGTTGTGCTGTGTGAACGGGGCTATTGACGCAACATACTAACAAGAGGAACAATCAGTAGATAGTTTGTTTTTTTATCTCAATGCCCTCAAGAGATGAAGCCAAAAACAAAATCAACAACAATCCCAAATAGACCCCTTTCAATGTTTATAAACACTGTGTATGCGCATGCAGCTTGGCTGCAGAAGGAAGGGTCACTGCCATTGAGTTTGCCGATACGCCCACTGCAAAACGTCCATTTTATTCAAAATTAATAGAAATGCAGAACCCTAAACTTATGAATTTAATATAATCTGTTTGGTAAACATGTTTTCTATATGTGTTCCAACCGGTTTGCTTCTAGGTGGTGTGGTTGTAGATATATTTCACTTTTTCTGTATGAAGATTGCTCACGGCCATTGACAATGCGTTGAGTTTGCCGATACGCGCAGTTCAAAATGTCAATTTTATTCAAAATTAATAGAAATGCAGAACCCTAACCTTATAATTTAATATAATTTGTTCATTGAAAATGTTTTCTATATGTGTTCCAAGCGGTTTGTTTCTAGGTTGTGTAGTTTTAGAGATATTTTAATTTTTCTGTATGAAGATTGCTCATGGCCATTGACAATGCATTGACTCATTGAGTTTGCCGATACGCGTAGTTCAAAACGTAATTGTTTTTCAAAATTAATAGAAATGCAGAACCCTAATCTTATAAATTTAATGTAATCTCATCGTTGAATATGTTTTCTGTATGTGTGCCAATCGGTTTGTGTCTAGGTGGTGTTTAAAAACAAATATATTTCACCTTTTCTCTCTGAAGATTGCTCACAGCCATTGAGTTTGCAATGTGACAGTGTGTCGTCCTGCAGCCAAGCAGCGCGCGCACTGACCTAAATACCTATGCTGACGTCATATGAAAGAGGTCTATAAGAATCCTCTTTAGGGAAGCTGAAATCACTATGGCTACTAATTTTCACATATTCGTCATTAGAACCGCACCTTGTTGGTTGGTGGAGTTTTACATCCTGTATGGTAACATTTAAGGACGGGTACCGACTTGTGTCAGTGTGCACTCATGGAGATTTTATAGTGCTGCCCCCAATGGGAACTTAGGCTGCCAGCACCATGCCCTGATATCCCACTCATTCACATTATCCTGACACTGAGCTAACCAGTCCTTTCCTTATCATATTACTGTCGAGCGCCAGGGTAGGAAGCGACAAGTATCAATTTTATTTGTCATTGGTTTGACTCGACCAGTAACTGAACGCCCGACCTTCCGCACGCTAGGGACCAGACGGGATGGCCGAATGAGTTAAAGCGCCCATCTTCTGTGTTGGTAGATCGTGGGGTCGTTGGTTCGAACACTGGTCGAGTCAAACCAATGACTTAAAAATTGATACTTGTTGCTTCCTAGCCTGGCGCTCGGCATTATTCGGATAGGACAAGGACTGATTTGCTCAGTGTCAGGATAATGTGACTGAGTGTGATATCAGGTCATGGTGCTGGCAGCCTCGTCTTCCAGTGGGGCAGCACTATAAAGTTGCCATGAGTGCGCACTGTCACAAGTCGGTACCCATCCTGATATGACCTTAGATGTTGCTAGGACGTAAATCAACAACAAACAGACATCCCCACTCTAGGCCTGCGCTCTACCGATTGGGCCACCGCGCCCGGTCACCATTTGGGCCCACACTGTGTAGACAGACAGACAGAGCCTTATTCTGACTGATGTCCTGCCGGCATTTGGACCGATTCTGTCCATATGGAATTGTAGTTGATTGAATGGCAGAGTAGCAAGTCGTATTGTTCACTAGCACAACATTGGAATATAACAGTGCGCTTACCCCACACCTCCCCTACCACAAGCAGACACGCCCACATCGCCACCACCACACACCACCACACACCGGCTCACACCACCACACACCACCACACACCACCACACACCACCACACACCACCACACACCACCACACACCACCACACACCACCACACACCGGCTCACAGCACCACACACCACCACACACCGGCTCACACCACCACACATACCACACACCGGCCCACACCACCACACACCACCACTCACCACCACACACCGGATCACACCACCACACACCACCACACACCGCCACACACCGGATCACACCGCCACACACCACCACACACCACCACACACCGCCACACACCGCCACACACCGCCACACACCATCACACACCACAACACACCGCCACACTGAGAACACTGAGAACACAATGGAAGCAAATGCTGAAATGCTCACAGCTAACAAATACCTTTTGAATATATGCATACTGTGACATCTGAATATTGGCACCAGGGGCCATATGCAGGAGTCAGTGTTAGCGAGCCAAAACGTGTTTAAACGGGATTTCTGGTTTAGCGCCGAAAAGTCGGTATGCAGAAGGCCGTGTTACGGTAACACCGCGCGTTTAAGGTCCGCAAAACTAACCCTGTTTCATGACGTTTACGGGCGGTGTTAGCGTAAGGTTATGGCCAAATCTATTAAATGCTATCATATTTAACAGAATTAGATACGCAATAAGTGAAATATGATTAAATTAACCCTAAATTCGAAGCAATATTAACGCTGCCGCCGTAATGGCGGAGATATTAATACTTATATTTTCGAATCGACGAACGTAAAGTAAACAAATGGCCGCCGTTGCCAGTATGGAAAGCGACGTCGATGCGGCGGCTGCAGCGATTTGTTTACATTACATTCGTCGATTAGAAAATATAACTATTAATATTGCCGTTGTTACGGCGGCAGCGTTAATATTGCTTTGAATTTAGGGTTAAATTGATCAAATTTCACTTATTGCGTATGTAATTTAGTTAAATATGACAGCATTTAATATATTTAAGCCTAATATATGGGTACAGACGCAGAGGGATTTCCCAAATCTATAAATAAATTCAGGTTTAGCTACAATGTACGTGTTACGCGCTCCTGCATACGACTTCACACATTTCCCGACGTCGGTGATAGCTAAACGGTAACAGGCTCTAACACCAAACCCCGCTAACACTGACTCCTGCATATGGCCCCTGGTGTTTTGGTTGGAGTGGTGCTAGGTAGGTTGTAGAGATGGTAGGTAGGTTGTAGTGGTGGCCTTATTGATAGTGGTGTTTGGGTTGGTGCTAGTGGTGTTGGTGCTAGTCGTGGTGGTGTTGTTACTGATAGTTTTGTTGGTGTTGGTGGTGGTGGCGGTGTTACTGGTAGTGGTGGTGTTACTGGTAGTGGTGGTGTTATTGGTAGTAGTAGTGTTATTGGTAGTAGTAGTGTTATTGGTAGTGTTATTGGTAGTGGTAGTGTTATTGGTAGTGGTAGTGTTATTGGTAGTGGTAGTGTTACTGATACTGGTGGTTTTACTGGTAGTGGTGTTGGTGCTAGTGGTGGTGGTGTTGGTGCTAGTGGTGGTGGTGTTGGTGCTAGTGGTGGTGTTAGTACTGGTGCTGGTGGTTTTAATGGTAGTGAGAGTGGTGGTGGTGGTAGTGTTACTAATGTTACTAATGGTGGTGGTGCTGGTAGTAGTTGTGCTACTGCTAGTGGTGGTGGTGGTTGTGTCTAGTGGTGGTAGTGGTGGTGTTTCTGCTAGTGGTGCTGGTTTTACTGCTAGTGGTGGTGGTTTTACCTGTAGTGGTAGTGGTGGTGGTGTCAGTGATAGTGGTGGTAGTATTACTAGTGTTACTAATGGTGCTGGTAGTGGTTGTGTTACTGCTAGTGGTGGTGGTGGTTGTGGCTAGTGGTGGTAGTGGTGGTGTTTCTGCTAGTGGTGGTGGTTTTACTGCTAGTGGTGGTGGTTTTACTGCTAGTGGTGGTGGTTTTACCTGTAGTGGTAGTGGTGGTGGTGTCAGTGGTAGTGGTGGTAGTATTACTAGTGTTACTAATGGTGCTGGTAGTGGTTGTGTTACTGCTAGTGTTGGTGGTAGTGGTGGTGGTGGTGGCTAGTGGTGGTAGTGGTGGTGTTACTGCTAGTGATGATGGTGTTACTGGTAGTGGTAGTGGTGGTGGTGTCAGTGCTAGTGGTGGTAGTGTTACTAATGGTGCTAGTGCTGGTGCTGGTAGTGGTTGTGTTACTACTAGTGGTGGTGTTGGCGCTAGTGGTGGTCGAGTTACTAATGTGGGGGGTCCTGGTGGTGCTGGTGGTGGTAGTGTTACTAATTGTGGAGGTGCTGGTGCTGGTGTTGGCAGTGAGAATATTCAGCGATTGTAGCCTAGTGCAACAATCATACCGATCGGACCATTGTTGTATGCCACACAATACTAGGCCTTCTCCTCTCTCCCCACACCCACACACCCACACCCACACACCCACACACCCACACCTGGTTGGTAAGCCGGTGCTCAATGCAGCCGAGAACATTGAACATAGCTCCCAATTGGACACAATACATTAATGTCGATATCAATATATGCTGACAATGCCCTAGACAATAATAACCTTGGGAGGTTCAAATGGTATCGTTGGTCAATGGATATATATATATATATATATATATATATATATATATATATATATATATTTTAAATTAATCGACACACTTAAGCTAGAACTTCGCTAGTTTCAGCTGTGTATTATTTAATTCTCGGATAATAAAATGTTTCCACGGCGAAATAAAACCCAGTTATGGATCCGTATGCACGTATATTAATTTAGCATGCTGTGATCATTATATTTTGCCTGTTGCGAAAATAACTTCATTGTCACCTCATACCAGACAGTAGATAAAAAGATTCACCGCATACTTCCAGTACAGGGGTGAAAACCAGCCCATTAGAAAAACTGGCGAAGAATTTCGACATTCTGGGGAAATTAACTGAGCTGGTAAATTCTTAATTTAAGAAGCACAATATATTCCTTATGTACTTCTTCATATTTACCCGCTACTTTTGAGTTGAAAAATATAATAAAACATATACTTTAATGCAATTTAAAAGTGAAATCACCAGCATTCTATGGCCGCCATCTTGTCTTTTTGCATTATCTCCCATTTCACCAACTCTGTGCCAATATATGTAGCCATTTGATCCTGGAACAACAGTTTCTAGTTCCTGTTTCATACTAAAGCTATTTTCGCCCATATTTACACGACGTTGTCCTTCACCCGTGTACTAGTACAGGGTGAATCTTTTATCTAACCAGACAGGTGCCACCATTCTGTTTAATTAAACATATTTTTCTCTTGACTCACATTATGTATTGTAATTCATTTATGGATCAGTTTTAACATGATTGGTTAGAACTGTCAATGTAAAACTAATGTATTACTGCAACTGTAGATACACGATACTTTTAATATTAAAAAAAGGTAATAGTTGTGTTTTTTAAAGCTGCATAGCATAGTCCGATGAAAGCACAAAATATCCAAAAGCAAAACACTGACCTAGATTATTTTTGATTCTATATATCTAACTTAGATACCGATGCACTTATTTAACATGTATTGCCACATAGAAAGGAATACCAAGTCAATCCAATACAACCTATTACTGCAGAAGGCTATGTTGTCCAGAGTTTTGCCATTCTTACTAAAATTGATTTGGCATATTTGTACTTTAAATATCTCAACAGTTACTTTAAGGGCGCATTCCATATACGCGTAATGCGTAATGCAAATGTGAATGCGAATGCGACAAAAAATCGAAACGCCTTGAAACCTATGAGCTACATTCCATATACGCGTAATGCGTAATGCGAATGCGAATGCGAATAAAATCCATTATCCCGATCGCTCCATGTAGCGATCGGTGCGTAATGCGTAAAGGTGCTGCGAATAGAAAAGCATCAGTCGCATTTGTCCATTGATATAATAAGGCTGGAGGAGGCGACTGATAATTACGGACAGCCGGGACAAGGTGGTGTGAACAGAAAAGCATCAGTCGCATTTGTCCATTGATATAAGGCTGGAGGAGGCGACTGATAATTACGGTCTTCATGAGAAATATGAAGAATGGGACGGTGCAAACATGTAGGTTTATGCGGCGGACCTGTTAGGAAGCACTCTTCAAGGTGGTGCGAATAGAAAATCATCAGTCGCATTTGTCCATTGATATAAGGCTGGAGGAGGCGACTGATAATTACGGACAGCCGGGACAAGGTGGTGTGAACAGAAAAGCATCAGTCGCATTTGTCCATTGATATAAGGCTGGAGGAGGCGACTGATAATTACGGTCTTCATGAGAAATATGAAGAATGGGACGGTGCAAACATGTAGGTTTATGCGGCGGACCTGTTAGGAAGCAGTCTTCATGAGAAATATATGAAGAATGGGACTGTGCAAACATGTAGGTTTATGCGGCGGACCTGTTAGGAAGCAGTCTTCATGAGAAATATGATTGTTTGTTTGTTTGTTGTTTGTTTGTTGTTGTTTTACATCCTAGCAACATCTAAGGTCATATCAGGAGAAATATGAAGAATGGGACAGTGCAAACATGTAGGTTTATGCGGCGGACCTGTTAGGAAGCAGTCTTCATGAGAAATATGATTGTTTGTTTGTTTCTTTGTTTGTTGTTGTTTTACGTCCTAACAACATCTAAGGTCATATCAGGAGAAATATGAAGAATGGGACAGTACAAACATGTAGGTTTATGCGGCGGACCTGTTAGGAAGCAGTCTTCATGAGAAATATGAAGAATGGGACGGTGCAAACATGGCTCAGATTAGCTTGCTTTGAGGGATGTTAGGACCGTCCCAAATATGAAGACTGCTTCCTAACAGGTCCGCCGCATAAACCTACATGTTTGCACCGTCCCATTCTTCATATTTCTCATGAAGACTGCTTCCTAACAGGTCCGCCGCATAAACCTACATCTTTGCACCGTCCCATTCTTCATATTTCTCATTTCTGTGTTTCTGTGTGTGTCACTTGCTGTCCGGACCGCACTTCGTCCACACCTCTCTCTATCACCTCTCTGCCGGCCTGGCACCTCCTTGATATGTCTGAAAAGAGTTCCAGGAGGGGGTGCCCGCCGGCATTTTCACTTTCTACTCTTACTCTCTCCGTGTCTATGGCTCGCTGGATGGTCACCATAGGGCAGATAGGCACGGTCCTTTGACTCAACTCTCCTCATTTCTCTTTCCTAGATCTGCCCATTCGATTTCTCCCAGGCACACTTCTTCCCCTGACCAGGGTTGTTGTGTTCTTGGGTGGGGCCCTTGACCTATTACGATTTCTCTGTCTGGTTCTTGTTGCTGGAACGACCGCTGCTCCCACCTTTGCCCGCCTTCCTCAAACCCCTGCTGACCGGATTCAAGTGCTACACTACACTACACACATCTACAACTACACACCGGCACGGAGAGATTCGCTGCCACCGACGCCCCGCCGTCACTACGTCGTGAGAGATGTCCCCAGCTTTCACAACACTCCCTCTACGAAGACAAGTCTTCAACCACAGATTGGGCCGATTTATCGGAGCCTCTCTACCCAATGTTGCAGTTCTGCAACCAGTAACCGTCGTATGGTTACGAACACCCCAACAAGTCAAGTGTGTGTGTGTACTTTTTATATACTTCACTGCATAACGCATTACGCATAACGCAATACGCATTACGCGTATATGGAATGCTGGCATTCGCATAATGCGTAACGCATAACGCATTACACATTACGCGCATATGGAATGCAGCCTTTATTTAAAATATAAGTTACTTCAAAGTAAAAATATATATTATGAAAATCAACCTAAAATATTTATCTCAGAAAATGAAAAAATCTCAAAACCATCGGACTATGTAAGTTTAATGGCGCGTGCGCTTAATTGACGGTAAGCACAATCTGGAACCTTTGAATGGTTCGGAGTCACTGTGTCTATGGTGGGAACAATGTGTTGGTTTTGCGGCACTTGGTTAACAGTGGGACGCATTGTGTGCAGCGACCCGCCCCCCCCCCCCCCCACCCCCACCCCGTAGGACCTGCGCAGTTAGTTGTTGGAGTTTGACGTCCCGACAACATCTAAGATCATCTGGCAACATCTAAGATTAAAGCACTAATTGCATGGGTACAATGCATTACAGATTTTAACTCTGTGCAAAAAATATAATCGAAAACCAAAGAAAAAAATTGGAAAAGGAAATGAATCCGTATGGATTATGACCACGACTGCACAGCGGCGAAAACAAGTACATGCACTTATGCGTTATGTGCAGCATAAACAAACCATCATTTAGAAGAAAAAAAACCCACACAAAACCCATATCAGGACGGGTACTGACTTGTGACAGTGTGCACTCATGGTGACTTTATAGTGCTGCCCCACTGGGAGACCAGGCTGCCAGCACCATGACCTGATATCCCACTCAGTCACATTATCCTGACACTGATTAACCAGTCCTTGTCCTATCCTATTAATGCCAAGCACCTGGCTAGGAAGTGACAAGTATCAATTTGGTACGTCATTAGTTAGACTCGGCCAGAGTTTGAACTCACAAACTTCCACATGGTTTTGAGTTTCTACCATATTTCTTTTTCGAAGTTCCGAAGTTCCAGACGCAAGTGACAGTGTAGCGCCGGAAGTATTGTCGGGCGGTGGTGGAGCCACCAGTACCCGTATGAGTTAGGAGCAAATACATGCAGAGAGCCCATTGGCTAATAATATAATTTCGGAATAATATAATATAATAAACATATAGAACATCCCTTATGCCGCTTTATACTCGCATAATGTGTATACATCACATTATGTTTGTTTTTTGGGGTTTCTTTTGGTAAAGTATTTATTCATCTGAATATGACATTTGTCAGCACCGGAGCACTGGTCTTCCGGCCATCTTACTATTGGAATTGACAGCCTAAATAATCTAAGTTTGGTCAGTGCTCTATTAGTCACAGCACCGATCCTGTAGAATTAAGGGAGTGGCTCCTGCTGTATAATGTATATCACCAGTCACTGTAGTTCATGCAAAAATGGGGAGCAGCACCGAGTAGAAGATGTATACTCGGGGCAACTCAAACAATCCATGTTGAGCTCTGTAATGTACCTTACTATATTCCGAAGTCACTTTTATTATAAATTGCAAACTTTGAAGATATGTGAAGTAAAATACATGCCAAATTAATGTTGGCATCCATGTAAAAATGGTTGACCCCATAGGTTTCAGCAATAATTGGTTCTATTAAACATACTTAGCTTTCTCTTCTATGCTGCACCAAATGTTTAATAAGTGCACCAGTATTTAAATTGGATATGTAGGATCACATCTATCTAAGTGCTTTACTTTAAAAAATGAGGCGCTTTCATCCAAGTATGCAACTTTAATACTGAAGCATTATGTTGTGTAAATAACCATTATTTCATTCCAAAATATTTGATTTGATTGGCCAACATATGCAACTACTCTTTTTATATTGAGAGGATATTTTCATTGGTTCTTAAAATAACCGGGAAATTGGACATACATACAAAGGTCTACTCAGTCAATAACACATTTATTGTTATGTAGTCTTTGCGCAAGCTATTTGCTGTATCTCAACGAAATATTGAGATCAGATAAATTGACCTTGTGAATGCCATTTCTTCTTTTCTTGGTACTATGGTTTGTGCCTATCTGCATATTGAAGGTGGCAGTAGGTTTATGGGCGGTCTGCTAGTTTCTGGCATGTGAGACTTATGTCTATTGTGTGCATGTAGGAGTTCTGTGTATTCTGTGTACTTAGAAGTTGTCTGTATTGTGCGTATCTAGACATTGTGTTTGTTTTTTGTTGTTTTACGTCCTGGCAACATCTAAGGTCATATGAGGACAGGTACCGCCTTGTGACTTTATAGTGCTGTCCCACTGGGAAAGCAGGCCGCCCGCACCATGACCTGGTATCCCACTCAGTCACATTATCCTGACACTGAGCACACCAGTCCTTGCCCTGTGCTAATAATGCCGAGCGCCTGGTGAGGAAGCAACAAGTATCAATTTTTAAGTCATTGGTTTGACTCGATCAGGGTTCGAACCCACGACCCCACAATCTACCAGCACGGGAGACGGACATTCTAACTCATTCGGCCATCCCGTCTGGTCTAGACATTGTGTGCCTTGTGTGTATGTATGAATTGTGTGTGCTCGCGTCCATCTCCCGTTTTGGTAGATAGTGGGATCCGAACCCATGTCGATTCAAACTGATGACTTAAAAATTAATGCTTGTCCCTTCCTAGCCTGGCGTTCAGCATTAATAGGATAGGGCAAGGACTGGTTAGTTCAATGTCAGGATAATATGTCTCAGTGGGATATCAGGTCATAGTGCCGGCGGCCTGATTTCCCAGTGGGGCAGCATTATAAACTCGCCATGAGTGCACTGTAGCAAGTCGGTACCGTTCCTGATATATATATATATAAGGGTTTTCTATAAATATATATATATATATAGGGGTACATTAATTGATTAAGCAGGGGACATTTCAATTGCGGACGATTGGTCTTCCTCATTCCACTGCTCCTTGCCCTATTCTAAGAATGCCGAGTGCCAGGCTAGCAAGCGACAAGTATACCTTTTTAAGTTATTGGTTTGACTCGACCAGGGTTCGAGCCCACGATCTACCAACATGGGAGACGTACGCTCTAACTCATTTGGCCATCTCGTCTGGTTGACCTTAGATGTTGCTAGGACAACCAACCTCAGGTGGGTGGCGGGAGGGTGTGGGGGCTGCGTAGAGTAAGTGGGATTAGTGTGTGGCAGAGTGGATGCGATGGCTGTAAGCGTGAAACCAGTGTAGACAGTGAGGGCTGTGTGGCAGTGTTTACACTACAGATGGGTGCTGCGGTGTTGTGTCGCCTGCGTGGCTTTGTTCGCTGGCGTATAAGTGCACCGAGATAAAGGGGTATTATCTGAGCTCAGGATAAACCCCCGTGATCGAGAGCAGGCGACGACCATGTCTGCTTGAACGCTCGGATTATCCTGTAATGTTCATATGACGATTATCCCTTGGATACGGTGGAGCCACGGAAGGACCATAAGTTGGAACCAAATAGCTGATGATTAAATCCCAAAGGCCAAGAAACAAGACCAAACAAACCTCGATGTAGAGATAGTGAAGGGTTTTCTATGCAACCAGATAAGAAATGCCGGGGCAAATATATAGAACGTTGCTATTTATGTTCATATATTGGATTATATAGCACATATATAAACTATGCACATAAAGATACGTAAATACATATATGTATGAATCAAGTATGTGTATATATTATGCATATATTTGGTTATATATGCATATATACACATGTGTAGTGGTCTGCACTGACCTCTCAGGCAAGGAGCCGCATAGACAGGTAGGCGTGGGTAGTGTGTTGATATCAGGGAGCCTAGGTGGTGTAATGGTTAGCACACTGGCCCGGAATGCAAAGAGATGCAGGTTCGAGTCCCGCTCTAGGCGCAATATTCCCCATTTTCATCACCCCCATGACACTGGTTGCCGTGACCATGATCCTGTACAAGCTACGCGCTGTATAGTTCTTGAACCTACCCTGTGTATGTAAATGCGTTGCATTGCCTGTATGTATGTAATTGTAAGCATTAAAAGACTTACAATTCCAGGGGGACAAGTGTAGTGGTCTGCACTGACCTCTCAGGCAAGGAGCCACTTAGACAGGTAGGCGTGGGTAGTGTGTTGATATCAGGGAGCCTAGGTGGTGTAATGGTTAGCACACTGGCCTGGAATGCAAAGAGATGCGGGTTCGAGTCCCGCTCTAGGCGCAATATTTCCATTTTCATCACCCCCACGACACATGCATATACCTGTAATTATATACGTGTATGTGATGCATAATGTATTAATATATATGCGAGTACACAGATACAGAAGGGTGAACATATGTACATATATACATGTTTACACATTTACACATATACAAAATAAGTAAAGCTTGTTTTATTTAATGATGCTTCTAGACCACATTGGTTTTCATATCATCGGCTATTGGACGTCAAACATATGATCCCACTGCCACCACATAGGCTACTCTTTCCGATAAGCAGCAAGGGGTCTTTTATATGCACTTTCCCACAGACAGGACAGCACATACCCCAGCCTTTGATGAATCAGTTGTGGACCACTGGTTGGAACAGAAAATAACCCAACTGCAAATGTGTCCACTGAGCAGGATCCAAACTTTTTTCGGCGGCCTGCCAAAATACTACCATTTATCATATAAAAAAGTTGGTTAAACCAAAGTCGGTTCATCCAAATTATTGGTTAATCCAAACGAAATTGTCAGGCCCCAGGCCACTTCCGGTACAGTTAAACCAAACTTTCATGTGGTTATAAGGTCATCTGAGACCCCACCAACCTTTTTATATGATAAATGGTATTTTGCCGGGTTGCCGAAAAAAGTTTGGATTAACCGATCATTTGGTTTAACAGGGTTATACTGTATATACATTAAAAACACAATAATCAAAGTGTCCAGATACATTGTATATTACATTCATAATGCACCCACGTTTTTGCCAAAGCCAAGTCAAAGTCAAAGTCAAAGCTTGGTTAAACCAATGATCGGTTAATCCAAACAAATTTGTAGTGTCCCTTCAAGTTTGCTTTAACGGGATTATGCTCTAGTTGGAAAACCAGTTCTCACCATATCCTATTGATTTGGCTATTCCATTCGGCAATATATATATATATGAAATATAATATATCTATATATAAATAACATTATATTATTAAAATATATATACATAACGATATGTGAAGAGTTCAGGCACAAACCCCTGTAAACGCCAATCCAAAAATTGAATTAAAATAAAAGATTATTTGCCTAAAGCTAATTTTAATTCTCATTAATTCCACTTTTCTTGCGAAGAAATGGTTATGGAGCAATGAACCCAAAAATAGGAATCTAAGAAAAAGAATTTTTGAAGGTTTAATTCCAATGTCTATCTGAATTTTTGGATTGGCCTTTACGGGGATTTGTGCCTGAACTCTTCATATATATATATATATATATATATATATATATATATATATATATATATATATATATATATATATATATATATATATATGAGTCAGGATCATGAAAAGAGGCCAATTGGGGGAAGTTTCCGGCATCGATCATTGGATGTCGGCGTCGAACAGTATAATTATAGTTTAGCATTGACAGAGGTATTGGAAAGTCCTTAAATTTATCCTGACTGTAAAGTTAGAGAAAATACAATGACCTTATTTGTTTCTAGGATAATTTAATATAAAACAAAGAAATGTACTACACTTTAAGAATTGCCCTGCCGACATCTGTTAAAGTTGTCGGCGTCGAGCATTGGATGTCGGCGTCGATCGGCATTCTTATAGTTTAGCATTGACAGAGGTGTTGCAACATCCTTAAATTTACCCTGAATGTAAAGTTAGAGAAAATACAACAACCTGATTTGTTTCTAGGATAATTTAATATAAAACAAAGAAATGCACTACACTTTAAGAATTGCCCCGCCGACATCTTAAATAAATCACCAATTGGCCCATTTATGTGAGGCTGACTCGTATACATTCATATATATACATATATGTATATATTTGTTTGTTTACTGACACCCCAGCACAAAAAGTAAACATCGGTTCTTGGGGGTCAGTGATAGATACAATGATATATACCATCATATATAATTATATATATTTATATATAATGATAATGATATATATATGTCGTGGGGGTGATGAAAATGGGAAGTATTGCATCTAGCATTCTTGGCCAGTGTGCTAACCAGTACACCACCTAGGCTGCCTGATATCACCACACTACCCACGCCGTCTATGTCATTACTTGGCTGAGAGCTTAGTGCAGACTACTATACTCGTCCCCCTGGAATTGTAAGTCTTTTAAATGGTCATTTAATGCTTACAATTACATACATACAGGCAATGCACTAACACATACACAGGGTAGGTTCAACAACCATACAGTGCGTAGATTGTATAGGATAGTGGTCATGGCACCAGTGTCGTGGGGGTGATGAAAATGGGAAATATTGCACCTATAGCGGGAATCGAACCCACATCTCTTTGCATTCTGGGTCAGTGTGCTAACCATTACACCACCTTTGCTCCCTGATATTACCACATTACCCACGCCTACCTGTCTATGTGGATACTTACCCTGAGGGGTAAGTGCAGACTACTGCATATATAATGATATGTATATATATATATATATTTATTTTACCTCGGTATACAGCCTCAGGCTAGCCTCAGGCTAGGGAGAAGGAAGCACGTGAGGTACCAGCAATTAGCATATACAACTCACGACTGGATTACGTGTCGTTGGGTTGCTCCGGCAAATTTAGTCTACATACAAGCTAATACACAGTAAGTATCATAAAAACTGTGGTTAGCTTAATCATGATGCATTAGAGCATCATTATGGAAAGTTTAGACTTTCTTTGGTCCGTTTTGGACGAGTTATTTGGTTATAAAAACCAAGGATAGAATTCCTTCTCGAAGGATTGAAACCGGTCATTAGCGGTTCTGTCAACACCCGAGTCACCGTGTGATTATGGGTAGAGATGTGGCTCCTGCCTGTCTCCTGGGGAAATTCCCTCGGTCGTACTCTAATAGAGAGTAATGTTGGAGATGCTCCTGGGTTTCTTTTATAGACTCCCCACAAAACTTTTTTCAGGCGTTTCTCCGAGTTTCGTAGCATTTTCTCCAACTTGTTGACGTTGTAGTCACAGGTGGGAGAAGTGTGCGTAACAGAGGGATGGGCAGGCCGATACACTGGTCCCGACCCCGCGTAAGGTTTGGGCTTGACCCACAACCCACGCACAAATTTAGCTTATTACGCCTGTGTTATAACGGTATAAACACGTTCTCTAACACCAATAGATGTCCAAATGAGTTTTAAACAACCATGTTGTGACATATATACCGGGACTGATCAAAAATGTTGTTTCAGCTCTCGATGGCCACGAAGCGGTGTAAGCGCGGTGCAGCAGCAGCCGAGGGGCGTGTTCCGAGTGGCGAGGACGAGGAGTACGACTCCTCACCCATGTTGTCGGCAGGGCCTGCGACACAGCCCGGGGCGCATATTCTCTCCGAGGAGGACATAGTGCCTGGCGGCGCCGCGCCTCAAAATTGGGAGACGCGGTTTGCGGCGATGGAGAGTCACATAATGGCTCTCAAACCACCGGTGTCTCGTAAACGAAGTGTGCAAGAAGAGTCTTCTGTGGAGGATTTCTCCGACACAGACTCAGAGATGGAGCTTAGGGCTCCTCCTCCTTCTCCTAAACGAAGAAAGAAGAAGAAACACATTGTTTCTTCGGGTGATGAGTTCACCAAGGAGAGGGGGAAGACTGGGCTTCGCAAAAAGCGCAAGACCAAGTCCAAGAAGAAGAAGAAGAAGAGGAAAGTTTCTCCTTCTTCTGACTCGTCCACGGATTCCACGTCTATGGAATCGGACTCAGACACGCAATATGAAGGTGTCTATGCTGCCATTGGAGGCAAAGTGGCTAAGAAAGTCGAGAAGCCAAGGGCTAAGCGGGTGAAAACCACTACGCTTATGCGTGAGAACATTAATGGCCATTTCCGCACGTTTAAGCCGGCGGAGATTATTTCTAAGTTATCAGATGAGTTAACAGGCATTAAAGGTGTTCCCAACTCCATCATTAAGGAGATGGATCGAGATGTCAATATGATGGAGGACCGTAAGAGGTTTGAGGGTGTGTTGCACATAGTGCATAAGGCGGTGCTTGGTACCTTAACAGCTATTGCTCCTGTAGCAAACAGAATGCAACAAGAAAACAAGTTCTCGTCTTTGGCTAAGACGATGGACAAAGGTATTGCATTGTTGGCGGCGGCAGCCTGTCGTATCGAAGATATGAAAATGTTTTCAAGTCAGTTTGCACAGATGCTGGCAAAGAAGTGGCTCGCTCAAAGAAGGTTACTGATAATGATGGGAAAGAGTTTACGCTCTTTCGTGCTCCAGAGCCGATTAAAGGGAAACCTTTAGATAACACCAAAATGTTTGGCGGTCAACTACAATACCTCTATAAAGAGGTAGAAACTGCAGCCAAGAGTGGCAAAAACATGGATGGTAAGAAGAAACAGGAAACTCCTCGTTTCAAAAGGTCACGAGGGGATTTTCATCCACGGCGGTTCACCAGGGGAACCAGATCGGGTTCAAACTTCGGTCAAGGTTTTCGGGGCCGGGGCGCTCGCTCAGGCTGGACCGACAACACCGCACGGCCACTAGGCCGAGGTGTCAACTCGCCGAGACCCTTCCCCAGGGGCGGGTCCAAGTAGAGGTTTTAACACAAACGTTACAAGTCCTTCCAGCCTCTAAAACCACACAAACTGTAAGCAACTTTGTGGCTGGTAATATTAATAATCATATTTCTGAGTGGCACAAAATTACTAGTGACCAAGAAATTTTACAAATAGTTAGGGGTGTTCATATTCCCTTCACACAATTTCCGGTACAAGGCAGGATACCTTTTCCTTATAACATTGAACCGGTTGAATGAGAGGCACTAACTAAACAGGTACAAAAATTCTTTGAGAAAGGAATTATACAAAAAGTGACATACTGTTCAGGAGAGTTTATTTCAAACATATTCTCGAGACCAAAGCCTAATGGTGAGGTTCGAATGATCCTGGATTTAACAATCCTTAATAAAATGGTTGAATATCGACATTTTAAAATGTTCTCGCTAGATACAGCACGCGATCTGATTACGCCAGATGCGTGGATGGCTAGTGTTGATTTACAAGATGCATATTATACGCTTCCCACAAGAGGAAAAGACCGGAAATTTCTTCGGTTTCTTTGGGATAACCAACTCTATGAGTTTACTTGCATGCCGAGTGGTTTAGCTTGTGCCCCTCGTTTATTCACTAAACTGCTTAAACCTGTTTTTTCAGTAATGGCGCGGAAGGGTCATATAATGTTTCCATACATAGATGATTCCTTTATTATTGCATCAACACAAATTGATTGTGAGAATGCAGTGTTCGATTTATGTGCATTACTTACTAAATTGGGGTTTTATGTACATCCACAAAAGTCAGTGTTTAAACCAACAAAACAACTCAAATGTTTAGGGTTTATTCTGGATACACAGTCTCTTACTGTGTCGATAACAGAACAAAAACTAATTAAGTTTATGAATACAGCGACCCAGCTTATTAAGTTACCAAAACCTAAAATTAGACAGGTCGCAGTCCTTATTGGGATAATGATATCGTATGCACCCGCTATTCTATACGGGAAGGCCCATATTAAATCTCTAGAAATAGATAAAAATTTAAGCGTTAACAACAAAGTTTTTTAAAAAATTAATTTAAAACTAAAGGGAATTTTGAGCGAAAGATGTTTATTTCGCAAGAAGGGCTACAGGATATTGCATGGTGGATCAACACATAGCAAGTTCACCAAATCCAATCCGCATGGCGGAACCTAATACGGTAATTACTACTGATGCTTCGTTAGAAGGTTGGGGAGCTCATCGAGATGGGGTCACAACAGGAGGTAGATGGCTTGATGATGAAAAATCAGACCATATTAATGTACTAGAACTGCGTGCTATTTATCTGGGTTTATGTAGTTTAGTAAAGATACATAAATCACAAGTTAGAATACTAACTGATAATACTACTGCCATGGCATATATTCGTAACATGGGTGGAACCAAATCAAAGCCTTGCAATCAGTTGTCTAAACTGATTTGGAACTGGGCACAGGCTCAACATGTCTGGCTGACTGTAGCGCATATTCCAGGGTCACAAAATACACTTGCAGACTATAAAAGTAGAAATTTCCATGACCATTTAGAATGGTCTCTCTCTACACCTTTGTTTAATTTCATTTGTGAAAAATGGGGTACACCTGAAGTTGACTTATTTGCATCACGAAATAATAACAAATTACATTGTTATGTTTCTTGGCATCCTGAACCGGAGGCTTGGAAGGTAGATGCATTTGCTATTACCTGGGAAAATAATTATTTTTATATTTTCCCACCGTTTAGCATTATCAGCCGAGTTGTGAGGAAAATCGGCTTGGAACGGACACATGCTATACTGGTGGTGCCCGATTGGGACACGCAACCTTGGCTGCCAGCAGTTTCACAACTGGCAAAAGAACATATACGATTCCCAAGAAAACTTGGGAATCTGACACACCACGGACCGTTAGTGGTTCACGGCGACGTGTCAACGACGCCCCTATTGGCATTCCTTTTCTAAGGAACCAGCTGCGCCAATTTGGATTGGACAAAATTACTGAGAATAGGATAGTAGCTGATGCCTGGAGGCCAGGAACTGTCAAAATGTACATATCCTATTTAAAGAAATGGGGTGTACATTGTTTGTTAATGAAAGTTAAGCCAACAAATCCAACAATTTCACAAGTAGCTCGTTTTCTTCGTTCTCTAGAGGATGAGGGACTATCCTTTGGGTCGATTAATGCGGCAAGATGTGCGTTATCAATCATATTACCGAGAATTGTGGTGAAACAGTTGGAAAACATTATGTTCTTGGATATTTACTTCGTTCAATTTACCAAAGGAATCCTCCAAAACCAAAGTATAGTCGGTTTTGGGATGTGTCTGTAGTATTTAAGTTTTTTCAGGCTTGGCCTCACAACTCGTGGTTAGATTTAAAACAATTAGGTTTTAAGGTCGCGGTCCTGTTATTATTAGTAACCGGACACAGAGGACAGACGATTGTTGCTTTGTCTTTAACTGGATTAGAAATAGACAAAGACACAAGCTACGTGTTGATTTAGGCCACAATTGCTTAATCGAACACGTTAGGTGACCCTTTTACAACGGTTCACTTATGACTGTTTTTTTCCGAGGGATCGGAAATTATGTGGTTGTGGGTCAGCCATACGGCTAATATCTAAGACAAAGGATGTACGTGGCATCACAACAACTATTAGTGAGCTTATAAAGCCACATAAGCAATTTCATCACGAGACACACTTGCCAGATGGACAATTTCGGTGTTGAAATTGGCTGGAGTGGATACGAGTAAATACTCTTCCCACTCAACTAGAGGAGCCATGGTCTCCAAGGCACGGGTGCTTGGTATTTCTGTGAAAAGAATACTAGCGCATGCAGGCTGGAAGACGGCTAAGTCGTTTGCAAAACATTATAATAAACGGCTAGAAAAGCCTACCGGCGTTGCAAAGCGTCTTCTCGCCAACTAACAAGAATAGGTGAGAACAAAAATTTAGAATGTTATAATAATAAGAAAGAATGATATTAAGGATAAAAATGAATTATGAAAAGGTCTCCCTAGCCTGAGGCTAGCCTGAGGCTGTTTACCGAGGTAAAATAGTATAGTTATACGAATCTTACCTGGGTAAAGATGATGGATAACTGTTGTTTTCCCGAGGAGAAGCCCGGTAGACGTGGGCTAGGGCCCAACCCTACCACGCCCTGCCACGTCTATCCCGTTGGTGTACCGTTACGGGAAAATCATAGTATCCATTGTATTCAAAGATCATTTTTATCCTGAATAAGTAGGTTAAAATTGCTGGTACCTCACGTGCTTCCTTCTCCCTAGCCCACGTCTACCCGAGGCTTCCATCATCTATACCCAGGTAAGATTCGTATAACTATACTATATAATGGTATAT
The DNA here is from genome assembly GCA_030323885.1 of Branchipolynoe longqiensis. NCBI lineage: Eukaryota > Metazoa > Annelida > Polychaeta > Phyllodocida > Polynoidae > Branchipolynoe > Branchipolynoe longqiensis. Next base: position 11,538,945 of record CM059193.1, on the reverse strand, counting down.
ATATATGTGCTTAAAAGCATGCACTGTTCTCCGACACTTGAATCCGCTGAGACATCTGTATTTATCTCCCAACATCGGTTTGGTGCCGTTCCACTACACCTCCCCACACCCTGCGGTCTCCAATCCCTTCACATCCGCCTTCCTCGATGAACCCCCCCCCCCCACCCCTTTCCTCCCACCCCCGCCCCCGCCCAACCCCCGCCCAACCCCCACGTGTACATAATGTACGGCCCAAGTAATAAATCTGTGAGAGGCGCGTGGAGAGCTGCGGGCGATTACCTCCATTGTGGGGGGTAAGTAGATGAGTAATGGAGCAGTCACACTACGACGTGTTGGCCCGGCGTTGGACAACGCGTGCCAACGTGTTGCGTTTTTGGTCGAAACGTCGGAACGCGCCGGCTACGCGTTAGCAACGCGTTGCCGGCGCGTCGGTACACGTCGGTACACTATGATTGACAGGTCGCTTTGATACAACGCGTCGGCGCGCGTCGCCCAGCGCTGAAAGTTTTGTGCTTGCACAAAACTTTCGGCGCTGGCCGACGTGTTGCGTTACGCGTTACGGGCGCGTTAGCAGGCCGTCGAAACGCGTTACCAGCGCGTTGGCGGCACGCTCATAGCGCGTTAAAAAAAAGTCCTGGAAATTTCCTACAAATGCCACCGGTGCGTCAACGCGTCGGTAATGTGTTGCTGGCGCATGTCGACGTGCTGCTGGCGCGTTTCGACGTGTTATCAACGTGTTATCGGCGTGTCGCCGGCGCGTCAGTCGCAGATGGCGGGTTGGCCGCGTATTAATTACGTCTTATCGCCGTGTTATCGGCGGGTTTCCGCGTGTCATCAACGCGTTGTTGACGCGTTACGGGCGGGTTGCCGGCGCGTTGCTGGCGCATTGCTGGCGCGTTGCAGGCGTGGGGAAGGCGCTTCACCATCGGGTTATTATAGATCGGGCTCCACTGCTGGACGACGCGTCAGCAGCACGCTGGCGCACCGCCGCGAACGCGCCACCAACGCGCCACCAACGCGCCGACAACACGTCCGCAACACGTTGACAACACGCTGGCAACCCCGTGGGAACCGGGCGAAATTGGGTCAAGCAGCATTGTTTTTTTTTCCGCCGGCGGAACAGGTTGGCGGCGCGCCAACAACGCGCCACCAACACGTCGAGTTTTCTCAAATCACGCCGAAAAGTTTGACGTTTCTCGACGCGTTGAATATATTTAAGCACGTTGGCGGCACGCCGGGATACACGTCGTAGTGTGACTGCTCCATAAGCACCCCATTGTAGGGGTTAACACGTTCGCCACCACAAAGACAATAGGGCAATCCCGGGCGGCGCATGCTCACGGCCGACACTACTCTTATGGGGCCCCGCATGCGTAGTAACAACTGTTTTGCGACGCGTGGAAAATATTTGCCAGTGTGCTTTAAGCATGCTCGCCTAGTGCATTCTGGGTGTAATGTTTGCCGATGTACTTTAAGCATGCTGGTGCATTGTGGGTCTAATGTTTGCCCGTGTACTTTAAGCATGCTGGTGCATTGTGGGTCTAATGTTTGCCCATGTACTTTAAGCACACTGGTGCATTGTGGGTCTAATGTTTGACGGTTTACTTTAAGCATGCTGGTGCATTGTGGGTCTAATGTTTGCCCGTGTACTTTAAGCATGCTGGTGCATTGTGGGTATAATGTTTGCCTGTGGACATTAAGCACGCTGGTGCATTGTGGGTATAATGTTTGCCCGTGTACTTTAAGCATGCTGGTGCATTGTGGGTATAATGTTTGCCTGTGTACTTTAAGCATGCTGGTGCATTGTGGGTCTAATGTTTGCCCGTGTACTTTAAGCATGCTGGTGCATTGTGGGTATAATTGTTTCCCGTGTACTTAAGCATGCTGGTGCATTGTGGGTATAATGTTTGCCCATGTGCTTTAAGCATGCTGGTGCATTGTGGGTCTAATGTTTGCCCGTGTACTTTAAGCATGCTGGGGCATTGTGGGTATAATGTTTGCCCGTGTACTTTAAGCATGCTGGTGCATTGTGGGTCTAATGTTTGCCTGTGGACATTAAGCACACTGGTGCATTGTGGGTCTAATGTTTGCCCGTGTACTTTAAGCATGCTGGTGCATTGTGGGTATAATGTTTGCCTGTGGACATTAAGCATGCTGGTGCATTGTGGGTCTAATGTTTGCCCGTGTACTTTAAGCATGCTGGTGCATTGTGGGTATAATGTTTGCCTGTGTACTTTAAGCATGCTGGTGCATTGTGGGTATAATGTTTGCCTGTGTACTTTAAGCATGCTGGTGCATTGTGGGTATAATGTTTGCCTGTGTACTCTAAGCATGCTGGTGCATTGTGGGTATAATGGTTGCCTTTATACTTTAACTTTAAGTTTAAGCATGCTGGTGCATTGTGGGTATAATGTTTGCCCGTGTACTTTAAGCATGCTGGTGCATTGTGGGTATACTGTTTGCCTGTGTACTTTAAGCACGCTGGTGCATTGTGGGTATAATGTTTGCCCGCATACTTTAAGCACGCTGGTGCATTGTGGGTATAATCTTTGCCCGCATACTTTAAGCACACTGGTGCATAGTGGGTCTGTCTAATGCACCTCTAATGCGTCGTGTCTTTTGAGCAGTTCTACTGCAAACCCGCAGTTTTAGGGGCATTATATTATCTCCCCTGTTCAATGTATATCCTGTGTGTATTCTATACCCCACTCTTTAACTATTTATTCTTAAATAGTAGGATAAGCACCTAATCAATCCCATCGTGTTCCTTGTATGTCTGTGCCAGCAGGGTGGACTAGCAGTAAGAGTGTCCGCTTCCTGCCATTCAACACCTTAAACGGCCAGACGTGGTGGTCAAATCGCTAAGAGCACTGGCTTCCCATGCGAAAGATGACGGTTTGAATATCGACCGAGTCAAACCAATGACTTACAATATTGATACGTGCCTCTGTCACTTGGCGTTGCTAATATAAGGCAAGGGCTGGTTAGCTTGGTATCAGGGTAATGTGACTGAGTGGAATATCGGATGATGGTGCCAGTGGTCTAGTCTCCCAGTGGGACAGCACTAAAAAGTCGCCCTGAGTGTACACTGTCAAAAGTTGGTGCCAGTCCTTATATATGACCATATATGTTGTTAGGGTGGTAAACCCCAGCAAACAAATTATCTTGAATATTATTAGTCACCATTTTAATATACTACTTGCACTGTCACACCAGCGTTCAGTCTTAGCCCAACTGGGATTTAGTTTTCATTTGTTGGGGCTTTACATCTTAGCAACATCTAAGGTCATATCAGGACGGGTGCCAGTTTGAGACAACGCGCATTCATGACAATTTTATAGTAGTTCCCTGCTGGAGGACCGGGTCGCCGACACCACGGCCTGATATCCAACTTGGTCACACTATCTTGATACTGAGCAAAGCGGCTCTTGCCCTGGCCCATTTATGTGAGTGCGAGGGTGGTCAGCATCAAGTGTCAATTGAGTAAGTCATTGGCTTCACTCGCCCGGGGTTCAAGCTCACAGGATGTTTGTTTGTGGTGATTTTACGTCCTAGCAACATGTAGTTTTTTTTGAATGATTGATTGGTGGTTTCTTTACGCCGTGTCGGCAGCATAGACCATATTCACGGCGATAGCAACATCTAAGGTCATATCAGGATGGGTACCGACTTGTGACAGTGCACACTCCTGGCGACTTTATAGTGCTGCCCCACTGGCACACCAGGCCACCAGCACCATGACCTGATATCCCACTCAGTCACATTATCCTGACACTGAGCCAACCAGTCCTTGCCCTATCCTAATAATGCCGAGCGCCTGGCTAGGAAGCAACAAGTATCAATTTTTAAGTCATTGGTTTGACTCGACCGGGGTTCGAACCCACAAGCCCACGATCTACCAACACGGGAGACGGATGCTCTAACTCATTCGGCCATCCCGTCTGGTCAAGCTCACATGAAGTCAGTCAGCACGCTTACCAATTCGGCCATCCAGTCCGGGCTGACTTGATAAGTGTGATGCCTTTCGCCTTTCTATATATATAATATGAAACAGATGAAAGATCGTTCTGATCACTACTCCTCTGTTATTCGGCGCTGCCAACATGCATCATCATACTCCGCCGATGCTTTGCCATGTATGGATTGTGAAGAGCATGTTTTTTGTACACATTTCATTTTAATTTTGATGGCTTTTTCCTAACTTTGGTCACTTTGACCAGAGTGGCATCCATTTTGAGTCATGTAACTGTGAGTGTTGTTAACTCCACCACTAGATAGCGGCACTGATATGGATGACCACATAATGGTACAGATGGCTTACACCAGATGGTGGCACTATATTGAAATGGGACTGTGCGCCAGTCCGGAATATAGCACAGAAGTATATATATCAATCAATAGGATCAATCAATAGGATACAGCTATAATAGGCCTTGGACCTGTTAGCCGCTCTTAATTAATAGTAATGGAGACAGTTCTTCAGATGTGGTCGATCGTAGCAACTGTCACGAGCTCCAAGATATATGTAATGCTTGACCAGTATGCATCCAGTCGGGACTTGAAACAGTTCACCGACTCTGCTGCTACGACACTCTCCGGCAGGTCATTCCACAGGTCAACCACCCTAAAGCCGAAAAAGTTGTGTCGCAGGTCCAGTCTGGAGTACCGCTTCCTCAGCTTCAGGGAGTGCCCTCTGGTCCTGGTGTTGGAGTCTCTGATAAGGGGGCCGCCTGTCTTGTAGATACCATGGAGATATTTGAATACTTCAATCATATCCCCCCGGGCCCGTCTGTAGTACATGCTTGGGATCTTCAAACGACGCATACGTTGTTCATAGGGTATTGCATCGAATCCATGTACAAGCTTCGTTGCCCTTCTTTGGATCCTCTCAATTGACTCAGCATCCTTCCTGTAGAGTGGTGACCATACAACATTTCCATATTCCAAAAGTGGACATGCAAGGGATGTGTACAGTCTGCGTACAACATCCTCGTCTAGGTATGTGTACGATCTTCGAATGATAGTCAGTATTCCATTAGCTCTGTTGGCGGCTTCCTGGATGTGGTCGCTGAATGTCAGTTTGTTGTCCACCTTGACACCGAAGTCCTTTTCTATCATTGTTTCGGAGAGCGGAACATTATTCACACCATCGTTCATTACATAGATGTGCTTGCTGTTTTTGCCCCCTAAATGCATCACTTTGCATTTTGAAGCATTAAACTTCAGCTGCCATCACTTGACCACTTCTGCATGTTGTTGAGGTCCTTCTGCAAGTCCTGTGAGTCACTACCTTTCTCCATACGGCGGAATATGATGATAGTTCAACACAATATTGGTTCAGGGATTAATGCGAAGCCTAGCTTTAACGTGTGTTCAACACTGGTTAAAGCCAATATTATATATTATCCTGCCCCCTCCTCCACGATCTGTATACTCACAATGCATGTACCCAAAGACCATATAATACTAAGATGGCTCACTCAGCCTGTACTATGTAATCAAAATGATCAAACCCACCACTTGGTGCGCTGGCTGTTCTCTTGGTTAAACAGGTGCTATATTATATGTATAAATGTATATATGAATGTGAAAGATGTGTGATGATGGCGATGCTGATGATGATGCTGATGATGATGTGTATTTGTTCATATTGATGTGTATTCATACTTACCTATCTCATGTATAATATAATTGTATGTGTTTACATGTGAAACACCAACCAGCAGCCGGGCTGATCAAACCCACCACAAGATGGCACTGTGAAATTTACATTACCATGGGAAAGATAGGGAGTGAGCCGTCTTAGTATTATAGGGTCTTTGATGTACCCACTCTCCTTCACATCCAATGCTGAGACCATTAAAAATCAAATATAGCGAAAACCAATGAATGCTTTCCAACGAGACACTAATCCCTTGCACAAGCTGTACGGGAGTTCCCGATTGGAACATCGATAACAAGTTATACGTCCACTTAGCTCCATATTTAGAGCCGAGGTATTTTTTTCTCACGGCAAAATCTTGGAATTTATTACCCCGCAGATCGACCATAGTCCCCTTGAGCGCAGACAGACAGACAAACAGGCAGGCAGTACAATCACCAGTGCCGACCCCCCCCCCCTCCCCCGGCACCACCACTGCCAAATTCCATGCCACAAATCCAGACTGACAACCCCTAACCGACTACGTGTGTAGCTCTTATCTCACAGTCGTGTTGTCAGGATGTCATCTCACAAACTGATCAAAAGATCCAGTGTCCCTAGGTGTGACTTTTGCACGTCGCACAGCGACACCTGCGGAATGGTCACAATATTTTCAGTTTGATCACAAAGGCCCCTAGTCCCCCCAGAAAGCAATTTGTGTCAAGATATACATACTAGTAATAGTCAAATTAAATCATAATAATTAATAAATAAAGTTGTGTTGGTCGTGTTACTGCCTCTTAAAGTCGCGATCTTTGACCTTCCTTATTACATATTTTCGTATACAGACATGCGCCGACGAAGGTATATATTTATATAACTATATATATATATGTATATATCTATATATATATGTTCTATAATATATTATGGGAGTATTAACAAGAGCAATGCCATCTCAGTTCTCCTTTGTTATCTAACCTTCACAAACTATTATACTCAAGGGTTTAATTCCCCTTTATGTAATGGTGGCGCCACCTGCATGTCGAAGTAAGTACCGTAAACTGGCACAACAGCCGGATTTATATACCGACTTCTAAAGCCTAGGTCACACCTACCCGGATCAGGGGCCGGACGAGCCCCGACCCATGATCCGGCGTGGCCCATGGCGATCCGGCATCATCCGTGGCTGGTCCTTGGTGGTTCTTGGTGATCTGTGGCTGTTCCAGCCTCATCCGGGGTCGGCACTGGATGTTTTAAAATGTTTCAAACATCTGGCATGATCCAGGGAATATTCCAATCCGGGCTCGATCCAGCAGCATCTGGGTTTAAGCCATGACTCATCCGGGTAGTCGGGGCACTCCGGGTGTTTTTTAAACTGGATGAGCCACGTTTTAGCCACGGTTTAACCCGGACCAGCCCCGGACTAGCCCCGACAGAGCCACGGACCACTCCCGGACTGCCTAGATAAGACCCAGACAAGCTGGATGACCATGGATTAACCACGGATCACCATGGATAGCCCAGTTTACCATGGATCAGCCCAGGATGAGCCCCATTTTTGTATATATATATATATATATAGCAGGAGCAAGTCCACTTCATTCATCACTTACAGCTTGACTCTCAGAGGGTTCACATCATGGATGCATGCATGGAGCAGCGGAGGCAGCAACTACATCTGCTGAACTGGCAATTACAGCTACATCGACAACAGCATGTTAACAACCTGATTATGCTCCAAGTTCTGCAGATCCATCGAAGACTTAAGAGAAGACAGAGAAGAAGTGTGTGGGTGCATCCATGGTTGGAGAGAAGAATTCAATTTGGCCAGTTCACAAGTCTAATGCAAGAGTTATGTATTGAAGATGTTTGTGCCTACAGAAACTTTCTCCACATGGATCCGGGTATGTTCGAGGAGGTTCTCCATCGCATCCTTCCCAGAATCACGAAGCAGGACACTTTCTATAGAAAGAAGTTAACACCTGGATTGAAGCTGCCATTCACACTGCGATACCTAGACTCTGGTGACAGCTATCATTCACTCATGTACGGTTTCCGAGTTTCTCACAACACCATCTCGCTCGCCATTTTTCCAGCCTCCTCCTGCTGGTCCCTCAGGTTTGACAGCAATTGTTCAAGGAGGAGTTGCTGGTTGAGTTGCTGGTTGAGTTGCTGGATGAGTTGCTGGTTGAGTTGCTGGTTGAGTTGCCGGTTGTGGTGCCTGGTCAGCTGGCATCAAATTGTCGTCATCGTCATCAATGCAAGTAGATAGTAGGGTGAGACGGGGCTGCACCAGAAGTTGAAGCTTTTGCTTTTGCTGTAGCTGTTGCTGTGATTGTTGTTGCTGTCGAAGCTGGCGGCATGGGTTGCAACCATGGCTGCAGAGTGACACCTGATCTGGATGGCTGCCACAAAATGTGACTCCTCAGGAAGCCGAACTGCTTCTTGGTGTAGATCTCCCAATCGGGAAAACTCCCTCGCTGCGGCACCGGACTTGACATCGCTCAGTTTTCCCACCTTGGTCCATATAGACTCGTACCAGGTGATGAGTGGTTTAGGGTCGTCCAACCCCATCTCCTTCACCTTCTCCTCCCAGGCACGCCTCTTTAAGGTGGTGTTCTTGTAGTCGGTTCGTCCTTTGACATAAATGTAGTCATTTCAGCATAACCACTCCGACATCTCCACATGCTGCTCACTTGTCAGAGCTAGAGCGTCCAGCTTCTTGTGCTTCACTGCTGTCTTCCCCTGTGACAACTGGACTGGTGGAGGCGGTGTCACAGCACGGGGAGGCGGTGACATGTCCCAGGCAGATTCCTCATCTGATGACAACCCCGAAGTTGAGAGTGACGGTGGTGGTCTTCTTCGTGTTTTGGTGGCCACCTTGTGCGGGGTGGGCTCCTTCTGCGCAACTCTCCTCGACGCTACTCTCTTCCCAGATGGTTTGGTCATGATGTGATGTGTCTTTGGCGCTGCTGGATTTGGAAATGAGTCCTCCAATACGGCGCCATCTGTTATACTCTGGGCTATCCGGGAGTAGTCCGGGCAGTCCGGGGGTTAACCGGGGGTGCACTGGGGATTGTCCGAGCTGTCCGAGGATGGTCCGGGACTCGTCTGTGGGTCACCGGCCCAGTCCAGGGATAATCTGTGGATCCACCGGGGTGGTCCAGGGTCGATCTGGGGTTGACTGGGGTTGTCCGGGACTGATCCGTGACTACTCCGTGGATACACCGGGTAGTCCAGGGTGTTCCAGCTCAGTCCGGGGCGATCTGGCCTATGGTTCGTGGCTAGACTGTGGCTCATCCGAGTAGGTGTGACAGCGAGCCCCAAAATGACCAAAATAGCTATATATTTTTCCAGGGCTGTCCAGCACAGTCCGGGGGGGGGGGGGGGGGGGGTCCGGGGCTAGTCCAGGTAGGTGTGACTTGGGCTTAAGGTTTCTTGTACGGAAATGGTGTAAACCCAAATCGATTGAGAAGTGAATGCAAAATTGGGCTATTATATCCTTCATCGTTGTGTATGAATGAATACTGTACCGTCCAATCAATTAAACAGGTCACAATTGTCTGACCCATTCTCAATCCTGTACCCTCACGTTCAAAGCAAAAGCCCCTCCTGATATGACCTTAGATGTTGCCAGGACGTACAACTCCCAACAATCAACCAATCAGACCACCTGCCATTCAATTCATCGCCCTCATTCAATTTATCTCTCTGAAATCAAAACCATTTTAATCGACAGCCTTGCTAATCCGACACTATGTGTTGCAACCAAAGTAGACCCGATTAACAAGGGTTAATTGTATATATTCTGGTGCATTTTTAGGCTTGTTTTCTTCTTCTTCTTCCTCATTGATATTCACTAGCACTATAAATTGGTCTGCGCGTGTAGGATCTGAGATGCTCGATTCTTCATCGTGTAACAGACGGTTATTTAGATAAAAGATTCACCCTGTACTAGTACACGGGTGAAGGACAATGTAGTGTAAATACGGGCGAAAATAGCTTTAGTATGAACCAGGAACTAGAAACTGTGGTTCCAGGATCAAATGGTTACATATATTGGCACAGAGTTGGTGAAATGGGAGAGAATGCAAAAAGACAAGATGCCGGCCATAGAACGCCATCGATTTCACCTTTAAATTGTATTAAATTATGTGTTTTATTATATTTTTCAACTCAAAGGTAGCGGGGAAATAATAAGACATACATAAAGAAATTAGGCTCTCATTTCATTTCCCCGCATTTTCAACCATTTTTATATAGGCCTGGTATTCACCCGTGTACTGCGAGTACAGGGTGAATCCTTTATCTAATGGTTATTGTGACACCGAGAGTTGTGTTAAGCAGTGTCATTGTACACTGTGTCAGGCAGTGTCACTGTCGACTTGTCAACGGATCAACTGTGCGTTTCTTATTGGCTGAACATCGTTAGTGAAATAAGATCGTGTTAAATATAGCGCATGTGGGAAAACGACATTCCACAAACTGCTCACACGCCCCCCCCCCCCCACCCCACCCTTAGTGGCCGGCATTGTAGACTTCCGTTGTAACGGGTGTCATTGTCAGGCCTATTTCAGTCGGTGCTTATCGCCGGCCTTTCTGTCACTGACCTATCAGGGTGTCGTCTGACGGCGCGCCTTTAACGTCACATGACAATTGGCGAAAAGCGCGGGAAGTTGGAAAGATTCTGGGTTTGCCTTTCTAACAGTGTAAAAGCCTGGTACACACCTCCCGTGTAAAACCTAAAAACGCCCGTTTCGCGACTAAAACCCTCGAGCGGTTTATAATCTTTTCTTTTATTGACATAACAAAAAACAAAACAAAAACAGCACACACAACAAAAAGCAGTTAAAACAAACAACCCAATAGTTTAAGCGTAGTCGGGTCTGATGTGATTTATTTTCTCATCTTTTGCTTTTAGCCACGCCCAACTCAAACAGAAAAAAAGCCCAACCCCTATAAAACGACAAATAAGCCAATTAACTAAGTTTGTTGTTCAGCACTTATGCTATTTAATTGAATAACATATATCATTCCGCATATATATATGCAATGAACTCTGGGAGTATATATATATATATATATATATATATATATATATCAACCATTTTCACCCTTCAGTTATATTCTATTTTTTTCCAATACGATTCCTTTCTTTCGATACATGAGACAGGAGCTAGTTCCTTATTCTCTTACATGGCGCCACCATCGATTTGTCAACTGCCACCTATTTCAGCCACTGTTGCCCGAATCTTTAACTCTCTCTCTATATATATATGTCTCTCTGTCTCTCTCTCTATATATATATCATCATCATCATCATGCTGTCGGTCGCGATGCGACAAAGACTGCTTTCATTACTTGACTGCCGCTCTCCATTTAGCTCTCTGCTGTGAGAGTTGTGTCCATGAGTCGGTCTTAATGTCTCTCAGCTTCAGGTTTCTCTTGATGGTATCTTTGAACCGGAGACGGGGGAGCCCTCTCTTTCTGTAGCCAAAAGACAGTTGAGAATAGAGGATCTGCTTTGGTAGCCTGTCTGATGACATCCTCATGAGGTGTCCAGTCCACCGGAGATTCTTTTTGATCAGAAGATCTTCCATAGAGGGCAGCCCCATCCGTTCGAGTATTTTGTATATATATGTCTCTCTATATATAAATATATGCCTGATAAATGTCTGACAAAATGGAGGTGTGTGTGTAGGAGGCGCATTGCCAATGTTGTATTGTGTGTGTATTCTAGATCTTAAAACTGAATGGTCAGCTTTCAAAATCAGCTAAATCTGATCATACCTACCTACCTGAGATACTGGTGCACTTAATAAACATTTGGTGCTGCCTAGAAGGAATACTAAGTAAATTTAATAGAACCTGTCATTGCTGAAGCCGATGGTGGCCAACATTTGGGTATGCATTCCAAAATTAGATTAGCATGTTATCACTTTAAATATATCCGAAGTTAACCCTTTAAAATAAAAGTGTCTTCAAAATAAAGTAAAGTATAAAATAGCAATAAACTAAAGACCTTAACAAAATATCAGCATTAACATTAAAATCAGCATGAACATTAGCATTAATTAGCATTAACGTTCGAACGGTTTGAGTTTAATCAATTTTCTGAGATAAATACATTATACTGCTATAGTGCTAGTTATATTCATTATCTACTTTCCTTTGGTTTGATGGACGTTTTATTTTAAATGGTTAACTTTGGAGATATTTAAAATGAAAATATTCCAAATTAATGTTGGCAAGCGCTTCACCTCAGTTCTCACATTCTCAGTGGGATATGTATGGTCAATTTTTAGGTAAGTGTTTTGGTTTTGTAAAGTTTATGCTTTCGTCGGACTGTGCAGCTTTACCTGTGTATACACGTGTATGTACGTGTATGTGAGTGTGTATTCACGTGTATGTGGGTGTGTATACACGTGTATAGTTGTAAGGCAGTGGGTGAGCAATTCGACAACATGCCGATAGTGAGCTGGAGGGTGGTGGGGGAGGGGGGAGGTGTGTGTGGGCGGGCGGAAATGGCTGGGGTGTTGTTGGTTGGTTGGTTGGTTGGTTGTTGGAGTTTTACGTCCTGGCAACATCTAAGATGATATCAGGCCAGGTACCGACTTGTGACAGTGCGCACTCATGGCGACTTTATAGTGTTGCCCCACTGTGAGACCAGTCCACCAGCACCATGACATGATATCCCACTCAGTCACATTATCTTGACACTGAGCCAACCTGGGCTCTGGGTGGGTGCGTGTGTCTGTGTACATGTATGTGTGTGTCCGAGTGTGTGTGGTGTTGGATGTGTCTGTCGGGATGTCGGCGTGTATGTGTGTCAATGTGTGTGCACACTATTGTACCCGTGTGTGTCACTGTCACTGTCAGAGGCTGTGTCGGCATGTGTGTGTCAATGTCCGTTCACATTATTGGACATGTATGTGTGCCTGTGTGCTGTTGTCTGTGGTTGTGTGTGCCTGTATATGGTTGTATGTCGTTGTGTGTGGTTGGGTGTGGCTGTTTATGTAGCTGTATCTCTCTGTATGTTTTTAGTTTTTTGTTGTTTTAGTTTTTTTTATTGAGGCTGTATTTATACTGTCCATAGCATGTAAGCCCGGGTACCCAGGCTTGTTTTCAATGCTGGCCAGCTGTAGTGTTGGTGTTGTCTTACCAAACATTAGCTGCTGATAAGTTATTTGATTGTCTGCATTTCAGTAGCAGATGATAGTCTGTTGGTACGTTTAGTAGCCTATGTTAGTTTCTTTGGGCCCTATTGGCATTGTATTTTTGTTCTATTCTTATTACTATGTTAGTTGTTTTCTTAAGGTTCTATGTTAGTGTTTTGGGGTTTTCTTGGGAAGAGTTTTCCGCTTTTTTCTACTTAATTCTATACTAGCCTATTTTATTTACATGTCCATAGGCTTGTACGTAATAGGTGGTTGAGTTCTGTTTGTTTGAATTTGATTTGATCTGCATTGTTGTTGGATATGTTATCTGGCTTTTATATTTCCGGTTATCCCGCTCTGGGCTGTCCAGTTGGTGGGCTGTGACATATCACCTGCCCCCTTGTGGTGCAGTTTAGTTGGGGTTCCCAGTTTTTATTTTGCACAGATATTTTTTGTACGTTTTTAGGTCAGGAATTTGTCTTTCTTTCACCGTTTGCACATTCCATGCCTTGGCGGCCATTTCTAGTATGCTCCTTTCATGGGCTTTGATCTGGCTTCTGGTCTGCCTTAGTAGTGGTGCCTTGCTTGCTCTGGTGTCCCTTAGTGGTTGGGTTAGACGCTTAATGTCTTGGCTATATCCATATGCTAATGTTTTTAGGTGGATTATCCTTCTGTTTTCTAGTAGCTTTACTTTAGTTCTTTTATGTAGGTCATAAGTGGGGTGTAGTTTGTCTACTTTCAGGCAGATTTTCAGGGCCCTATTTTGTAGTATCTGCAATTTTTTAAGTAGCTCTTTTTTTAGCACCTATGTAGATTACATCCCCATAGTCAAAGTAGGGGAGTACCATGCCGTTGAAGATTTTTATTGACATGTCTTGTGTCATCTAGTTTCTTAGTTTAGCAAATAGCCATAGTTTGTCATTTACTTTTTGTATGATTTTTGTTACACACAGATTGTAGTTTAGCTGCCTATCTAGTTCTAGGCCTAGGTATTTGTAGTGATTTACACTTTCCAGTGTTTGGTTTCCTAGTGTGCATTGTAGATTTCTTCCTGTGGTTGCTGTATGTGAGAAGAGTACTGTTTTAGATTTATTTGGATTCACACCAGCTGTCCCGCTTTAGCAGGAGGTTGTTCAGTTTGGTTGTTACCTCCTCTTCTGTGCTTCCTTCTGCATATACGACAGTGTCATCCACATATAGCTGGAGACATTCCGTCTGCAGCCATTTTTCTAGGTCGTTTATGTATAGTATAAATAGTAGTGGTCCCAGGACTGATCCTTGGGGTACACCACAGGTGACAGTTTGTTGGTGGTGGTGGTGGTGATGGTGAGGGTGGCTGTGTGTGACTGTGTGTGTGGCTATGTGTGCCTGTGGGTGTCTGTGTATGGCTGTGCGTGGTTGAGTGTGGCTTTTTGTGTAGCTGTATCTGGCTGTATGTGTGGCTGTGTGTGCCTGTGCGTGTGGTTGTGTGTGTCTGTGTGGGCCTGCATGTGTGGCTGTGTGCCTGTTTGTATGTGCCTGTGTGCGCATGTGTGTCTCTGTCCAGCTGTGTGTGTGTGTCTCTGTGTGTCGCTCACAAAAAGACGCAGCTGGTAATTGAGGCACATTGTATCGGCCGCCCGCCCGAGGTGGCCGCTTGAAGCCCGGCCCGCGCCCACAATGGCCGCATGCAAATGTGTAATTGACACGCTACGTCAGTCCGCACCGGAAGGGGCCCGCGCTTGCGTGTGCGCATGTGCGTGTGCGCGTGCGCGTGTGGGAGGGGCGCAGGAGGTGGGTGTTAGCGGTTCTCGATTGAACTGCGGGAGCGCGGGTAGGAGGAGGAGGGGGGGGGAGGGGGGGGGGGGAGTCGATGCGATACTTGTCACTGGTGTTATATTGGTAATGACACTCTGCCTTCGGCCTCTCATCACCACCCTCACCATCACCACCACCACCACCACCACCAACACCAACCACCACCACCACCAACAACCACCACCACCACCACCTCTTCCACCACCGCCTCCCGCGTCTGATTACTCTCGCACAAGACCGAGAACCAAACTCCTCCTGCCTCCCACCATTTCCTACACTAACCCACTGGTCTGCGCCCGCCGTCCGCACCCCGCCGCCCGCTGCCCGCCGCCAGCACCCCGCACCCCGCCGCCCGCCGCCCGCCGCCCGCCGCCCGCCTCGCCGCGGGGGGGGGGGTGGGGGCACCCGCCGCCCCCGCCCGCCGACCGCCCACCCGCCCACCGCCCACCGCCCACGCCCACAACCCGCCGCCGGGCGGTAAGTAGCATCCCAGTCCCACCTACCTCACCCTCCCTCGCCCCATCTACTCCTCCGCTGGCGTACACGCGCGCGTACTCGGCGACTCGTGCCGCGGCCCGGAGGGTGCGGCGGGGCGCGCCTGCCTCTGCCCGCGCCGCCCCGCCCGAGTGTTGGTCAGCAGCCGCTGTGGGAGGCGCGCCGCTTCGGCAATCAACGCCCGCCACCGCCGCGCCACTTCCGGTCCGACGCCCGCGTCGCGACGACAGCGCCAGCAACGGCAGCGGGACAATGTAAGTACTACACTTCCAACTGGCGCTGTTTTTGTCTATACTATATAGCGATGTTTCTATATGGGATACAAAATGTGTTATGCGAGTATAAAGATATGGAAGGGAATATTACTTATTATTATGATTATTGTTATACTCCGTAAGACGCAACACTGTACCAGTCGTGCCATCTCGACCCATCTCTCCTCAACCGGATGTTGACCAGTGTCAGTCGCACCGGAGGGTTTTTTCTTATATATATGTTGTGGGTGAGGGCTTGGGATTGGTGTGTGTGGTTGTGCGTGTAGATGTGTGCATACGCGTATATGTGTGCGCGTGTGTGGGCAGGTGGGTTCTCCTCACGTGGAAGGAGTAAAGATGAAGAGGAGCAATGTACTTCGGAAGGGATGGGGTAAGAGAGGGTGATGAGGTGAGGAGGACAACAAAG
>CM059193.1:11243229-11522671 GCA_030323885.1 Branchipolynoe longqiensis | reverse complement strand
CGCTGCCAATGCGGCGGCGGCCTTAATATCGGTTTGAATTTAGGGTTAATTTGATGAAATTTCACTTTTTATTATTGCGTGTGTAATTCTGTTAAGTGTTGAATAGATTGCATTGAATAGATTGAGACCCACACACGCACACTAACCGGCGCGGCTAGCAGTTAAACCTGACTTGAAAGCAGGGTAGCTTAGCCTAGGCTACGGTCGGCGGCTAGCGCTGGCACCAGCTCATGCATGCGGATTTTCCAACGTTAGCCGGGTGGAGCTACCCTAGCCGCGGTTAGAGCCCTAGCACCAGCCCATGCATACGGGCCCGGGGGTTGAGGTCGGGGAGGGAGATAAAAGATTCACTCTTCCCAGAGTATGATTGAATGACAACCATGTCTAAATCTGAGCAAAAACTGCTTTGGTATAAAAATAACTAAAAGACCTGGAGCTCATGGTTCCTATGTCCTGTGTTTATCTTTATTGGCACAGAGTTGGTGAATTTCGAGAGGATGCAAAAAACACCACCCGAGATGGTAGCCCTCACAAGGCTCTCATCTCAATTCGAGTTGAAAGGTTTATTAATTTATATTTTTAAATAAATTATTCATTCAAAAGTAGCGAGTAAATATAAAGAGGTAAAAAAAATAGAAGAGTTCAGGCACACAACCCCATAAACACCGATCCAAAAATTCAGCTAAAAATTGGAATTCAAATTTTTATTTTTGTTAAATTTCTACATTTTGTTCATTGCTCCATAATCATGTCACTATAAAAAAAAAGTGGAATTAGTGAGAATTAACGTTATTTTCAGGTACAAATCTTTTATTTAAACCACATTTTTGGATTGGTGTTTACGGGGATTTGCGCGTGAACTCTTCGTAGGTGAAGAATATATTTTGCTTCTAAAATTGCATAGTCCGATGGTTTTGAATTTCTGTATTTTTTCTGAGATAAATATATTAGATCGATCACTAGTATCTACTTTACATTAGTTCAAAGTTACTTTTATTTTAAATGGTAAACTTTTGAGATATTTTGAGTGCAAACATTGAAAATTAGTTTTGGCAAGATTGCCAAAACTCTGACACCATAGACTTCTGCAGTAACAGGTTCTGTTAAATTGACTCAGTATTGCCTTCTACGCAGAAACAAATGCTTAATAAGTGAATCAGTATCTAAGGAGTAACTATGGAGGAGGTGGGGGGTGATCAGGAGAGGGTGACACGTCTGCTGTACCAAACCGGAAGTTCCGGTCCTGGTACCGCTAATTCTCTCCAGGTGGCGCTAAGGGGGGACGACACCGACCTGCGACCTGTGGCCGACTCTGGAACGGACCCTCCTTCTCTCACATCTTAAAGCTGTATAGTCCGAAGGTTTTGAGTTTGGCTAATTTTTCTGAGATAAATATATTAGATTGATTGGTATAATCTACCTTATTTCAGATCTAAGTAACTTTGATTTGAAATGAATCAGTTTTGAGATATTTGAAATTCAAACCCGTAAACTTTGTTTTTGACAATCACGCTAAAAGTGTTTGTCTGTTGTTGTTTTACCTCCAAGCAACATATCAGGATGGGTACCGACTTGTGACAGTGTGCACTCATGGCGACTTTATAGTGCTGTCCCACTGGGAAACCAGGCCACCGGCAACATGACCTGGTATCCCACTCAGTCACATTATCCTGACAGTGAGCACACCAGTCCTTGCCCGGTCCTAATAATGCTGAGCGCCTGGCTAGGAAGCGACAAGTATCAATTTTTAAGTCATTGGTTTGAGTCGACCAGGGTTCGAACCCATGACACCACTATCTACCAGCACGGGAGACGGGCGCTCTAACTCATTCGGCCAAACTGTCTGACACCATAGGCTTCTGCAGTAACATGCTCTATTAATTTGTCTCAGTAATCCATTCTTTGAGGAAACAAATGCCTGCTAAGTGCATTCATATGTTGGTTAGATATGTAATTATCTATATAATTATTTTGATTTGGAAAATGTGATGCTTCATCGGACTATGCAGCTTTAAGACAACGATGTGGAAAGTCTTTTAGCCATGAAGCCGGTTATGTTGTCTTGTTTTATCTTGTTGTTTGCTTGTGGTTTTATGTCATAGCAGCATCTAGGGTCATATCAGGATGGATACTAACTTGGTATGCAGGTATTGCAGGTATTGCAATACCTCAGGGAGTTTGACGCCCCTGCCCTACAGAGTTGTAAACCACTGCCTTGTGGTACAGGTTCTTGACAGAACCGAAGTCACTGTGGCAGCATTAAGGGCGGTTGATGTATGGAACTCCCAACATCTCCCGACCAGCCACTGCAGGGACAAATAGTTTTGCGCCTGTCTTGACATGTTCTTGCCGGTGTGAAACCTCTATTTGCTCCCTGAGAGAGTACCGCTGGTAACTTGCAAAAGCCAGCAGCACTTCAACACATTTGCAGGCAGCTTTCATGAAATGGACATTAAGACCGACTCATGGACATCACCCTCACAGCAGAGAGCTAAATGGAGAGCGGCAGTCAAGTAATGAAAGCAGTCTTTGTCGCATCGCGACCGACAGCACGATGAGGAGGATGATGACTAACTTATGACAATGTCCATATACTCATGGCGACTTTATAGTGCTGCCACACTGGGAGACCAGGCCCCGAAGGCGCCATGCATGATACAATATCCAACTCAACCACATTATCCTGATACTGACCACAAACAGGGCCTTGCCTTTTCCTAGTAATGCTGAGTGTCAGGCTAAATAGCGACAAGTGTAAATTAGTAAGTTATTAGTTTGACTCGACCAGAATTTGAATCTTAGCCTTCATCATGGAAAGACAGCACTTGCATAGCCATTTAGCTGACATATATATAGTTATAAAAGTGAGCAGAGTGACAGTTGGCTCACGGCATATAGGAGGCGGGGGAGGAGAGAATGTCTGCTCCACAGTAAATAACATGGAAGTTAAGGTGGTTAGAGATAAACATTAAGGGGCTGCCGTTATTTATATCCACATAATAAATTATATAGTACATATATATATATGCATATGACACTGTCTCAAAAGGTGCTGAGCAATATGGGACAAAACTTTGTCCATTGTTAAGATCAACATACTATCTACATATGCATTTGCTCAGGATAAACTGATTTGTTTTTTACATGGTGTTTCATAATCCCAATAGAATTCATAATGATTTGAAGCAAATGTCCTTGTGTTTTCAGTGTAACCGTTACTGTGCTGTTTTGTGTCAATCGTTACAATGGACACAAAATTGAAGATTTAGCACGTATTGATACAGGCTCATATACTATTTTTTAAATTCATAGTGCTGCTCCACTAGAATATATATATATATATACAGGGGGGTAACCAGACGGGATGGCCGAATGAGATATGGCGTCCGTCTCCCGTGTTGGTAGATCGTGGGGTCGTGGGTTCGAGCCCCAGTCGAGTCAAACCAATGACTTAAAAATTTATACTTGTTGCTTTCTAGCGTGGCGCGCGGCATTATTAGGATAGGGCAAGGACTGGTTGGCTCAGTGTCAGGATAATGTGACTGAGTGGGATATCAGGTCATGGTGCTTTCGGCGTGGTCTTCCAGTCGGGCAGCACTATAAAGTCGCCATGAGTGCGCACTGTCACAAGTCAGTACCCGTCCTGATATGACCTTAGATGTTGCCAGGACGTAAAAACAACAACAAACAAATACAGGCATTGTTTCTAGGCTAAATCACCATTAAAGCTGCACAGTCTGATGGTTTTGAGTTTCTGCCAAATCTTGAGATAAATATATTAGGCTGATCGCTACACTCTACTTTGCATTAACTTTAAGCAACTTTTATTTTAATGGCTGACTTTGGAAATATCTGAAGTGCAAATTTGTAAATCAAATTTAATTGTTGCCATGCTCAACATTCTGACACCATGGACTTCAGCAGAAACAGGTTCTATTGAATTGACTTAGTCTCCCTTTCTATGCAGCAACAAATGCTTAAAGCTGCATAGTCCGATAAAAACATCAAACTTTCAAAACCAAAGCAATTATCTAGATTTGATTCTACATATCTAGGTTAGATACTGGTGCATGTATTAAACATTCATCACCAGATAGCAGGGAATACCGAGGCAATTTAATAGAACCTGTTAGGGCAAAATCCTAAGTTATCAGAGTTTTGGCATGGTTGCCAAAATTAATTTAGCATGTTTGCACTTCAAATATCTCAAAGGATCGCCATTTAAAATAAAAGTTACTTCAAACTAAAGTAACATATATTATAATGATCAACCTAATATGTTTAGGACGAGGCTATTCGCAGGGCCGCTTTGCTCTGCGAATTATCAGAAGAATGATTATTATTGACAGCCGCTTTGCTCTGCGAATTAGCAGAAGAATGATTATTATTGACAGCCGCTTTGCTCTGCAAATTAGCAGAAGAATGATTATTATTGACAGAGTTACTCTCACCACCACTAACTAATAACATAATACATAAATGAATACTTGTTTTGGTAAATGGCATAAAAGCACTAGAAAAATAACCAGTGCGATATGTTTATCTCAGAAAATGACAGAAACCAAGTTCCATCAGACTATGCAAAAGTAAGTGCGCCAGTATTTAATTTGGATATGCCGGATCAAATGTAGGTCAGTATCTTTTTTAGATTTTAGAAAGAAATGTGGCGCTTTCATCGGATTGTGCGGCTTTAACTGTATGCAGTAGGAGCCGACAAAAATGGTGGGGGGGGGGGGGACAACCCTGGAGTGGTGACCTTTTTTTTTATTATTGTGACGTACTATATGAGCTGCCACGTAACTTCTAAATATAATATTGGCAACAAACTTGTGTGGTTTTTTTTTTAACGGTAGAGCGTCGACGGACCACAGAAAGACAAACATACACGGCAATGTAGAGTCAACACCCTCTACAACATCATGTCAATGTAGAGTCAACACCCTCTACAACATCATGTCAATGTAGAGTCAACACCCTCTACAACATCACATCAATGTAGAGTCAACACCCTCTACAACAATGGTTTTTATTGTCGAGTGGTATTTTCTGAAACCGCCCTGTTTACTGTTTAATATTTTGTGTTCGTTTAGGTGGTCCATAATATGTCTATGCATTATTTTTTCCATTAGTTTACCAGGCAGTGGGAGTATGGAGATCGGTCTATAGTTTCCCAGTACCTGTTTATCCCCTCCTTTGTGGAGCGGTATTACTTTGGCTAGTTTCCAGCAGTCCACATAAGTACCTTCTGTGAATGATTTGTTGTATAGCTCACATATAACATCTGGGATGCATCCGAATGCATCTTTCAATACTCTACAAGATCATGGCAATGTAGAGTCAACACCCTCTACAACATCACGTCAATGTAGAGTCAACACCCTCTACAACATCACATAAATGTAGAGTCAACACCCTCTACAACATCATGTCAATGGAGAGTCAACACCCTCTACAACATCACGTCAATGTAGAGTCAACACCCTCTACAATATCACGTCAATGGAGAGTCAACACCCTCTACAACATCATGGCAATGTAGAGTCAACACCCTCTACAACATCACGTCAATGTAGAGTCAACACCCTCTACAACATCACATAAATGTAGAGTCAACACCCTCTACAACATCACGTCAATGGAGAGTCAACACCCTCTACAACATCACGTCAATGTAGAGTCAACACCCTCTACAATATCACGTCAATGGAGAGTCAACACCCTCTACAACATCATGGCAATGTAGAGTCAACACCCTCTACAACATCACGTCAATGGAGAGTCAACACCCTCTACAACATCATGGCAATGTAGAGTCAACACCCTCTACAACATCATGTCAATGGAGAGTCAACACCTGGCAATGTAGAGTCAACACCCTATACAACATCACGTCAATGTAGAGTCAACACCCTCTACAACATCATGTCAATGGAGAGTCAACACCCTCTACAACATCATGGCAATTATAGAGTCAACACCCACCTCTGAGAGCAACATCATGGCAATGGAGAGTCAACACCCTCTACAACATCACGTCAATGTAGAGTCAACACCCTCTACAACATCACGTCAATGGAGAGTCAACACCCTCTACAACATCACGTCAATGTAGAGTCAACACCCTCTACAACATCACGTCAATGGAGAGTCAACACCCTCTACAACATCACGTCAATGGAGAGTCAACACCCTCTACAACATCAATGGAGTCACCCCTCAACACATGGTAGAGTCAACACCCTCTACAACATCACGTCAATGGAGAGTCAACACCCTCTACAACATCACGTCAATGTAGAGTCAACACCCTCTACAACATCACATCAATGTAGAGTCAACACCCTCTACAACATCACGTCAATGGAGAGTCAACACCCTCTACAACATCATGGCAATGGAGAGTCAACACCCTCTACAACATCATGGCAATGTAGAGTCAACACCCTCTACAACATCACGTCAATGTAGAGTCAACACCCTCTACAACATCATACACATCAAATGTAGAGTCAACACCCTCTACAACATCACGTCAATGTAGAGTCAACACCCCTCATCACGCAATGAGAGTCACCCCTCTACAAGATCATGGCAATGTAGAGTCAACACCCTCTACAGAGGATCAACATCACAGTCACATGTGAGAGTCAACACCCTCTACAACATCACTGGTCAAATAGTAGAGTCAACACCCTCTACAACATCATGGCAATGTAGAGTCAACACCCTCTACAACATCACGCCAATGGAGAGTCAACACCCTCTACAACATCATGGCAATGTAGAGTCAACACCCTCTACAACATCACGTCAATGGAGAGTCAACACCCTCTACAACATCATGGCAATGTAGAGTCAACACCCTCTACAACATCACGTCAATGTAGAGTCAACACCCTCTACAACATCATGTCAATGGAGAGTCAACACCCTCTACAACATCATGGCAAAATAGAGTCAACACCCTCTACAACATCATGGCAATGGAGAGTCAACACCCTCTACAACATCACGTCAATGTAGAGTCAACACCCTCTACAACATCACGTCAATGGAGAGTCAACACCCTCTACAACATCATGGCAATGTAGAGTCAACACCCTCTACAACATCACATCAATGTAGAGTCAAGATTCGGGCATTGAAAATACCTCAAGTAGAGTATTGAAAGATGCATTCGGATGCATCCCAGATGTTATATGTGAGCTATACAACAAATCATTCACAGAAGGTACTTATGTGGACTGCTGGAAACTAGCCAAAGTAATACCGCTCCACAAAGGAGGGGATAAACAGGTACTGGGAAACTATAGACCGATCTCCATACTCCCACTGCCTGGTAAACTAATGGAAAAAATTATGCATAGACATATTATGAACCACCTAAACGAACACAAAATATTAAACAGTAAACAGGGCAGTTTCAGAAAATACCACTCGACAATAAAAACAATTGCTAACTTAATAACTGATATTGCAGACAATATCAGTATCAATAAAAAGAACCTACTGGGTGCAGCGTTCATAGACTTCAGCAAAGCGTTTGACACGGTGTACCACCCTATCCTATTAAGGAGCAAACTAACCCAAATGGGAATAACGGGAGTAACAGGAAAATGGCTAACGAGCTATCTAGAAAACAGAAAGCAATGCACCACAGTAAATGGATCCATATCCAACGAGGAAAAGATAACTTGCGGAGTACCCCAAGGGTCAGTCCTGGGGCCACTTCTCTTCCTCATATATATTAACGATCTAAACAACTGGCTAGAAATTGAAAACATCCAACTATATGCAGATGACACTGTGGTATATGCTGCAAGCAAAACAACCGAAGAAATAGAAATGAAACTGAATCTAACACTAACAAAACTAATCGAGTGGTGGCAACTAAATAGGATAACCATAAACAACAGCAAGTCAAAAACAGTACTATTTGGTACCAGGCTAACAAGTAACGAGAAAATAAAGTGTCTTCTGGGAAACACCGAACTAGAACAAGCAGACAACTACCGATATCTGGGAGTGGATCTAGACAGACACCTAAATTATGACCTCTGCATAACAAATACTATCAAAAAAGTAAACCATAAAATATGGCTACTGGCTAAACTGAGATACTACATGACTGAAAGCATGGCAATTAAAATATATAAAGGCATGATCCTCCCCTACTTTGACTATGGCGATGTAGTATACATGGGAGGAAATACAAAACTATTAAACAAACTACAGGTGCTACAAAATAGAGCCCTCAAAGTATGCCTTCAGGTGAACAAAAGATATCCCACAATCGAATTACACAAAAAATGCAATGCAACGAGTAGAAGGGAAACGCACCTCAAAATACTGGCACACCATTACACCACAAAACCAGGCTACACAGCAACCCCCCATAGGGACACCAGGCAAATGGCAGCCCCAGTGCTACTGACAGCAATAAGTAACACCAACATTTATGAGAGAAGGGTACTGGCCATGGCGGCACATGCCTGGAATAATCAACCCACAAAACAACGGGCAATCAAAAGCATGGACCACTATAAAAGGTCCTTAAAGAAAACATAATACACAACCACCTACTGAAGAAACAATATCTCACCTGATCTTGGGTGCAGTCACTGCTTGCTGTGTTCTGGAACAAAAAGCAAAAGACCGGCCAGAAAAGATGGTAGATATTACAAATACGGAAACTAACCCTACTAAGTACTAAGGAATTCGAAATGACTATCACCATAGGGCGCAGTCCATCTGGGTATGTGTACTGGCACAAACCAAAGCAGAACCAGGCAGGCCACGGTCATGCATCCGAATCACCCTGAAATACAAAATGGCTAACCATACAACACAGCCATCCCACCTAGTCACAGTCCTGAAGGGTCCAGGGGTGTTCTGGCACACTGGTGTACTATCTAAGGACAGGGCATGGGTGAAAGGATGCTGTAACAAACCACAATGGGATGGGATCCTCTCCCACAGGCCTGTATGTCATCTGTGTAGATGTACATAGTAAGCTAATTTATCATATACAGGTTAGGAAAAAACTTGAAAATTAATAAAAAGAACTAATATAGAAACTACTAACACCCAAAACCGCAAAGGTTGGCCCAAGAAAGATCAGGTAAAGACTCCTGAGTGCGGGACCAGACTAATCCAGTATCACAGCTGTCCAGCGTTGAAAACAAGCACCCTCATGGGAGCTTATACGTTATGGGCAGAATAAAAAACATATCAGAAAAAAAAAAAAAAACTCACCTATACACACCTGCACATATACACACCCTCACATACACACACCCTCACCTACACACATCCACACCTACACAGATCCTCAACTACACACAACCTCACCTACACACACACCCTCACCTACACACAACCTCACATACACCCTCACCTACACACACCCTCACCTGTACACACCCTCACCTACACACACCCTCACCTACACACAACCTCACATATACACAACATCACCTGCACACACCCTCTCCTACACTCAACCTCACCTACACACACCCTCACCTACACACAATCTCACATACACACAACCTCACTTCTACACAACCTCACCTACACACACCCTCACCTACACACACCTACAAAAACCTCACCTACACACACCCCCTCACCTACACACAATCTCACCTATTCACAACCTCACCTACACAAACCCTCACCTACACACAATCTCACATACACACAACCTCACTTCTACACAACCTCACCTACACACACCCTCACCTACACACACCTACAAACAACCTC
Organism: Branchipolynoe longqiensis; assembly: GCA_030323885.1. Lineage (NCBI taxonomy): Eukaryota > Metazoa > Annelida > Polychaeta > Phyllodocida > Polynoidae > Branchipolynoe > Branchipolynoe longqiensis. The sequence continues at coordinate 11,512,903 of CM059193.1, read as the reverse complement.
ACTTACACACACGCCCTCACCTACACACTCTCACCTATTCACAACCTCACCTACACACACCCTCACCTACACACACCCTCACCTACACACAACCTCACCTATTCACAACCTCACCTACACACACCCTCACCTACATACACACCCTCACCTACACACACACCCTCACCTACACACACCCTCACCTACACACAACCTCACCTATGCACAACCTCACCTACACACCATCACCTAGACACAACCTCACCTACACAAACCCTCACCTACGCACAACCTCACCTATGCACAACCTCACCTACACACACCCTCACCTACACACAATCTCACCTATACACACCTTCACCTACATACACCCCTTTTCGGGGTCAAGGTCAATGGTATTGCTGCTGCTGTAAAGCAGGGGGTCTCCTGTAGTCTTTTCGTGGACGACTTTGTTTTATATTACAGCGGTGCTAACATGAATGTCATAGAGAGACAGCTACAACCAAGCATAAATGGGATCCATCGATGGTCAGTTCTGAACGGTTTCAAATTTTCCAAGACCAAAACAGTCTGCATACACTTCTGCTTGCTGCGTAGAATACATGCGGAACCGGAGCTGACCCTGGATGGGGATCCCATTAAACTCGTTGAGAAAACCTAATTTCTGGGCCTCATTCTCGACGCAAAACTGTCTTTTGTGCCACATATAAAGTACCTGAAAACAAGATGCCTGAAAGCGCTGGATATTCTGAGGGTGCTGTCCAGCTCAGAGTGGGGAGCGGACAGAGATGTTCTGCTCTCCGTGTACAGAACCTTGGTTCGTTCACGAGTGGATTACGGCAGCATAGTATATGGTTCCGCAAGGAAATCATATATTGGGCTGCTAGACACGATCCACCACCAGGGACTGCGCCTGGCCCTTGGGGCCTTCCGCACCTCACCAGTTCAGAGCCTTTATGTCGAAGCCAATGAACCATCACTTAACAACAGGAGAATCAAACTGGCCATGCAATATGTAGTCAAGATAAAAACTAATGCATTGAATCCTGCACACAATTGTCTATTCGAGCAACATGACGAATCCAGGTATGAAGCCAGGCCAAATTACATCCGGCCACTGAGGCTCCGAATAAAACCTCATTTGGAGGCCTTGGGCGTGGATTTGGACGTGTTGGAGGATGCCAAAGTCCCAGAACATCCCCCGTGGTCGTTGAGAAAGCCATCGGTTATCCTCCGACTCACGGAACTGAGGAAATCTGGGACACATCCACTCGAGTACCAAGCACTGCATGCAGAGATTCAAGGCCAGTTTGCAGACCACCTCTCCATATACACTGATGGTTCGAAAGAACAAAGCCGGGTAGCTGCTGCGGCAGTCTGCCGACGGGAAAAATTTGGTGTACGTTTGCCCGATCAGAGCTCGATTTTCACTGCAGAGGCCCGAGCACTCCTTCTCGCTTTGGAGTGTATCGAGGTATCCAACCACACTAACTATGTTATATACAGTGATTCCTTCTCTTGCCTCCTGGCTGTTGCTGGACTGAAAACGAATCACCCTATTCTAGCAACGGTCATTTATAAAATGAACCAACTGACAACAGATGGTTATGATATCCACCTGTGCTGGGTGCCTGGCCATGCTGGCATACAAGGAAACGAACGAGCTGATCGGGCTGCGAAGAAGGCCCTGAACTGTGATCTTGAACCGTGTCTGATCCCTCACTCTGATCTGAAACCACTAATAGCCACCCACATAAAATCCAAATGGCAGCATGAGTGGGATGAAAACATCAATAAACTTAAAGAAATTGAACCATCTGTGGGAAAGCCACCACAGACTCATGCGGGAGGTCGGCGGGACCAAGTGGTCCTTAGCCGCTGCCGTGTTGGCCACTCGTGGCTTACACATGCTTTTCTGCTCAAGGGGGAACCTCCCCCTGAATGTATTGGGTGTCAGTCCCCACTGACACTCAAACACATTTTACTAAGTTGTGTTGATTTTTTGGCCCTGCGCCAATGGTTCTACACTGCAGACAGTATGCATGACCTTTTTACTAAGGTAAAACAGGAAAACATTTTAGCCTTTTTGAGGGCAGCTGGACTGTACCACCTTATATAGTTTACTAAATGGATTCTATTAATTATTAATGAAACTTTTCTTTTTCTATGGGAACTTGTTTCCCTTGACCACAGATATATGATTGTGAGCTTTCTAATTTAATTCGTGTCTATTGGCACTTAATTGATTGTCTGCTTTTACATGTCAAAGCGATGGTTTGAACAAAAAACAAACATTTCTCGCCGTGAATATGGCCTATGCTGCCGACACGGCGTAAAGCAACCACCAATCAATCAATCAACCTCCACACAACCTCACCTACCCACACCCTCATCTACACACACCCTCACCTACACACACCCTCACCTACACACAACATCACCTATACACAACCTCACCTACAGACACCCTCACCTACACACAACCTCACCTACACACAACCTAACCTACACACCCTCACCTACACACACCCTCAGCTACATACTAAAGTGTGGTGATATTCTAGCTGAATGACACCATTATCAGGGGTGAAATACCATTGACAAATATCACAGCAGAGTAGATTACAATTAGCTGACTGCAAAGGCTGTGTTAACCCCAAATGACCCCCATAAACACAACCAAGCAACCCCACCATTATGCTCATAGCGAGACACTTTTAGGAGCATACATACCAGATAATCTGTAACTGCCAATTTCTAATTGCTCGAAGTGCATGAGTACCTAAGGTAAAATTGTTGAATTAACTCTAGATAATTGCTTTAGTTTGAAAATGTGATGCTTCATCGGACTACGCAGTTTTAATTGGCAACCAACACGAGTCATCCTCTGCTGAGTCTCGGACCTTTAAAGGTGCATAATTAGATGAAGATGCAACATTTTCAAAAAATTGCCTAAGAGTCACCCAACATATCCAGTCTAATAGTAGTGCATTTACTAATGATTTCTCACTGCATCTGCTGGGAATAGGACTAGAAGAATAGCAAGACATATCCAGTCAGCAAATTGATCTGCTGCCAGTTTCTACTACTTGACTGACTCGAGGAACAATATAGTGGGAAGATATAGGCACAGCATGTGATTGGATTGATAAATATAAATCTTGGGCTCTCCATCTAGAAAATAGCCACTGTCCACAGTACTTGTAACATATGTAACACGAGTAACCAAAGGAAACTGAGGTTATGCGAGATGCCATTTAAGAGGGAGCACATTGACAAGTTATGGACCCATTAGGAATCTTCATGTTGCGAAGAAGTGCAGTGTACATGCAAACAGCGTATGAATCTAACACACTGTATAAATAATTCACTAGCATTAAGACTTCTGGAATAGTCAACCCTGTCTTATTTAGATAAATGCATTTAAAGATAACAATGAAACAATCTCACTATGACAATTGTTGGCAAGTTATGTAGGGACACACAGAAAGACAAAGCAAGCTATATAATCCTGATGGAAGTAACATCAGTCATACTTGAAACTATGAGAAGCTTACACAGCTCAACCTCACAGGAATCACTCATCAGCCGGCTGAAAACAACTATGACTGAGGCTGACTTCAAAGCTGGTCTTACAAACAAATATACACAGACCAGAATGTGGGTCACCAACAGGTTCCTAGCAACATGAAGTAGACAGAGATTGACAATCTGGGTGAAAAAATTGGTCCAGTGATGGAAAACCATTGAATATGTTGTTGTTGGCACGTATGATATAGATATATCTGCATGGTGTAGGCTGGGCAAATGAGGAAATATTTCAATGGTTCTACAACAGGCCAACCAACATGCCCAGTGAAGTAACTAACATGGTACCAGTAACACCCTCTACAACATCATAAGATGCTAAAAAGAGACTATCGTCATATGAAGATTTCAGGCGCAAAACCATGTAAACGCCAATCCAAAAATGGAGGTAAATTTGGAATTGTTCCTTCAAAAATGAATTATTTTATATTCCTACTCTTATATTCATTGCTCGATAACCATGTTATCATATGGAAAGTGGAATAAGTCAGAATTAAACATTATTTTCAGGTAAAATCTTTCATTTAAACAACATTTTTGGATTGGCATTTACGTGGTTTTGCGCCTGAACTCTTCATATATAGTTACCCATATTATAGCCAAGTAAGCACTCAGAAGGCAAACATGCAACCATAGAGGACTTGAGAGTCACAGTAGAAATATAAACACTAAGCACCAATAATGGAGCTTTACCTTTATTTCTAACCACTAAAATAAATAAACAAACAATCTTGGCACACAACAGCAATGCAAAGTAGCGGTTGACCTTGTGGCCTGATTACCATCATAATATAATATTCTGCTATTAACATGCAGCAGAATAGGGATTATTATGGTAAAATAAGGCCATCAGGGGCCAATGGCCCACCCTACAAGTTCTATAGAACCCACCTTAAAACAACTGCACGCCAAGATTTTATACTACAAAAAATGATAGAAGTTCTACTGAAATGATATCCAATTGCCGTTGGCCCCTCATGGCCTTATTTGATGATAATAATCCCTATTCTGCTGCATGTTAATAACAGAATATTGTATTGAGATTGAGTGTGTGGGTGTGCATATGGGTGCGGATGTGGACGTGAGGGTGGTTGTGGGTGTGTGAATGTGGATGTGAGTGTGGTTGGGATGTGGGTGTGGATGTGGCTGGAGGGGCATGTGGGTGTGGGTGTGGGTGTGGGTGTGTCTGTGTGGGGGGGCTACCCATGAGTGACAGTAATCAGGGGTGATGGCTGATTAAGCCTGCCCCCTACCGGACGTTTCTGCATGATCGTCATAATGGCGGAAGGGAAGCAGGGGCCTGCGCTACTAACACAACACCGACCAAGTCCACCAACATGCTTTTATTTTTTTTTTTGGTCCATAAGTTGTTTAAGCAGGGGAAATTTCAGTCATATACGACTGGTCTTCCTCATTCCACTGCTGGTCGATAGAAAGCCCGAGCCTACACTTTTACCGAACCAACAGATTTTTAACCTCCCACACCAAATAGACATGGTATGAGAGCAACCGGCCTTTGATGACGCTGTAAGTTATACACAGCGGTGGAAATCCAAATTGGCAGAGAGCTAGGGGCATGGGGAATCGAACCGGCGACCCTCAGATTAGGAGTCTGACCTAGAAAAAAGTCAGACACTAGAAAAAAGTCAGACACTCTACTCACTCCGCCACAGATTTGTTTGTTTGGTTTTTACATCATAGCAACATCTAAGGTCATATCAGGATGGGTACCGACTTGTAACAGTGACTTTATAGTGCTCTCGCACCAGACTGCCAGCACCATGACCTGACATCCCACTAAACCACATTATCATGATACTGAGCCTACCAGTCCTTGCCCTATATGCGCCCTATCTAGGACTGAACAGCTGGGAAACCATGACCTGATATCCCACTCAGTCACATAATGCTGATACTGAGCTAACCAGTCCTTTGCCTATTCTGATAATTCTATGTGCCAAGCTAGGAAGTGACACGTATCAATTGTGTAAGCGTCTGACCTTCTGCATAGGAAGCCAGTGCTCTACCGATTCGGCTAACGCGTCCGGTAATACACTATAGCCCTGTTTACACGGGCGATTTAAAACGCCACATATAAAACGCCTTGCCTAGATCGACTCACATTTGCCGTGTAGACGCACCTCTGTGGCGTTTTAGGGCTGAATCGATTCATATGAAACGGTACATCTATACCACCTTGCGAGGTGGTTTATTTGAAGCGATTCAGCTGGTTCCCGGGCGGCGATAGTATAAAATAGTAGGGCTTGCCAGCAACAGGGGGAGCAGTAACTAATCGCTTGTACCCGGCAGTGTTAGGGCCCAATTAGGCCGAAATCTATTAAATGCGATCATATTTAACAGAATTACATCCTCAAATAATGAAATTTAATTAAATTAACCTTAAATTCCAAGCGATATTAAGGTAGCAGCTCCATCGGAGTCGAATCGACGTGTGTAAACTAAACAAATAGCAGTGCTTTCCGGCTACAGGCGCCTGCTGATTCCCGGCGCCGACACACTTTCCAACTCCCCGTGTAAACACGGTTCTAAAACGCTTCATATAAATCGCCTTGTCTAGAACGTTTCACAATTCCCCGTGTAAACACAGCTTTTGATGGTGTGATGATTCAGAGGTGTAAACAGCCAGACGTGACATTGGTTTGAAAGCGCCAATTGTGGTTTGCTTAATGGGGAAATAACTCAGGAAAGAAAACGCAGAATGTCTACGTGTCATGGTTGGACTATTTGTAGCACGACTCAGTCAGGATAACCCAGACTGTGTGTAAAGGGGTTGGACTATTTATAGCATGGCTCAGTCAGATAACCTAGACTCTGTGTACAGGGGTTGGACTATTTATAGTATGGCTCAGTCAGAGAACACAGACTGTGTGTTCAGGGGTTGGACTATTTATAACACGGCTCAGTCAGATCACACAGACTGTGTGTACAGGGTTTGGACTATTTATAGGATGGCTCAGTAAGGAGAACCCAGACTATGTACAGGGTTGGACTATTTATAGGATGGCTCAGTGAAGAGAACCCAGACTATGTACAGGGGTTGGACTATTTATAGTATAGCTCAGTAATGAGAACCCAGACTATGTACAGGGTTGGAGTATTTATAGGATGGCTCAGTAAGGAGAACCCAGACTATGTACAGGGTTGGACTATTTATAGGATGGCTCAGTAAGGAGAACCTAGACTATGTACAGCGGTTGAACTATTTATAGGATGGCTAAGTAAGGAGAACCCAACTATGTACAGGGTTGGACTATTTATAGGATGGCTCAATAAGGAGAACCCAGACTATGTACAGCAGTTGGACTATTTATAGGATGGCTAAGTCAGAGAACACAGACTATGTGTACAGGGGTTGGACAATATATAGCATGGCTCAGTCAGAGAACACATACTGTGTGTACAGGGGTTGGACTATATATAGCATGGCTCAGTCAGAGAACACAGACTGTGTGTACAGGGGTTGGACTATTTATAGCACGGGTCTGCAGTAAGGAAAACCGAGAATGTGTTTACAGAGGTTGGACTATGATACCAATCAACCTAATATGTATCTCAAAGAAATTACAGAAACTCAAAATCATCGGAGGGAGTAGCCAAGCTTTAACATGAAATTATTATTGCATTAACCATAGTAGCACCATCTAGCGATCGGTTTCCAGTGGCACCAACTCAATACACCACATGCAGTCACATGACCCTTTTTGGCTCGCCACTCAGTCTACAGACACGCAGGCTTCATGTGCGGCAGGTCAGGAGTTTGATTCCCACTCGAGTCAGACTAACGACTTACAAAACTGATACTTGTCGCTTACCAGCCTGGCGCTCCGTATTACTAGGATAGGACAAGGACTGGTTAGCTCAGTGTCAGGATAATATGAGTGAGTGGGATATCAGGTCATGGTTTCCCAGTGGGGCAGCACTATAAAGTCGCCATGAGTGCGCATTGTCACATAAGTCAGTGCCCGCCCTGACCTTAGACGTTGCCATGACCTACAAGTTACAACTCCAACAAAACAAAACAGTCTCCAGACACCCTGCATGTACACCTCCCCCCCCCCCTCCCTTCCCCTCTCCTCCCTCCCCTCTCCTCCCTTCCCCACTCTCCTCCCCTTCCCCCTCTCCACCCTTTCCCTCCCCTCGCCTCTCCCCTACCCTTCCTCCATTCCTCTCCCCCTCTCCACCCCTTCCCTCCCCTCCCCTCTCCCCTCCCTTCCCTGCACTCCCCTCCCCCTCTCCACCTCTTCCCTCCCCTCCCCTCTCCCGCCCCCCCTTCACTCCCCTCCCCCTCTCCACCCCTTCCCTCCCCTCCCCTCGAACTGCGTGAGTGCAGTCAGACTTTGCCCCACTCTGCAAGTGTGAACTCTGCACCTCACCACTGTTCACGCCAACCTTGTAGACAAATTTGACCTCTGAGCGACCTTGACCTACTTCTATTATGTAAGTGACCAGCGCTAAGGGTCATCTTCAGAATAGACTAGTTCTTCATTCCGACTGCGCATGTGATGAAAACGCCGTCGTGAGCAAAACAAAGGCGCCCGGCCATTGAATTTGAGGATACGCGTAGTGTAAAACGTCAATTTTATTCTAAATTAATAGAAATATAGAACAATTTGGCCTAAACATTGATCCATGAATGCAATATAATAATATAATGAATGTTAACCAGACAGGATGGCCAAATGAGTTAGTGCGTCCATCTCCCATGTGGTAGATCGTGGGGTCGTGGGTTCGAATCCTGGTCGAGTCAAAAGAATTACTTAAGAATTTATACTTGTCGCTTCCTAGCCAGGCGCTTGGCATTATTAGGATAGGGTAAGGAGCAGTGGAATGAGGAAGACCAATCGCCTGCGACTGAAATTTCCCCTGCTTAAAACAACTAATGTACCATTTTAAATTCTTGTTCTAAATATTAAGATGTCAAACATGTCAACAGAAACTTGTTTCAAATAAATATATAACTAATATCTGATTAACCATACCTATTTCCTAGCTCTACATATATTATTAACCATAGGATATGAATAAAAACATTAATAAAATAAATAAAACTGACTCTTCCAGTCGCTGGCTATAGTTCTAACACTAGTCTGAGTGACCAGATTTGTCTAGATCTAAATACAGATGGTATAAGATGTGCTGATTAAAGTGATGTAAATGCAATGCTAGATACAAAATTAACATCTTAATTTATTATATATATTTTTTGAGTTGGTATTCTATGTTTCAAACAAGAGCTGAGATGAGCTGAAACTAGCACATTTCATAGCTGCACCCAGTGTATTAGCATGTGTCATGTGCTTCGCGCGAGTTTGTTTTGCTTCCCAGCATCTGACAATGCACTGCGCGGCTGGAATTACGAACTAGTCTATAAGCCCCGGTGTAGGCACTCGCGTGTTCATCGTCTCTGTGAATTAATCTGCTTAGGGAAGCTTCTTGTTTGTTTGGGTTTTATGTCATAGCAACATCTAAGGTCATAGTAGGACGGCTTGTGACAGTGTGCACTCATGGTGACTTTATATTATAATGCTGCCCCACTGGGAGACCAGGCTGCCATCACCATGACCTGATATCCCACTCAGTCACATTATCCTGACACTGAGCCAACCAGTCCTTGCCCTATCCTAATAATGCCGAGTGCCTGGCTAGGAAGTGATAAGTATCAATTCTTAAGTTATTGGTTTGACTCGAGCAGGGTTTGAACCCGTGGGTTTGGATCACCTGATCTCCCAAAACAGGAGATGGACGCTCAACTCATTTGGCCATCCCGTCTGGTCGTTCAGCAGTAACAGATTCTGTTAAATTAACTTAGTATTTCTTTGCAACAGAAGGTTAATAAGTGCATTAGTATCTAAATTAAATATGTACAAATTAGATATGTATAATCAAAGCTAGATAAGCGTTTTGGTTTTGAAAATGTTATTCTTCATTGGACTATGCAACTGACGTGGGGGGTGATGAAAATGGGGAATATTGTGTTTAAAGTGGGAATCGAACCCACATCTCTTGCATTCCAGGCCAGTGTACTAACCATTACACACCCTAGGCTCCCTGATGTCACCACCGTACCCACACGCCAACCTGGCTATGTGGCTCCTTGCCTGAGAGGTTAGTACAGACAACGACACAACTTTAATCAAAATATTATGCGCAGGGTATATAAATTCATGACACAAAAAGATCAAATATCTAAGTTAAGATCAAAGCTTGGTGAATGTTTTTGTTTTGGAATTGTCATGCTTTTATCGGATTATACAGCTTTAAATGTAACAATGTGTACCTTTATTTGATGACATTTAGGCCCAAGTGTGTGAGTGTGTGAGTGTGTGTATGTGTGTATTCCACTTACTTCTGTCGGCAATGAATGTAGAGCTACACACCCTTTTGCGTTACATACAGTAAAACCTCTCTAAATCGACCGACCATGGGACTGACTTTAAATGGTCCATTTAGGGAGGTGTCAGTTTAAGGAGTTTTTTGTTATCGTTACAATGGTATTATATGGGCGATTGTTTGGGACCCAAGTAAAGTGATCGGTTATAGGGGAGTGGTCGATCTGTGGAGGTGGTCGGTTAGAGACGTGTTAATACTTTAAGTGTCTGTCACACTATGCCGGATTGAGCAATGGACACAATTTTGTAGTCCAGTGGCGTTTGGGCGTGATAAGTATAAAAATGCATTAAAATGTGTCAAAGTATTGCGATATCGGGTGTAAGGCCGCCGGACGAACGGACATGAAATGGACATGAAATGGACATGAAACGGACATGAACGGATAGCCAACAGATGAAACAAACTCAAACTGGACAAGAACTGTAGGTGTAGACGTCAATCCGGCGGCATCCATTCCAAGTTTTGTGCATGTTCAAAACTTGTAATGGATTGGGCCGGATATCAATGGATATCAACAGATATGCAACGGACACAAACTGGGCTTTGCCAGATATCAACGGACTTTGTTCGGTTTCGTTCCATCTTCCCCAATCCGGTGATGTGTGACAGGGCCTTTACGGAGGAGGGCGGTGCATGTGTGTGTTTTGAGGACAATGCCCCTTGTGTGCTGGGGTCAGATCCGGCCGTGGAGCTGATAACAGGAAACTGGCCCTGATCAGTGCCTCGCCATTAACAATCATACCACAACTCTTCCGGCCTGTGGGTGGTACGTGGTGGGTGGTGCTGGTGCTGGTGCTGGTGCTGGTGGGTGGGGTGGTGGTGGGTGGTGCGTGGTGCGTGGTGGTGGTGGGTGGTGAGGGGTGGAGGGTGGTGGTGGGTGGTGCGTGGTGGTGGTGCTGGTGGGTGGTGCGTGGTGGTGGTGGGTGGTGCTGGTGGGTGGTGCGTGGTGGTGGTGGGGGTGGGGGTTGAGGGTGGTGGTGGGTGGGGGGTTAGGGTGGTGGTGGGTGGTGCGTGGTGGGTGGTGCATAGTGGTGGTGGTGGTGGTGAGTGCTGGTGCTTGGTGGTGGTGGTAGTGGGTGCTGGTGGTGGTGGGGGGTGGGGTGGGGGTGGGGGTGTGGGGGGGGGGTGGTATGGTGTATGGTGTGTGGTGATGTGGCGGCGTGTGGTGGTATGTTGGTGTGTGGCGATGTGATGTGGTGTGTGGTGGTGTGGCAATGTGATGCAGTGAGTGGCGGTGTGTAGTGCTGTCTGGTGGTGTGTGGTGTGTGGTGGTGTGGCAGCATGTGGTGGTATGGTGGTGTGTGACGGTGTGATGTGGTGTGTGGTGGTGTGGCAATGTGATGCAGTGAGTGGCGGTGTGTAGTGCTGTCTGGTGGTGTGTGGTGTGTGGTGGTGTGGCAGCATGTGGTGGTATGGTGGTGTGTGACGGTGTGATGTGGTGTGTGGCGGTGTGTAGTGCTGTCTGATGGTGTGATGGTGTGATGGTGTGATGGTGTGATGGTGTGATGGTGTGATGGTGTGATGGTGTGATGGTGTGATGGTGTGACGGTGTGATGCTGAGAGGGGTGTGGTGGTGTGGCTGCATGTGGTGGTATGGTGGTGTGTGGAGATGTGATGTTGTGAGTGGCGGTGTTTGTGGGGTGGGGTGGGGGCTTACTAGTGCTGGTTCCACCGCTCATCGCCAGGGTACATTGTACTACGCTGTATTTTTGCTGAACTAATAAGAGAATGTGTGTGTCCTAGTTGTTTGTTGAGGGCTGCTTATATATCGACTGAGGGTTACACTTACAATGATGATGTGAGGGGCTGCTGGAATTGAGGGTGACAGTGATAATGTGTCAGGCTGGTCTAGACTGGGTTAAGTGGAAGGAAATGTGTGATTCTGGTCCTGCTTAATAGCTGTGGTATATATATATACACATACAGTAAAACCTCTCTAAATCGACCGACCTTGTGACCGACTTTAAGTGGTCCACTTACGGAGCTGGTCGGTTTAGGGAGTTAGAATATCCTTACAATGGTATTATTGGGACCAAAATAAAGTGATCGATATAGGGGAATACCATGGGAGGGATAGGGAGTGATACGTCTAGTAGTATAGGGTCTTTGGTTAAGCCAATGATCGGTTAATCCAAACAAATATCTAGGGTCCCTTCAAGTTTGGTTTAACTGGGTTAAGCGGGCATTCCTTACATGCGGTATGCAGTATGCGGCATGCGGCATGCGGTATGCGAATGGCAGCATTCCTTACACGTGGCATGTGACATGCGGCAGGCGGCATGCAGCATGCGGCACATGACTGGCTATATTCCTACCTTTATAATTACCAAATTATAGATAAGTATTCATATTTTTGTGGCTCTGGTAGCATTTTTACCAACCCGAACCCCCACCACCACCACTACCATATGTTTCCCATCAGCACCCTTGTGTGTGACCGGTCCGTAATGCTCAGTCGCCTCTCCTTGTCTATAACTAATGGACAAATGCGACTGATGGTTTTCTATTCGCACCCGCGTGCCGCATGCCGCATGCCACACCGATCGCTACAGGGACCGATCGGTTTGACGCATTCGCATTCGCATTCGCATTCGCATACCGTGTGTAAGGAATGTAGTCCATTGACTTCAAGGCATTTCGATTTTTTGTCGCATTCGCATTCGCATACCGCATGCCACATGCCGCGTGTAAGGAATGCACACCTTATACTGTATTTAGGTTCCAGGGTTGGTGGAGGACACCATCACGACTGTGGGCCTGAAATGCAGGCCACCAGACGCTGTGACCGAAAGGGTAAAGTGTAGGCTTCCGATGCGGAAAGTTGGGAGTTTGAATGCTGCCTGAGTCAAACCAATGACGTACAAAATGTATATTTGTCGCTACCTAGCCTGGTGGTCAGGATTACTAGGATCGGGCAAGGTTTGGTTATACCCCAGTCACACGAGGCCTGCGTTCGCTTATGATCGATTTGCGATGTCAAAACGTCTTCATTGCACCCTCCTAATACCCCAGTCACACCAGAGCCAGCGTTTGCCGCCAACCTCCCTACGCCCCAAAAGGACGCCAACCACCCAGCGTTCCATTCGATACACTGATTCAAATACGTTGTAGGCGCCATGTCGGCGCCATGTCGGTGCCATGTCGGCACCATGTCAGGGCAGACCACATGGTGACTGCAGCATCGCATGTGTTAGCACCAACCCAGGGCGGCGACAGGGCAGCACCAGGGCGGCGCCAGGGTGGCGCCAGGGCTCCAACCATTTTGAATGGCGCCGCCGGAACAGGGCGTAAGGAGGTTGCACGTGCAGCAGCAGCAACCTCCTTGCGTCCAAAATTCCCGAAATGGACGCCGGGAGGTTGGCGTCCTCGCGGCGTCAGCACTCAATCAGGGCGTAAGGAGGGTGCAAGGAGGAGGTTTTGACGTCGCGAATCGATCGTTAGCGAACACAGGCTTCCTGTGACTGGGGTATTACGCCTTCCTTAAGTGCTGGTGCCGCGAGGACGCCAACCTCCCGGCGTCCATTTCGGAAATTTTGAATGCAAGGAGGTTGCAACCTCCTTGCATCCAGTTTGGTCAGCGCCATTAAAAAGTGGTTGGAGACCTGCCGCCGACCTGCCGCCGATCGTACCACCATTGTCAATGGTCGTGAGCAATCTGCATACAGAAAATACAGCAAAAGTGAAATATCTCTAAAACCACACCACCTAGGAAGAAATCACTTGGTACACATATAGAAAACATCTTTACCAAAAACATTATATTAAATTTATAAGGTTAGTGACGATGCTGTTCGATTTTGATGCATGCGCAGAAGCGATGTGTCCCTCGCAAAGTGGTGTGCCACGGAAACTGCAACACCGGCCGTTCCACAACATTGCTTTCTTCACCGGACTGTTAATTCTGTGCATTTTGTAAGTGTTGTTGTATATCAGTTCAGTTAAACAGTTCGCTATAATTTATAATTGTCTGTAAACCCGTGGTGGGCACTATTAAGTGTATCATCTTCTTGTTCAGGAAGGTGGCAAATAATGCAGACATCATTTGTGAAATGGGACGATCGGGATTCCATCTAGATAAAGGATTCACCCTGTACTCGCAGTACACGGGTGAACGACAACGTAGTATAAATACGGGCAAAAATAGCTTTAGTATGGAACAGGAAGTAGAATGCCTGCCTCCAGTATCAAATGGGTACTTATATCGGCACAGAGTTGGTGAAATGGGAGAGAATGCAAAAAGACAAGATGACGGCCATAGAACGCCATCGATTTCACCTTTAAATTCTATTAAACTATATGTTTTATTATATTTTTCAACTCAAAGGTAGTGGGGAAATATTAAGACATATTAAAGAATAAGTATTGCTTTTTAGATTGTGGATTTAGGCTCTCATTTCATTTCCCGGCTTTTTCGACAGCTTTTATATAGGGTTGGTATTCACCAGTGTACTACAAGTACAGGGTGAATCTGTTATCGAGATTCCATTTTGATTGTTGTGATGTTGGTATAGGTCAGGGCAGACTACTAAAGTGATGCAATAAATTCTGTGCATGTAGTAGTCGCATCTGTTTCATTGCAAATATATCACTTGATATTTTCTATTACTTTGCATTTCGTACACATAGGTCTCGATTGACAAAATAAAACATTTCCATGTGGCACAAAAGGTGAGATTAGGGGTAGAGCAACAAAACTGTCTCTCATCTTGTTGATAAACATTGTATATATCCACATCAGATGTACAAAATAGTATAAAAATACGAAAATTTGATGCTTTTACCTGACTGTTCAGCCACCAGACGGGATGGCTGAATATCTGTCTCCCGTTTTGGTAGATTGTTGAATTCGAACCCACATGTTCGAACCCTGTTCGAATCAAAGTATTGACATACAAATTTATGATCATCATTTCCTAGCCTGGCGCTCAACATCATTAGGATAGGGCAAAGACTCGTTGGCTCAGTGTCAGGATAATGTGACTGAGTGGGATATCAATCAGATCATGGTGCCTGGTGGGCACACCGCTGGTGTGTTGGTTTGTACACTATGAAGTTGCCATGAGTGTACACTGTCACAAGTCGGTACCCGTCCTGATTTGACCTTAGATGTTACCAGGCAGCAAAACTCCAACAACTAACATGTGTAGATTCACATCACAGCTACATAATTGTTTAAAAATTCTAAAATGTGTTGCTTTCATCAGACTGTTCAGCTTTAAATATCACACGCGGATAGACTACATCGCCATTCCAGCCGCACGGTGCATTGTGGGATGCGTGAAAGAAAAACAAACCCGCGAGAAGCACATGGCACACGCTAATACACTGGGTGCAGTTATGAAATGTGCTAGTTTCAGCTCATCTCAGCTCTTCTTTGAAACATAGAATACCAACTAAAAAAATATATCTAATAAATTAAGATATTAATCTTTCATCCAGCATTGCATTTTCATCAATATAATCAGCACATCTTATGCCATGTGCATTTAGATTTAGACAAATCTGAGCACTCGGACTAGTGTTAGAGCCATAGCTAGCAAGTTTGACTTATCTTATACATGTTTTTATTTATATCCTATGGTTAATGACATCTGTAGACCTAGCAAATGAGTAGGGTTAGTCAGATATTGGCTACATATTTCTCTGAAACAAGTCTCTGTTGACACATTTGGCATATTAATATTTAGAACAAGCCTTAAAGTGACTGATTGTTTTGTGTAGAATTGTATGTTTCTTAGCTCAAAATGTTAAACTATGGCTAGTTTTGTCTTAGTTATATTCATCAGATCATTATATTGCATGTGTGCATACATGTTTATGCCAAATTGTTATGTATTTCTATTCATTTTGAATAAAATTGAAGTTTTGCCCTACGTGTATCGTCAAACTCAATGGCTGTACGCATTTGCTTTTCTGCCAACGCCGTTTTCAGCGCATGCGCAGTCGGAACGGTGATCTCGTCTATTGGTGAAGTGGGGGTGGGTGAGTGAGCGTGTGTTGGGGGGGGGGTGCGGGGAGGGGGGGGGGGGGTAGCTCGCACGCCGGCCGCCAGAGGAAGTCCTGGACATGAACCGGAACTAGCGGAATGTGCGTTATAAAACCAAATAGGGGGAAGCGTCACTCTCCCAGCACATCGAAGGTCACCAGCGCTCTCCCTCCCCGAGCGACTATACCAGTATCGGTGCTTGGAGAGCATAGCGAGGCCCCGTGTGTGTGTGTGTGTGTGTGTGTGTGTGTGTTGGTGTGTTGGTGTGTTGGTGTGTTGGTGTGTGTGTGTTGGGTGTTGTTGGTGTGTTGTGTGTGGTGTGTTGGTGTGTTGGTGTGTTGGTGTGTTGGTGTGTGGTGTTGGTGTGTGATGTGTGGGTGTGTTGGTGTGTTGGTGTGTTGGTGTGTTGGTGTGTGGTGTGTTGGTGTGTTGGTGTGTTGGTGTGTTGGTGTGTTGGGTGTTGGTGTGTTGGTGTGTGTGTGTTGGTGTGTTGTGTGTTGGTGTGTTGTGGTGGTGTTGGTGTGTTGGTGTGTTGGTGGTTGGTGTGTTGGTGTGTGGTGTGTTGGTGTGTTGGTGTGTTGTGTGTTGGTGTGTTGGTGTGTTGGTGTGTTGGTGTGTTGGTGTGTTGGTGTGTTGGTGTGTTGGTGTGTTGGTGTGTTGGTGTGTTGGTGTGTTGGTGTGTGTGTGTGTGTTGGTTTTGGTGTGTGTGTGTGTGTAAAAGACGGGTGTGCTGGTCTTGACGTCAACCCGGAACTGGGACAAGCGGGGGGGGAGTGGGTGGGAGTGGGTGGGGGAGGGACGGACGCGCGGTTCCTGAATCTACTTTGCTTTCGGCGTCTGTGGCGCCGTGTCCGGATTTAGGCGTCGCGCACCCTGCGCGTACGTCCTTTACCGATTTCTGAGAAGCGACATTAGCGACGCCTATTGACGTGTCGGGAAAACCGCGACGAGCGTTCCACGGGGGCGTTTCACTAACGCGCCATTTTTGAAACGCTGTTGGTTTGTTTGTTTGTTGACCTTTGGGAGTCTTTTACGTCCTGGACAAACATCTAAGGTCATATGAGGATGGGTACTGACTTGTGACGTTTGTGCACTTGTGCACACTCATTGTGATTTTATAGTCATAAGGTCATATGAGGATGGGTACTGACTTGTGACATTTGTGTGTGCACTTGTGCACACTCATAGTGATTTTATAGTCCTGTCCCACTGGGAAATCAGGCGGCCAGCAGCATGACCCGATATCCCACTCAGTCACATTATCCTGATACTGAGTTAACCAGTCCTTGCTATATCCTATTAATGCCGAGCACCAGGCTAGAAAGTGACAAGTATCAATTTTATAAGTCATTGGTTTGACTCGACCGGGAACTGAATGCCATTGCGCCCGGTGTGTGAAACGTGGAATCGGCGAAGGTCATCAGAGTTACGAACTCTCAGGTGGCCAAGACGAGATGGCCGAATGAGTTGAGCAACCGTTGTTTTGGTAGATCGTGGGATTCGAGCCCATGAGTCGAGTCAAACCAATGATTTAAAAATGTATACTTGTCACTTCCTAGCCAGGCGCTTGGAATTATTAGGATAGTGCAAGGACTGGTTGGCTCAGTGTCAGGATAATGTGACTGAGTGGGATAACAGGTCACAGTGCTGGCAGCCTGGTCTCCCAGTGGGGCAGCACTATAATTATAAAGTCACCATGAGTCAGCACTGTCACAAGTCGTTACCCATCCAGATATGACCCTAGATGTTGCCAGGACATAAAACTCCAACAACCAACCAAGTGTAACTCTCACTAGGTTATGTGGATCAGTGCTTGTGACGGAGGAAGCCAGTGTTTGTGTCCTGGTCTAGACACCCAAAGCTTCCTCTCTTTGTACGACTCCATGACACTTGGACAGTGGCCAACAATTTTTACTTCAGATTCAGCACAGATGGCTGGTTGGTTGTTGGAGTTTTACGTCCTGGCAACATCTAAGGTCATATCAGGACGGGTACTGACTTGTGACAGTGCACACTCAAGGCGACTTCATAGTGCTGCACCACTGGGAGACCAGGCCGCCTGCAGCACGACCTGATATCCCACTCAGTTACATTATCCTGATACTGAGCTAACCAGTCAACGCTCTATCCTATTAATGCCGAATATCAGGCTAATAGGTGATAAATATCAATTTGGTAGGTCATTGGTCACTGGGAATCGAACTCCCGGCCTTCCGCACGGAAAGCCTGGCTCAACCTATTCGGCCACCACGTCCATGATTCAGCACAGAAGGGATGGTGAATATATATATAGAGAGAGAGAGTGAGAGAGAGAGAGTGAGAGAGATGTTGCTAGGACGACAAAACAACAACAAACAACAAATATTATGTGATGTATAACGCATTATGCGAGTATAAAGGCGCGGAAGGGAATTAACCCCTCTTAATTATTATTATGTGCTAATTATTGTTAATATTACACTACATACTGTACTGCCTCCTCCATCTCGCGACTGGTGGCGCCAGCCCGGCTGCGCCCGGTACCTGCATATATATACATCTATATATACATCCGATCACTCAAAAATGCAATCACACATACATACAATACATACATATACATAGACATGCATGCAGATATGGTAGGCTGGTGAAGCACCACCTGGAGGGCAGGAGGAGAATTAGGAAGCTGCTTGAAAGCAGACCTCCTCGATCGAGGCTGCCCCCCAGTATCCAGTAACCCAAACTACCAAAGTACACATCAAAGGTTGCAGTAGTATTTGCAGCGAGTAGAACAAGTGAATAACAAGCATACATATATACATATATACACATATAGTAGTTGTCGTTTGTTGTTGTTTTACTTCCTAGCAACATCTAAGGTCATATCAGGGCGGGTACCGATTTGTGACAGTGCGCGCTCAGGGCAACTTTATAGTGCTGCCCCACTGGGAGACCAGGCTGCCCGCAGCATGACCTGGTATCCCATTCAGTCACATTATCCTGACACTGAGCCAACCAGTCCTTGCCCTATCCTAATAATGCCGAGTGCCAGGCTAGGAAGCAACAAGTATCAATTTTTAAGTCATTGGTTTGACTCGACCACGGTTCGAACCCACGACCCCACGGTCTACCAACACGGGAGACGGACGCTCTAACTCATTCGCCCATCCCGTCTGGTCAAACATATAGTATGATATAGACATATACATATATAGTTCTTACTTCACTCACTAGGTGGTGCCTTCTGGCCCGTCTATTGGCTAGCATCTAAGGGAAGGAATAACTAGTACTTTCTCAGCACCTATGGCAGTTGCAGGCCCAAGGAGTGACCCGCGAAGAAGTGCATGTCACTCGTCCTGGGCCTGCACATGCCCAAGCTCACCCGCAGGCTCACCCATTACACATGTATACAGATGATACATTTATAAATTTGTCGTTGGGGTGATGGAAATGTGAAATATTGCGCCTAGAGCAGGACTCGAACCCACCTCTCTATACATTCCGGGCCAGTGTGCTAACTATTACACCATCTATAGGCTCTCTGATATCACCATACTACCCACGACTAAATGTCTATGCGGCTCCTTGCCTGAGACGTCAGTGCAGACTACGACACTCGTCCCCCTGGAATTGTAAGTCTTTTAATGCTTACAATTACATACAAACAGGCAGTGCACTTTCACATCGTAGGTTCAACAACTATACAGTGCATATCTTATACAGGATCCTGGTCATGGAACCAGTGTTGTGGGGGTGATCAAAATGGGAAATATTGCGCCTAGAGTGGGACTCGAACCCACATCTCTATGCATTCCGGGCCAGTGTGCTAACCATCACACCACCTAGGCTCCCTGATATCACCATACTACTCACGCCTACCTGTCTATACAGCTCCTTGCCTGAGAGGTCAGTGCAGACTACTACACATTTATACATTTATACATTTATACATTCATACATTCATACATTCATACATGCATACATTTATACATTTATACATGTATATATACACAAGTATACATATATAATTATATACATATATTCCTGTATATTAAAACATATGCATATACATATATATATTATCTACATATCTACGTGCATATGTACATATATATACATATATACATATATACATACTACTTATATATATATATATATATATATATATATATATACATATATACATATATATACATATATATATATATATATATATATATATATATATATATATATATACACACTGCCTACGTGACGCGCACCAGCACGTGGCACAAATAGGGGCGTTAATCAAAGTACGCGCATGCGTCGTACTGCAACCCATCCACATACTTCCCTAATTGTGATGTATGTGAGACGGACGGGAACATCCAGGGTCTGATGGAACAAGGCTCTGGTGTGAGTGAGTACGGGAGGGGGGGGGGGGGTTACTTGGGGGGACGGTGGGCGGTGGAACGGGGCGGGGGGGGGGGGGGGGGGCTGCTCCCTGGGAGTCGAAGAGGCAGTCGAAGGAATGAGTTTTGTTTGTTTTTTTTCTGGCGCACTCATGGCGACTTTATAGTGCTTCCCCACTGGGAGACCATACCACCAGCACCATGACCTGATATCCCACTCAGTCACATTATCATGAAACTGAACCAACCAGTCCTTGCCCTATCCTAGTAATGCCAAGCGCCATGCTAGGTAGTGACACGTGTCAATGTTGTAAGGCATTGGTTTGACTCGACTGGGATTTGAACTCCTGACCTACTGCATGAGAATCCTGCGCTCTACCGATTATGCCACTGCGTCCGGTGAAGGAAGGGGATAAGGATGGGAAGAATGGCGGTGTGAAAGGAGACATGGTCCTGAAGTGGCAATTAAAGTGGCCAGGTATAGCTGACATAGGAATTGTGCGCAAACAAATACTCCCCAGGACCAACTTTGCCTAGTGTTTATGTTTATATAACCAAAAATGTGCAGGGAGAGTGATGATCTCATGAATAGCCAGAAATCCAAAAGTGGGTATTATAAATATAATTAATATAGGCCTGGGTATTGTGTTTCGGTTACACTTCCGAGACGAGCCTACCAGAGATTTGCAGCGACTCCTTTTTCTTAGCTTATTTTTGTGCCGTAGATCCGTTTCGTTTTAATGATTCAGCATCGAACAATAAAAGCATGTGGCCATTACAGATCTAAAACTGGAAAAGGCCAAAGATCGAGAGTAGTTTGAAATGTGTATGCACCATGCAAGAGGTGGCCCCCCGTACATAGACTGCCAATTTGTTATAACTCAATTTGATGAAACTTGCCGGGTTCGAGTGGATTGAAAGGATTAAAAGTATTTCAGTTTTGTAGAGCATTGTACTTTGTTTGTGTTTGTTTGTTCTTCCTTTCAAGTTTTTCCTTGTGTTGCATATTTACTTGCAATCAAGCAAAAATGAGAGACAAATAAGTGTTCACACTTCCTGTCTACCATTCACTATTTTGTTTGTTTGTTTACCGACCCCCCAACACAAAAAGTAGACATTTGCTATTGGGGTCGTACATTGCTTATACATGCATCCTGGAAGTATAGTTGATTTAATTTAAAATATTTAGTAGCACAATTTGATTGCATAATTTCCCTACGGTGATAAATCAGAAATACATAGAAGGAGAGAACATGTACCCCCTGGTGGAGAAATAAGTATAACTTCCATGGCGAGGACCAGGCCACGTTTATTAATATAACAATTACTTTTACAAACAGATAGTGATAGCGTTGAATTGAATAATTGTTGGACAAGTCCTATGTGGCCGGAAATATCTTTTTATGCTAAGTCGACAGAATATAGTTCCTGTTAGAAGGTCAACAGTTAATACAGTAATGCAAATTGAGTAATACCGAACTAGCCATAAGTGTACAGGGCTACCTACTTCTTGCACGGTGCATACTCATTTCAAACTACACTCGACCTTTGGTCTTATACAGTTTTAAATTTGGGATGCCACATGCTTGTATTGTTCCACGCTGAATCATTGAAAATGAACGGAACTGCAGCACACAGACAGGCTAAGAAAAAGGAGCAGCCGCAAATCACTTGTATGCTCGTCTATGAAGTGTAATTGAACCCCCATACACAGGCCTCCGATTCGCGCAC
Organism: Branchipolynoe longqiensis; assembly: GCA_030323885.1. NCBI lineage: Eukaryota > Metazoa > Annelida > Polychaeta > Phyllodocida > Polynoidae > Branchipolynoe > Branchipolynoe longqiensis. The sequence goes on along the minus strand of CM059193.1, from coordinate 11,490,832 downwards.
TAAAACTCGCGACTCGACCCGACCCGCTTAAAATTGAAAACCGGCCGATTCATTTTTCGAATCGCGAATCGCAATCGTAATCGGCCCGTTTTAGCCCTAAAACTGAGTTTTTAGTCGCGAATCGCAATCGCTAGGTGTGCGCGGGCAGCGCACACCTAGCAATTTTTGTGTGCGAAACGAGCAGCTTTAGATCGTATATGGTAGGTGGGTGCGCACAAACGGTAGGTGTGTACTAGGCATAATACACATGCCCCCTCATCACCCCCCCCCCACCACTCCCACCTCCCACTCACCCCTCAAGGCACCCTGAGATCCTGCATCCAGTCGCAGACACATAAAACACAGCCGGGGACCAGACTAATGCCGGACTCTAACCAAATCGCTCCGTCGACACGACAGCGCACGACAGTCAACACCTGACCTACATAGACTCATGCAGTCCTCGGCTGTGGTCGCTTAGAATCTTAAGTCAAAATGTGCAACGTCACAAGCCGGTAAACCTAGGACCAAGCATCTGCCTGTGTTTGATATTGGAGTATTTGGTAATTATTTGTTAAAGTTGCATAGTCCGATTAAGCATCAATTTGTCCGTCCTGATATGACCTTAGATGTTGCTAGGACGTAAAACAACAACAAACAAACAAAAGCATCAATTTGTAAAAACCAGAAGCCTCACCTAGGTTTGATTCTACATATCTAACTTAGATAATGATGCCCTTATTAAGCATTTGTCGCCACATAGAAGGGAATACTGAGTCGATTTAAAGTTGCATGGTCCGATGGCATTTGAATTTTTGTCTTATTTTTTAGATAAATATATCAAATTGATCGTTACGAATTGCTAATCATTAGTCCGGAGTGATTTTTATTAAAGATGATTAGTTTTGAAGTAATTTGAGCTGAAATAACCAACAATAATTTCTACAAGCTTGTCAAAAGTCCTGTGGCTATGACCCAGATGGTCATCTCGAGGTGACCACGTGATGTGAGATGACCCTGCACAGTAGGCCTACTTGGTTGGGGGGAGGCTAATGAGGTCACGAGATTGGCCTAGTTGGTTAATGGCCTCCCTGCATAATGGGTGTTTCAAAGTGAGTGTCTAAAGGGGTGAGGTTATAAATTCACTGGTTATGCTGTATATGCTGTCCCAAATCATTAGCTAATACACCAGTATCTAAGCTGGATATATAGGATCAAAGGTAAGTAGTTGTTTTAATTTTGACAAAATTATATTTCATCGGACCATGCAACTTTAATATAACCTCTTACTGCATTAAAGACTACAAGTTTTGGCGTGTTTGCCAAACTTTATTTTTCATGTTTGCGCTTCAAATATCTCTGAAGGTAGCCATTTAAAATCAACGTTATCGCAAAGTAAAGTAAGCTAGATTATAACAATCAATTTAATATATATCTCAGAAAAATGGCTGAAGCTTAAAACCATTGGACTATGCAACTTTAACTCAAAAGAAAAAGAAATATGCGTAGATTTGGACAAGACAGGTGGCATTCAACTAGTCGTCTACCGTCGACTTGGTTAGAGCCTTGCATGGCTCCACTGAACGCGACATCTATGCGGGACGACTTGCTCAGACAGGCGAGGTCACGTGACAAGAAGTCCCGACCAGTCAGCAACCCCTCTGTCTGACCCACAATTGGTGCGATTAGTAATGGTTTATGAAGTCAGTGGTAGTTAAAGCTGCATAGTCCAATGAAAATATCAAATTTTCAAAACAAAAACAATTATCTAAATTTGATTCTACATATCTAACTTAGATACTGGTGCACTTATTAAACATTTGTTACCACACAAAAAAGGAATACTGGGGCAATTGAATAGAACCTGTTACTGCAGAAGCCTATGAGGTCAGAGTTTTGACAAGCTTGCCAAAATTAATTTTGCATGGTTCCACTTAAAGTATCTCAAAAGTTAGCCACTTAAAATAAAAGTTACTTCGAGCTAAAGTAAGGTACATAATAATGATCAATCTCAGAAAATTTCAGAAACTCAAAATCATCCGAGTATGCAACTTTAAAGGTTCAGAAGCTGGATTAACTTAGGATAGTTAGTTCTCAACTTGGGCAAATGCTCGCCCCCAAGTCTCTGAATAGGTCTCCCAGTGGGGTAGCACTATAAAGTCACCATGAGTGCGCACTGTCACAAGTCAGTGCCCGTCCTGATATGACATTAGATGTTGCCAGGACGCAAAACAACAACAAACAATTACTCAGCGGCATTATATTCTTATTATGACCTGATAATTGAGTTATTAGTACAGGGGCACGTGACATCAAGGCAGGGGAGTTGTTAGTACAGTGGGCATGTGACATCAAGGATGGAGAGTTGTTAGTAAAGTGGGCATGTGACATCAAGGCTGGAGAGTTGTTAGTACAGTGGGCATGTGACATCAAGCTGGTGAGTTGTTAGTACAGTGGGCTGGAGAGTTGTTAGTACAGTGGGCATGTGACATCAAGGCTGGAGAGTTGTTAGTACTTTTGGCATGAGACATCAAGGCTGGTGAGTTGTTAGTACAGTGGGCATGTGACATCAGGGGTGGAGAATTGTTAGTACAGTGGGTTTGTGGTATCAAGGCGGGTGAGTTGTTAGTACAGTGGGCATGTGACATCAAGGCTGGTGAGTTGTTAGTAAAGTGGGCATGTGACATCAAGGTGGGTGAGTTGTTAGTACAGTGGGCATGTGAAATCAAGCCTGGAGAATTGTTAGTACAGTGGGCATGTGACATCAAGGCTGGCTAGTGAGTTGTTAGTACAGTGGACATGTGACATCAAGGCAGGTGAGTTGTTGGTACAGTGGGCATGTGGCATCAAGGCTGGTGAGTTGTTAGTACAGTGGGCATGTGACATAAAGGCTGGTGAGTTGTTAGTACAGTGGGCATGTGACATCAAGGCGGGTGAGTTTTTAGTTAGTACAGTGGGCATGTGACATCAAGGCTGGCTAGTGAGTTGTTAGTACAGTGGGCATGTGACATCAAGGCTGGAGAGTTGTTAGTACAGTGGGCATGTGACATCAAGGCTGGTGAGTTGTTAGTACAGTGGGCATGTGAAATCAAGCCTGGAGAATTGTTAGTACAGTGGGCATGTGACATCAAGGCTGGTGAGTTGTTAGTACAGTTGGCATGTGACATCAGGGCAGGTGAGTTGTTAGTACAGTGGGCATGCAACAGCAATCCTGGTGAGTTGTTAGTACAGTGGGCATGTGGCATCAATGGTGGAGAGTTGTTAGTACAGTGGGCATGTGACATCAACGCTGGTGAGTTGTTAGTACAGTGGGCATGTGACATCAAGGCTGGAGAATTGTTAGTACAGTGGGCATGTGACATCAAGGCTGGTAGTAGTTGTTAGTACAGTGGACATGTGACATCAAGGCTGGTGTATTATTAGTACAGTGGGCATGTGACATCAAGGCTGGTGAGTTGTTAGTACAGTGGGCATGTGACATCAAGGCTGGTGAGTTGTTAGTAAAGTGGGCATCTGGCATCAAGGCTGGTGTGAGTGTGTTAGTTAGTACAGTGGGCATGTGACATCAAGGCTGGCTAGCAGTTGTTAGTAAAGTGGGCATGTGACATCAAGGCTGGAGAGTTGTTAGTACAGTGGGCATGTGACATCAAGGCTGGTGAGTTGTTAGTACAGTGGGCATGTGACATCAAGGCTGGAGAATTGTTAGTACAGTGGGCATGTGACATCAAGGCTGGTGTATTATTAGTACAGTGGGCATGTGACATCAAGGCTGGTGAGTTGTTAGTACAGTGGGCATGTGACATCAAGGCTGGTGAGTTGTTAGTACAGTGGGCATGTGGCATCAAGGGCGGAGAGTTGTTAGTACAGTGGGCATGTGACATCAACGCTGGTGAGTTGTTAGTACAGTGGGCATCTGACATCAAGGCTGGTGAGTTGTTAGTACAGTGGGCATGTGACATCAAGGCTGGAGAATTGTTAGTACAGTGGACATGTGACATCAAGGCTGGAGAATTGTTAGTACAGTGGACATGTGACATTAAGGCTGGTGAGTTGTTAGTACTGTGGGCATGTGACATCAAGGCTGGTGAATTATTAGTACAGTGGGTATGTGACATCAAGGCTGGAGAATTGTTAGTACAGTGGGTATGTGACATCAAGGCTGGAGAGTTGTTAGTACAGTGGGTATGTGACATCAAGGCTGGAGAGTTGTTAGTACAGTGGGCATGTGACATCAAGGCTGGTGAATTGTTAGTACAGTGGGTATGTGACATCAAGGCTGGAGAGTTGTTAGTAAAGTGGGCATGTGACATCAAGGCTGGAGAGTTGTTAGTACAGTGGGTATGTGACATCAAGGCTGGAGAGTTGTTAGTACAGTGGGCATGTGACATCAAGGCTGGAGAATTGTTAGTACAGTGGGCATGTGACATCAAGGCTGGAGAATTGTTAGTACAGTGGGTATGTGACATCAAGGCTGGAGAGTTGTTAGTACAGTGGACATGTGACATCAAGGCTGGAGAGTTGTTAGTACAGTGGGCATGTGACATCAAGGCTGGAGAATTGTTAGTACAGTGGGCATGTGACATCAAGGCTGGAGAATTGTTAGTACAGTGGGCATGTGACATCAAGGCTGGAGAGTTGTTAGTACAGTGGGCATGTGACATCAAGGCTGGTGAGTTGTTAGTACAGTGGGCATGTGACATCAAGGCTGGAGAATTGTTAGTACAGTGGGCATGTGACATCAAGGCTGGAGAGTTGTTAGTACAGTGGGCATGTGACATCAAGGCTGGAGAGTTGTTAGTACAGTGGGCATGTGACATCAAGGCTGGAGAATGTGCCAGCTTATGTCAGTTCTGGACGTCACCCCATCGCAGAATGACCGCAGCATTAAAACCACACAGTCCGATGAAAGTGTTGTGAGGGTGATCAAAATGGGAAATATTACTTTTTTTGGCAGCCCGGCAAAATACTACCATTTATCATATAAAAAAAGCCTCAAATGACCTTAGAACCACATGAAAGTTTGGTTTAACCATAAAAAGTTGGGATAGCCAAATGAGTTGAGCGTCCGTCTCCCGTCTTGGTAGATCGTTGGATTCAAGCCCATGTGTTCGAACCCTGGCCGAGTCAAACCAATGATGTAAATTTGGTACTTGTTGCTTTCTAGTCAGGCACTCAGCATTATTAGGATAGGGCAAGGACTGGTTGGCTCAGTGTCAGGATAATGTGACTGAGTGGGATATCGCATCATGGTGCTGGTGGCCTAATTTCCCAGTGGGGCAGCACTATAAAGTCGCCATGAGCACGCACTGTCACAACTAGGTTACCCATCCTGGTATGACCATAGATGCTACCAGGATGTAAAACTCCAACAACCAACCAATTATTATATGGGAGGTGTATTATGGAATGACTTACCAATGTATGAAAGATATCAACAGTGTCCGATTGTAAAATATTCTGATAAAACGCATTGGTGGGATATGTGAAATGGGCTATAAAGGAGTACAAATGGTCTATTAATGTAAATGATGTATAGGGCCAGGTGCATGAATGTATTTATGTAGTTGCTGGTGACTCTTTACTTGTGGTCAATAGTCATTGTGTATTAGATAGATAGTGTGAAAGGGGCACTACTGTTAGTGTGGAAGGAGCTCAAGAGCTATACTCACTACCCCCTCCCCCCCAACTGTTAGTCACGGATCACCACACACACACACACACAGCAGGCAGGTGCAGGCTAAGCAGCCACACCGCATGGTGGTGGTGCATAGATCACAGTAGCCATGGTGACACAAGAATGCTTACTGTTCATTGGTGGAACTAGAAATGCTTGTTGCTGATTGGAGATAATGGCCAGGTGGTATGCCATATCAGATCCATGTACCACTATATAATAATAAACCTGAGGGTACAAGCTCTCACTCTACTTTCAGTCTTTATACTCTTCCTTTCTCTCCTTGCCTGTATTGATTTCATACAGCCTGCCTACACAACCACAGATGCCAGCCGTCGACTTTACACGATGTTATTCAAAACAATGTTAAAACATTAATGGTCAGTAACAACACCAACTGTTGTAATGGCTAATGCTTGTAGTAGACCACCTGTCAATTATAGACCCAATATCATGTCAGAAGCTGTTATAATTGTTAATGCTTGTAATAGACTGCCTGTCAATTAGTAAATTTGTCTCATATCAACAGCTGTCATAATGGCTAATGCTTGTAAGCTGTAGTAGACTGCCTGTCAATTATACAACTGATATCATATCCGCAGCTGTCATAATGGCTAATGCTTGTAAGTTGTAGTAGACTGCCTGTCAATTATACAACTGATATCATATCAGCAGCTGTCATAATGGCTAATGCTTGTAAGTTGTAGTAGACTGCCTGTCAATTATACAACTGATATCATATCAGCAGCTGTCATAATGCTAATGCTGATTGTAGTACTGCTTCATTTACACTGTATCATATCAGCATTGTCTATGCTATTGCTTTTAGTAGAGTCCCTATCAATTAGAGAATTTCCCTCACGTCAATTAAACAACCCAATTTAATTGATAGATATGTCCCCCCCCCCCCCCACACACACCGAGTAATAATACACCAAGGTATATGGGGTGGTTTGAACTGAAATCATTTCTCTTACAAAAAAGGCTTGGTTAATCCGGAAATGGCTTTATTTATTTATTTATTTAGTTAGTTAGTTAGTTTCCATCCTCCACATATCGCTCAAAATAACACATTGCTTTTTCATAAAAGCAAGATATAAAGCTAGCTAATATTTGACATGCAGATGGTACTATATTAAATATTTGCATACCCACTACCTTACTGAATATGACCCTGGCCCAGTTACAATGTGTACTGAGGTATTTGTTTACGTTCTGATATTGAAGTATGGGAGAGCAGCAGTAGGGAAGGCTTGCACTTAATTAAGATTATTCGTTATTTTTGTCTTCTTTCGAAAGTGTGATTAAAGTTTGGTTTTGTGAAATGAAAACACATGGCACACTGACATGCATGGCACATAGTCAACCAAGTAACCTGAAAAAAAGTTTGTTTTATTTAATGACACCTCTAGAGCACATTGATTTTTATCATTTGCTATTAGATGTCAAACATATGGTCATTCTAACATATTTCTTTGGAGGAAACCTGCTGCCACCACATAGGATACTCTTTCCGATAAGCAGCAAGGGGTCTTTAATATCCACTTTCCCACAGACAGGACAGCACATACCACAGCCTTTGATGAACCAGTTGTGGACCACTGCTTGGAATGGAAAATAGCCCAAACTGCAAATGTGTCCACTGAGCGGGATCGATAAGATGACCCACACCTTCACAGGTGGACACGATACCGCCTGAGGTACGTTCCGCTCCCCAACCAAGTCACCTGAGCCAGAACCATAATGCCCCGGTCACATACACGTTAGTGGACATGGTTGAACATAGGTGAACGTAATGGAGGCTAACGCGGGTCAAACGTGGTGTAAGTATGTTAAACTACATTGAAATACGTTAAGGTATGGCAAGTTTTGGTACGGATAAATATGTTATGGTACGGATAAATATGTTATGGTATGGATAAATACGTTACGGTATGGATAAATATGTCACGGCCCCGATAAATACGTTATGGTCCGGATGCCGGTATGTTCAACTACTTTATAACAGCTTCTGAACCTGAATCCTTCAAACTATCTTACATGTATAAGCCTATATATATATGCTTGCAAGCATAATGATATATAGTGATCTGGTAGATCGTGGGATCGAACCATGGTCGAGTCAATCAAATGACTTAAACATTTATACCTGGCACTTCCTAGCCTGACGCTCGGCATTATTAGGATAGGTCAAGGAGCAGCGGAATGAGGAAGACCAATCATCCCCGATTGAAATATCCCCTGCTTAATCAAGTAATCTACAACAAGAACAAACAAACAAACACAAAACTATACCTGTACCAGGCACTTACAGACACGGCTTTATTCACTTCCAGGGATCTGTTACAACACTTCCTGCTTCACCCCCTAAATAGAGCAGGCGTCACCTGAAAGTATATATATATATTTATACATATATTCCCCATGCCAACACCCCTGTCAATTTGGATTTCCATCGCTGTGTATAACTTACAGTGTCATCAAAGGCTATTTGCTCTCCTACCATGTCTATGTGGTGAGGGAAGTTAAAAATCCCTTGGGTCGGTAAAAGTGTAGGTTTGGGCTTTGTATCGACCAACTGTCTAATGGTGAAAACAAGACTATTCAGACATATCCATGATAGGCAGTATAAATCTTCAAGAACAAAACAATATATATGCACTGAAAGCCCATTATAACACGATCAGTGGGGTCCATAAAATATCATCGTGAAAAAAGTGGCATTGCGCTAAATTTTTATTGGTGGTAAATTAGTTGATTAAGCAGGAGAAATTTCAATCATGGACAATTGGTCTTCCTCATTCCACTGATCCTTGCCCTATCCTAGTAATGCATAGCACCAGGCTAGGTAGCGACAAGTATCAATTTGTAAGTCATCTGTTTGACTCAACCCAGTTTCAAATGCTGCGAATTTGAATCCCACAACCTACCAAAATGGAAGAGGATGCTATCCCGTCTGGTCAATTTACTGTAATTCCAGTTTGCTGAATTACCTTTGAATTAATTAATTCTATGCCCAATGCATCGTCGCGTTATATATGAATTTGGTATAAATCCGGGCGTTTAAAATCGGGGTTTCACCATGTGAGGATATATATTAAATTCTAATAATAACAAATCAATATAATCGAGAAACGATTAACTATTCCTCCGCACCTTTATATTCGTATAATGCTTATACTTCAACTAAATTGACCGATCATGGGACCGACTTTAAATGGTCAATTAAGTGATGTGGTCGGTTTAGGGAGTTTCTCATTTTGTTACAAGTGAATTGTATCGGCGATCGTTTGAGACCCAAATAAAGTGATCGATATAGGGGAGTGGTCGATCGGTGGAGGTGGTTTATTAGAGAGGTTTTACTTTATATATACACATACAATAAAACCTCTCTAACCGACCACCTCCACAGATCGACTACTCCCCTATATCGATCGCTTTATTTGGGTACCAAACGATCGCTCATGCAATACCATTGCAACAATAAAACAACTCCCTAAACCGACCACCTCCCTAAATGGACCATTTAAAGTCGGTCCCATGGTCGGTCGATTTAGAGAGTTTTTACTGTATATATATATATATGTGTGTGTGTGTGTGTACATACGCATATGCCCTATGTTAGGGTGTAAACTAGTCCGATAAAACGCATTGGTGGGGAATGCCAATGGTCTATAAAGGAGTACAAATGGTCTATTAATGTAAATGATGTATAGGGACAGGTGCATGAAAATATTTATGTAGTTGCTGGTGATTCTTTACTTGGGGTCAATAGCCATTGTGTATTAGGTAGATAATGTAAATGAGGCACTACTGATAGTGTGTAAGGAGACCCAAGAGCTCTACTCACTACCCCCTCCCCCCCAACTGTTAGTCATGGATCACCACACATACACACAGGAGGCAGCTACAGGCCAAGCAGCCACACCGCATGGTGGTGGTGGTGGGTAGATCACAGTAGCCATGGTGACCCCAGAATGCCTACTGTTCATTGCTGGAACTAGAAATACTTGTTTGCTGATTGGAGATAATGGTCAGGTGGTATGCCTTACCAGATCCATGTACCACTATATAATAATAAACCTGAGGGTGCACGCTCTCACTCTACTTTCATTCTTTATACTCTTCCTTTCTCTTCTCGCCTGTATTGATTTCCTACAAACCTGCCTCCACAACCCACAGATGCCAGCCATCAACTTTACAAGGGGATAAGGTCTGATTCCAAACATTTGATGTGTTGTGGGTCTCATGATGTCAGGGTTGGTTACTCTCTACAAAAAATATCAATTTATTAGGTAATCCATCATGAACAGACACGCATCGGTAACCATGGAGAGCAGAAGTATAGAAAATGGGGACAATGTAGATTACACTTCCCAGTATATGTAGAATAAAATTTGGATAAGTCTTTTGGGTTTAGAAAGTGTGATGCTTTCGTCGGAATATGCGGCTTTAATATAGCCCCTTTTATTAATATGTTTTTGTTTGTTTATTGGGGTTTTACATCCTAGCAACATCTAAGGTCATATCAGGACGGGTACCGACTTGTGCCAGTGCACCCTCATGAGATCAGGGCCTCAGCACCATGACCTGATATCCCACTCAGTCGCATTATCCTGATACTGAGCTAACCTGTCCTTGTTGTATCCTAGTAATGCCGAGCACCAGGCTAAATAGCTACAGGTAACAATTCTCTAAGTCATTGGTTTGCCTCGACCAGGAATCGAACTCCCGACCTTCCGCATCGGAAGCCTGCGCTTTATGAATAGGACAACATAAATAAACAGGGCGGGATTCAAAAGAAGAGATGTGGTGGGGGGCAGGGGGTGGGGGGCAGGGGGAGGAGGGTGAAGTTCAAGAAGAGGTATTAGTTTTTACTTCCTGGTCCTAAGCCATACCGGTTAGTGCGTGTGAGAATATTGAAGAGCTAGATTGGTGGCTTCGTCAACAAATTTCTTTTGGTGGTACATTAGTTGATTAAACAGGGGAAATTTCAATCACGGACAATCGCTCTTCCTCATTCCACTGCTCCTTGCCCTGTCATAGTAAAGCCAAATACCCTATAATACCACCACTTGGTGCGCTGGCTGTTCTCTTGGTTAAACAGTTGCTATATTATATGTATAAGTGTATATATGAATGTGGAAGATGTGTGATGATGGCGATGATGATGATGATGCTGATGATGATGTGTATTTGTTCATAGCAATTTCATATTGATGTGTATTCATACTTACCTATCTCATGTATAATATAATTGTATGTGTTTACATGTGAAACACCAACCAGCAGCCAGGCTGATCAAACCTACCACAAGGTGGCACTGCAAAATTTACATTACCATGGGAGAGATAGGGAGTGAGCCGTCTTAGTATTATAGGGTCTTTGGTAAAGCCAAGCGGAAGGCTATGTAGTGAGAAGTATAAATTTTTAAGTCATTGGTTTGATTCAACCTGGATTCAAAGCCTGGGAATTTGAATCCCATGACCTACCAACATGGGAAAGGGATGCTCAATTCATTCGGCCATCCCGTCTGGTCAATTTACTGTAATTCCAGTTTAGTGAATTAGCTTTGAATTAAAGAATTCTGGTTCCAATGCATCATCGTGTTATATCTGAATTCGCTTTAAATCGGATCGTGTAAAATCTGGGTTTCACTGTGTGTATGTTCATATATATATATTTTGTTGTATATTTAGTTTAGCGACTGACACTTGTCGACACCAGATGGAGGGAAGGTGGGTGCAGGTGGTGCCATTGGTCAAGTGCGGAGTCTTACGGAGAATAATAATGGTATCAAGTAATATAATAATATAATAATGTAATGGCCCACGGCCCTCCGACTGTCGCTCGCACACTCACATACGGAAGAACACCAAGATTCAATTAGTGTACGCTTCAACCTGGTTTATTGAACCATCTGCTCTCCGCGGCGTCAGTAGTTGTCTGACCTGCCCCCTGACTCGCCAGATCCCACATCGACTCTATAGGTGTGGGGGGGTGGGGGTGGGGGTGGGGGGGGCAACCACCCGCAGTAGAGGGCAGCCCAGTTTGGGTCTGCCCGGTGGCTACCCGTGCCGCCACCTGGCGCAGTGTAGTGGTACTGTGCTGGTGTACGGCGTAGTCTCCGCTGCTACCGAGTGGTAGTAGAGCTCATGTACAGACTACTACACTAATATAATGGAAACAATTCCCATCGTATTTTTATACTCACATAATACATTATACGTCATATAAATATAATGTATATATATAAATATATACCAGGAAAACCAGGAATACTGGATTCCTATTGGTGAGACCAGGAATGCTAGATACCCATTGACGGTGGAAGGAGGTGGTATGATACTCTACCAAGAACCCATGTAACTGTGTAACAATAAACCAGAGGGCTGGACTCTCTCTCTTGCACTTTATTCTCTTCCTTTCTCTTTGGCTGTATTGTTTTCCTCGTAGCCTACGTACACAACCATTAGATTCTACAAACTGCTGACCATGACGAGTGGGTGGTTTCTACAATTGGTTGCTCGGCTGGAAGATCACGTCCTTGGGGAAGTCAAATAGTTAGGTACCTTATGTAGCAGTCACACTACGATGACAAGGGGGTGACGACAGCCCAGCGACTTGGATTTTGTGAAAACCCGACGACATATGCAAATTCGGGCCAAGTTGGACGACAATCGGACGACATCCGGACGACAGCCCGACGACATCCAGACGACAGACGGGACGACAGCGGGATGACAGTGTCTGTGTGTGTGTGTGTCTGTGTGTGTGACTCTGTGTCTCTGTGTGTGTCTCTATGTGTGTGTCTGTGTCTCTGTGTCTCTGTGTGCGTCTCTGTGTGTGTCTGTGTGTGTGTGACTCTGTGTCTCTGTGTATGTCTCTATGTGTGTGTCTGTGTGTCTGTGTCTGTGTGTGTGTCTCTGTGTGTCTGTGTGTGTGACTCTGTGTCTCTGTGTGTGTCTCTATGTGTGTGTCTGTGTCTCTGTGTCTGTGTGTGTGTCTGTGTGTGTGTCTCTGTGTGTGTGACTCTGTGTCTGTGTGTGTGTCTCAATGTGTGTGTCTGTGTATCTGTGTCTCTGTGTGTGCCTCTATGTGTGTCTCTGTGTGTGTCTGTGTGTGTGTCTCTATGTGTGTGTCTGTGTCTCTCTGTCTGTGTGTGTGTCTCTGTGTGTGTCTGTGTGTCAGTGACTCTGTGTCTCTGTGTGTGTCTCTATGTGTGTGTCTGTGTCTCTGTGTCTCTTTGGGTGTCTCTGTGTGTGTCTCTGTGTGTGTGACTCTGTGTCTCTGTGTGTGTCTCTATGTGTGTGTCTGTGTCTCTGTGTCTCTGTGTGTGTCTCTGTGTGTGTCTCTGTTTGTGTGACTCTGTGTCTGTGTGTGTGTCTCTATGTGTGTGTCTGTGTCTCTGTGTATCTGTGTGTGTCTGTGTGTGTGTCTGTGTGTGTGACTCTGTGTCTCTGTGTGTGTCTCTATGTGTGTGTCTGTGTCTCTGTGTCTCTGTGTGTGCCTCTGTGTGTGTCTCTTTGTGTGCTTCTGTGTCTCTGTGTGTGTCTCTATGTGTGTGTCTGTGTCTCTGTGTCTCTGTGTGTGTCTCTGTTTGTGTGACTCTGTGTCTCTGTGTGTGTCTCTATGTGTGTGTCTGTGTCTCTCTGTCTCTGTGTGTGTCTCTGTGTGTGTCTGTGTGTGTGACTCTGTGTCTCTGTGTGTGTCTCTATGTGTGTGTCTGTGTCTCTGTGTCTCTGTGTGTGTCTGTGTGTGTCTCTGTGTGTCTCTGTGTGTGTGACTCTGTGTCTCTGTGTGTGTCTCTATGTGTGTGTCTGTGTCTCTGTGTCTCTGTGTGTGTCTCGGTGTGTGTCTCTGTGTGTGTGACTCTGTGTCGCAGTGTGTGTCTCTATGTGTGTGTCTGTGTCTCTGTGTCCGTGTGTGTCTCTGTGTGTATCTCTGTGTGTGTGTCTCTGTGTTTCTGTGTGTGTCTCTGTGTGTGTATCTGTGTGTGTGTCTCTGTGTGTGTGACTCTGTCTCTGCGTGTCTCTATGTGTGTGTCTGTGTCTGTCTGTGTCTCTGTGTGTGTCACACAGAGACACACACAGAGACACACACACAGAGACACAGAGATACACACACAGAGACACACAGAGACACACACAGAGACACACACAGAGACAAAGAGACAAAGAGACACACACAGACACATATACACACACAGAGACACACAGAGACACACACAGAGACACACACAGACACAGATACACACACAGAGACACACACAGAGACACAGAGACACAACACAGAGACACACACACACAGACACACACAGACACACACACAGACACACACAGACACACACACAGACACAGAGACACACACAGACACACAGATACACACACAGACACACACAGACACACAGAGACACACACACAGAGACACACACACAGAGACACACACACAGAGACACACACACAGACACACACACAGACACACACACAGACACACACACAGACACACAGAGATACACACACAGACACACACAGCAAAAGAGACACAAAGACACAGATACACAGACACACACAGAGAGACAGAGACACAACACAGAGACATACACACAGAGACACACACACAGACACACACACAGACACACACAGAGACACACACAGAGACACACACAGACACAGAGACACACACACAGACACAGAGACACACACAGAGACACACACACACAGACACACACACAGACACAGAGACATACACACAGACACACACACAGAAACACAGAGACACACACAGAGACACAGAGATACACACACAGACACACACAGCAACAGAGACACAAAGACACAGACACACAGACACACACGGAGACACACACAGAGACACACACAGAGACACACACACATACACACAGAGACCCACACACAGAGACACACACAGACACAGAGACACACACACAGACACAGAGACACACACACAGACACACACACAGAGACACACACACAGACACACAGACACACACAGAAACACACAGACACACACAGAGATACACACACCGACACACAGCAACAGAGACACAAAGACACAGAGACACAGACACACGCAGAGACACAGAGACACAACACAGAGACACACACAGACAGACACACACAGAGAGACACACACACAGACACACACAGAGACACACACAGACACACAGACACACACACACAGAGACACACACACAGACACACACACACACACACAGACACACACACAGAAACACAGAGACACACACACAGACACAGAGATACACACACAGACACACACACAGCAACAGAGACACAAAGACACAGAGACACAGACACACACAGAGACACAGAGACACAACACAGAGACATACACACAGAGACACACACAGAGACACACACAGACACACACAGAGACACACACATGGAGACACACACATACACAGAGACACACACACAGACACAGAGACACACACAGAGACACACACACAGAGGCACACACAGACACAGAGACACACACACAGACACACACACAGAAACACAGAGACACACACAGAGACACAGAGATACACACACAGACAAACAGCAACAGAGACACAAAGACACAGACACACAGACACACACGGAGACACACACACAGATACACACACACAGACACACACAGACACACACACAGACACACAGAGACACACACAGAGACACACACATGACACACACAGAGACACACACAGAGACACACACACACAGACACACACACACACACAGACACACACACAGACACACACACAGAAACACAGAGACACACACAGAGATACACACACAGACACACAGCAACAGAGACACAAAGACACAGAGACACAGACACACACAGAGACACAGAGACACAACACAGAGACACACACAGACACACACAGAGAGAGACACACACAGACACACACAGAGACACACACAGACACACACAGACACAGAGACACACACACAGACACAGAGACACACACACAGACACACACAGAGACACACACACAGACACACACACAGACACAGAGACACACACACACAGACACACACACAGAAACACAGAGACACACACACACAGACACAGAGATTCACACACAGACACACACAGCAACAGAGACACAAAGACACAGAGACACAGACACACAGAGACACAACACACAGACACACACACACAGACACAGAGACACATACAGAGACACACCCACAGAGACACACACAGACACACACAGAGACAAAGAGACACACACAGAGACACACACAGACACAGATACACACACAGAGACACACACACAGACACACAGACACACACACAGACACAGAGATACACACACAGAGACACACACATAGAGACACAGAGACACACACACAGAGACACAGAGACACACACAGAGACACAGAGACACACACACAGAGACACACACATAGACACAGAGACACACATACAGCTGCTATGGAGAGAGAAGCGACGACAGCTTAACGACAAAGACGACACCTTAACGGCAAAGACAACACCGTATCGACACTGTACCGACACCGTAGCGACACCGTACCGACAGCCGAGCGACACCGGCTGTCGTCGGGTGTCATCGAAGTTTTTCAACATGTCCAAAAAGCCGGCGACAACCCGGCGACAGTCGAGAAAATGGAGGTGATGCGGAGGTGTCGCGGCGACACCTCCGCGACACCTCCGCAACACCTCTGCGACACATCCGTGACACCCGACGACACTCAACGACAGACCGGAAGTCGCTGTCGCTGGGCTGTCGTCGTCCCTTGTCGTCGTAGTGTGACTGCTACATTACTACATGTCTGTGGTTAAATAAAAAGCAAAGCAAATCAATTTGATGCTTTCATCGGGTTATGCAACTTTAATTAGCAGTGCGAGCTTAAACCGTGAACATGATTGTGCAACACTGTCAGTGATGCGCGAAAAGGAAGAGAGGAAGGCGGGGGTGGAAATAAGGCGTTTATTTTCGCCTCAAACAACAGAGCATACAGGGTAACAAGGAAAGTCCAGAGAGCAGCAGTGAAGCTAAGGGAGCAAATAAGTCAACAGAGATAAGGTGGACTCAAGAGGAGCAGCAGTGACAGGCTCGGGAGGAGCAATACAGTGAGCAATACAGTGAGGGGCTCATGAGGAGCAGAAGAGAACAACAGGAGGAGCCCATAAGGAGCAATGTCAGAGTTCTGGTAGAGGGGGGGCCGAGGAGCCCTCCGCCGCAGAGGGAGGAGGGTGGAGGAGGGTAGTCGGGTGGGTGGGTGGAGGAAAGAAGGGCAGAGAGCTGGAAGGCGGCAGGAGGGCGAGTGCCAGAGGGAGGCCGACGGGCGGCCTTATAAGGGAAGGGAAGGGGGCATCGAGAGCGGGTGAGTGTGAAAGCTGCCGGCCCGGGGGAGGGCGAGCAGCGGGCGTCGCGTGAGGCGCGAATGCTGCGCGACAGGGGGGCGGGGGAGGAAGCGGCGGGCAGCGGGGTCTGGTGAGGTGTGAGCGCCGCGCGACAGCGCGGGGCGGGGGAGGGTCTCTTCCTCTCCTCGCATCAAGCGTAATGCTTCGCATTACGACCGATGCGCGAAAAGGAAGAGGGAAGGCGGGGGTGGGAAAAAAGGCGTTTATTGACGCCTCAACAGAGCATACAGGGGAACAGGTAACACAGGCTGAGGAGGTACAAAATAAGAGGAAGGGGCTCAAGAGGAGCAATGACAGGCTCGGGAGGAGCAAATACAGTGAGCAATACAGTGAGGGGCTCATGAGGAGCAGAAGAGAACAACAGGAGGAGCCCATAAGGAGCAATGTCAGAGTTCTGGTAGAGGGGGGGCCGAGGAGCCCTCCGCCAAAGAGTAGGAGAGGGCTCGAGGCGTGCCCGAGGCGGGGGGGGGGGCGCCCGAGGCGGGGGCCCGGGAAGGCAGGGCTGGAGAGAGGGAGGTCCGGGGCCTACGTGGAGGGGGAGCGGGCGGCCAAAAAAGGGAGGCCCGCTCCTGAGGTCTGGGGGGAGGAGGTCCGGCGAGGGTCGATCAGGGGGGCAGCGAACTCCTCAGGGCTGGGCGGGGTGGGAGTCGGGGGCGGGTCAGGCGGGTTCATGAAGGCGGTGTCGTGAGCGCCGGTGGCTGGGCTGTCCGGGGAGGGTCCCTCGTGAGGCTGGGCCGTGTCGTCCGAGGTGTGAGGTGCGAGGTGGTGAACCCCGGCTTCGTCTGGGCGGCGTTTCGATTGGTGGTCGCTGAGGGGTTGTCGGTGGTCGTGCTGGTCGGCGGTTGTGGTCTGGGCAGAGGGCTTCTCGTGGGGCTGGGCTGGGCTGTGGTCTGAGGTGTGAGGCCCGAGGTGATGAACCCCGGCTCTGACTGGGCGGCGCTGCGGTCGGTGGACGCTGGGAGGTTGTCGGTGGAAGTCGCGGGGCTGTCGGCAGTGGTGAGGGTGAGGCGCCGGGAGGGGCCCCCCGGGCCGGCCGGGGGGGGGGGGGGCGGGGGGGGGGGGGGCGGCGGATCAAAAATCCGCCGAGGCGGCCGGGGGTCTGGTGCTCACGGGCTTGCTTGGTGAGGCATTCGGCCTCGCAGTGCCTTGTTAATATGCGCCGCACATTGGCGCAGTAGGCGCAGATGTGCCGGCGCCTGTCTCCCACCTCGCCGTGGGCCTCCCCGATGTGGGCCCGATCGCATGAGGCGGGATCGCGGTTCCAGGCGGGGCAGGGGGCCCCGTGAGTGTGCCTGTCGTAGGCGGTGCGGGTGTCGGCTTGGGGCCGGGGCAGGTGTGTGCCTCGGGCCCATTCGCCTCGGGGCGAGTCCTCGCCTCGGGAAACTGGTGTTGCCGGAGGGGTGGGTGTGGTGATGGAGTCCATCCTCAGCGTGTTGAGGGCCACAGGGTCATGCCATCCGTGGGGGAGCCTCCCGTCCGCTATCCAGGTGAAGATGGCCTCGGAGTAGCGGCGGACGGTAGGCCACGGATGCACGAGGATATCCCTCATCACGGTGAGGTGGTGGTGGCGTAGGCCCTGGAGGGAGTGCTCGGGGAAGGCTGGATGACCGGCGAGGGTGAGGAGGGCGAGGTTATATTCATCGCGGGTGGCCTCCCCTCTCTTCACCGGCTTCCGCTCCGGGCCCCTCTCGATGAGGTCCGAGGGGAAAATGTATCCCGAGGGGATGCCTTGGCGCCTGCCGGCGCGCTGCGCCTCGGCGGAAGCGAGGATGTCTCGGACGGCGTCGGCCGCGGATGCTGGGGTGTAGTCCTCGGCGACGTCCTGGAGGTAGGCCGGGGGAGGCGCGGGGCCGCTCGGGCGGCGAGGCGGTCGTACTGCTGGTAGTGGGGGTGGGCTGCCCCGGGCAGAGTCGCTTGAGGTGGCGGCGGGGGCCGGGCCCCGGCGGCGGTCTGCGCCCGAGGAGCTGGGGCGGGGCGGCGTGCTGTACCCTGCCTGCGTCTGCTCCGGCGCTCCTCGGGCTCCCGCCGACTCGAAGGCGTCCATGCGCGTAGTGAGGCGCTGCAGGGCCTGGAGTATGATGGCTGTGTCGGCGCCCGAGGTGGCCGAGGGGGAGGCCAGAGCCGGGGATGTTGAGGCGTCGCCGGGCGAGCCCGAGGCGGGCCCCGGCGTGGCCCGGGCGGTGAGCCTGGTGCTCTTGCGGCCTCTTCCCTTTCCGTGTCCGGGCATGGTGCAGGAGCCTGAGGCGGGGCAGCGGTCCGAGGAGGAGGTTCAGGAAAGAAGGGCAGAGAGCTGGAAGGCGGCAGGAGGGCGAATGCAGAGGGAGGCCGACGGGCGGCCTTATAAGGGAAGGGAAGGGGGCGGCGAGAGCGGGTGAGTGTGAAAGCTGCCGGCCCGGGGGAGGGCGAGCAGCGGGCGTCGCGTGAGGCGCGAATGCTGCGCGACAGGGGGGGCGGGGGAGGAAGCGGCGGGCCGCGGGGTCTGGTGAGGTGTGAGCGCCGCGCGACAGCGCGGGGCGGGGGGAGGGTCTCTTCCTCTCCTCGCATCAAGCGTAATGCTTCGCATTACGACCAAAGTTGCATATAGTCCAATGGTTTTGAGTTTTGGTCATTTTCTGAGATTTCTATTAGATTGATTGTTATAATCTACCTTATTTTTGTTTGAAGTAACTTTGATTTTAAATGGATCTGTTTTGAGATATTTGAAATTCAAACATGTAAAATTAGTTTTGGCAAGCACATCACAACTCTGCTACCATAGGCTTCAGCAGTAACTGGTTCTATTAAACGGGCTCAATATTCCCTTCTGTGTGGCAACAAATGTTTAATAAGTGCATCGATATCTAAGTTAGATAATGTGGAGTCAAATGTATAAAATTATTTTGGTTTTGAAAAGTTGATGCTTCATCGGATTATGCAGCTTTAATTTAGCCACGCAAACACTGCAACTGACCCACTTCCAAAAAAGGATGTTGCCGAATCACTCAATTTTCGTGGATTTCTTTTCTAAATTTGTATTTCACTGCGCTACCGTCACCTTTCACACTGTGGAGTTGATCTTCCAATCTACAGGACCAGAACGGATGGCCGAATGAGTTAGAGCATCCGTCTCCCGTGTTGGTAGACCGTGGGATCGTGAGTTTGAACCTTGGTCGAGTCAAACCAATGACTTAAAAATTGATACCTGCCGCTTGCTAGCCAAGCGCTCAGCATTATTAGGATAGGGCAGGGAGTGGCTAGCTCAGTATCAGGATAATGTAACTGAGAGGGATATCAGGCCATGGTGCTGGCTGCCCGGTCTCCCAGTGGGGCAGCACTAAAAGGTCGCCAGGAGTGCGCACTGGCACAAGTCGGTATCCTGATATGACCTTAGATGTTGCTAGAACATAAAACAACAACAAACAAACAAATCCAATCTACAGGCTCCTGCATTTATTTAGGTCGGTCTAAATCCGTCGCTAGGTTGGCTACTTTTAAAGAACGAACGCAGGAAGGTTTTATGGGAATGTTTATAAGGTGGTCGCGTTCCGCCCAAACGCGCACGTTTTACACTTCCTGTTTTCTGGAATGCCTTACTAAAGATTCGTCGACGATTTTAACCAATATATACAAATTGTTCTGAACGCACAACGAGAAGGAGCATATAATTATTTGCATGCCACGAGGCGAGGGTTGGGAGATTTAATTAATGCGCAGACATAATAGCATTTCACTGGTATATTTTCGGTAGTGCCCTTTATTACTATATTTGATGGTGTTTGTTTGTTGTTGTTTTGCGTCTTAGCAACATCTAAGGTCATATCAGGACGGGTGCCGACTTGTGACAGTGCGCACTCATGGCGACTTTATAGTGCTGCCCCATTGGGAAACCAGGCCGCCAGCACCATGACCTGATATCCCACTCAGTCACATTATCCTGACACTGAGCCAACCAGTACGGGTACTGGTTGGCCAGGAACGATGACATCACATTTGCGCTGGTACCGTCATGCAGGATAACAGCTTTTTTTTGTAATAACACAGATTAATGAAATGGAAATATAACTAAACCATGCAATCATAAAATACTTTAAATCATATTTGTCTGTAGTTATATCGGTTATTAAACAAACAAAAAGTTTTGGATTAAGCCACCATTTTTTCCACCCCGTAGCGTGGAGAAGAGTATTCGATTATTTGATTATTCGACCAGAGTCTGTAGGATGTGTGCATGCATGAAAAATTGGCTCGGGTGACCGGAGTTGATTAATCGATTACGCCCCGTGAGTGGAGTCGACAAATACAAGTGATGTGTGCAAAAAGTCCGGACCCCAGTAATTAACCACGTTTTGGCTGGGGGTGGGAGGTCACATTTGTGCTGGTACCTGGAGGATAACATTTACCAGTACAAGACCTACGTGATGTTTTAATGCTTTTTTTTTTTAATAACCCAGATTAATGAAATGGAAATATAACTGAACTATGCAATCATAAAATACTTCAAATCCTATTTTACTGTAGGATAGTTATATTGGTTATTTAAAAAAAAAATTAGTTTTGGATTAAGCCACCTTTTTTTCCACCCCAAGTTTGGAGAAGCGCGTTCGTAGGATGTGCGTCTGTAGGATGTGCGTATGTGCCAAAAAGTGACTCGGGTTACCCGAGTTGGATCATCGAATACGCTCAGGGCACTAAGTTTAGTCAAAGCAGAGAGCGTGTATATAAACAGATGAGAGGGACAACTGTCATACTAGACCCTGTAACAGCTGCCGACTGTGGCACTCCAAGTGGTGGTTGTTGAACAAATGGGCAAACTCAAGGCATTGTCAATGGCAGTGAGCAATCTTCATATAGAAAACGTTAAATATCTCTAAAACTACAACACCTAGAAACAAACTGATTGGAATACACATAGAAAACATGTTTACCAACAAGATTATATTAAATTGATACGGTTAGGGTTCTGGACTTCTATTAAATTTGAATAAATCTGACATTTTGCACTGCGCATACCGGCATACTCAATGCATTGTCAATGGTCGTGTGCAATCTTCCTACAGAAAAAGTGAAATATCTCTAAAACCACATGACCTAGACACAAACCGCTTTGAACACATATAGAAAACATATTTAACGATGAGACTATATTAAATTCATATGGCTAGGGTTCTGTATTTCTATTAATTTTGAATAAAATACACGTTTTGCACTACACGTACGGCAAACTCAAGGCATTGTCAATGGCGGTGAGCAATCTTCATACAGAAAAAGTGAAATATCTCTAAAACCACATAACCTAGACACAAACCGCTTGGAACATATTTAGAAAACATGTTTACCAAAAGGATTATATTAAATTGATAAGGTTAGGCTTCTGCATTTCTATTAATTTTGAATAAAAACAAATGTTTTTCACTGCACGTAGCAGCAAACTCAAGGCTTGTTCAACACTAACCGCCAGGAACGCCACTGTAGCCTGTGTTACATATTTTCGCGGGAGTTGTCCCTCTCATCTGTTTATATACACACTCTCTGGTCAAAGTCACTGCAGTTATGTGGCGCCATCTAGTGTTTCACAAACACACTGCTCCTGCGCTGATTACTGGCCCCTTCAAGGATCAATAGAATCCTGAATCCTGAAACAGCGCCACCTAGCCAAGGGAACATCGCAATGGCGAGGGAAGAAAATAAGCGACTTTCTTTTAAAGAAGGTGAGTTCATGCATGCCAACATGACAAGCAAGCTAGGTTCATACTTGGACAGAGTGGTTGTTATATTAACTGTGTTAAAATGATAACGTAGTACTCATTTTTGCGATATTTGTAAACACTACCGATTATCGCTCAACTACATGTGCCAGTGTAGAGTGTTATACTCAATACTGAAATAATACTCAAGTAAATACTGTAACTCAGTGTTACAATAAGTTGAATAACGGACGTACAATAACAGTCAGAGTGTAGTTAGTCCTGCAGTATTTGCGCCGTTAAATTACAAACACTGATAAAAGCCCACCCCATGCAATGTCAAATATGAGGAACTTCCAATAATTACACATTTACAGGGAAAATATAGGTATGTTGGAATTTTTTTTTAATTTATCATATAGAAATGATACCCATACCATTGAAAAGAGCCAAACAAATGCTTTTAAATGACACAAAGATCATGCATATTGGTCTAGTATTAAGAAAGTTATGATTTTTTAAATATTTAAAATCGCATGTTTTTTTGTCCTGTAATTAAACTGAAACAAAGGCAATGGTTGTGACCTTAAGCGCGCGTGCGTGTTGGTGTGCATGGAACACAACCATGTCACTTTCCGATTCAAAATTAACCACTTTCGACATATAGGATCGGGATAATATTTGGTATAATGTGAGAAAAGACCTTAATAATTTGGGCTACATATTTTTTATTTATCCCCATAGTGATTTTGAACTGATTTTGAACCGAAAATGAGTGCAAGGCAGAGGTGAGCCTGATTTGAGCATCCACAAATGAGTGCAAATGTTTAAAATTGTGTCACGAACGAACGAATCAGCAGAAATGCAAAATTCGAAAACTATGACATTCAGAAAGGTTTCCTTTATATGTGGTAATAATGATTCCCCGATCCCCCCAACCGTTAGCCTATGAGAAGCGATTTGGGTAGAGATATTGAGAACCGATCACAGCGATCGGGGACAACACGGCGGCCGCGCAGCGCGTCGATGTCAACATACCTAGAAAATACAACGTCTGAAGCGACGCTACTTTACTAGGGACCACACATGAAAATTTTAAAACAGGTCTAGAACACCATAAATAGTACAGAATTGAAGACCTTCAAATTCTGAATAGAATACACCTTTTTAGTTTTTTTAGCTCTATAGCATTGTTAATAAAATAGTTATGATGATTTTCATTTCACTCTTTTATCTTAATTCCTGGACACTTGTCTATGGGGGAACTTGGTGAAACCACATGCTAATTGGGGATGATAACAAATTTCAAAGTCAACAGATTCCAACATAAAATATACCATTGCAGAGGTATTGGAAAGACCTTTCTAATGATACTTAAATCATCATCCTGTGACAATTATAATTGTCACAGGATATATAACGCGATGAGTCATTAGACACGGAATTCTTTAATTCAAATGTAATTCAGTAAACTGAATCCCAATTTAGCACGACTCCCGAGTTTAGTTTTTTTCTCGGGATGACATTTCATGGATCCCAACGATCGCGTTATATTTAACAGGGTTTCACTCTAATTATTATATACTTATGTATTAATTCAAACTTAGAACAAAAACGTCGGAAGGATGAAGAGATGCTGACCATCCCAAAAGGATGGAAGGAGCCTGTGTTCACCAAAGAGGATAACCCTAGTGGCATGTTGGCGGAGAGCTCATTTGCTACGCTATTCCCCAAATACCGAGAGAAATATCTGCAGGAGTGCTGGCCTCTTGTCAAAAAGGCCATGTCCGAAAACGTAGGTATTATTAATTGGCGTTATTAATTCATAATTTTAGGCGGTACAGTGAGTGGCAGTTACAGTGTGAAGCTGGTGGTTGCACCACGATCGGAGTTGAGGTTGCGGAGGCTGGAGCAGCAGATAACTAGTCCAGACTCCAGCAGTCGATGACTGGGGGAGTGCTGGGGAGCAGGAGGGATATTCCGGGCTTTTATACTCGTATAATTCTTATACAGCATATGTATGGGTCGGTCTTTGAAACTGGGTACCACTTTTGTGACATGGAAACCCAAAGTGAAAACATTCCAAATAATAGCTGAAAATTTTCCAAATAATAGCTGAATCCATTTCCATATGGAGGTTCATATGTTGTACATATGTCAGAGTTTTAAAAAAAGAAGCTATTTCGCTTTTAGATTTCCACCTTATACAAATTAAGCAATTCGTTAACGTACACATCCAGAACATCACTTTAGCATACACAGAATATTCAAACAAGATTTGATTGATTAGTTAAGTGAACAAAATTATATCTTAAAAGAAAAAAGTTTAAACAAAGTTGGGGGGAAAGAATTGTGTAAAACTTTATGTGAATGTGTAAAATTTCACATTTTCACTTTATCATATGAACATTCTTTTGATACATTTTGTGGTATAGATTAAATGCATATAGTATTGCTAACATACTTAATAACATTAACAAGAGGCAACAATAATTATTTGCCTTACAATTAAAACAAAAGAATTAATTATGTCCACTGTAAAGGGGCTGTCACATTAGGGTTTTTTGCGGGAGCGTATGGCGGCGTAAGCGCGTTACGTCATATACGTCGGCATACGCCGTATACGCTACTCATACGCTACGCATACGCTACTCATACGCTACTCATACGCCGCCAGATGCCGGCGTATGTGAAGCGTATGAGGCATACGCCGCCATAAACGCTTTCATAAATCCGTCCGTCCAAATTTTTTTGTGCATGCTCAAAAAAACCCGACCTATGAGGGCGTATGGCCCATACTGTCAAAAAATGTCACAGCACGCTCCCATACGCTCCTCATACGCTCCTCGTACGCTCCTCGTAGGTTCCACATACGCTCAAAACCACCCGAAAGGTCACCAAATGTCATCATAGGCCGGCACGCGCAGGACCTACGTAGGTTTTCAATACGCTCCCGCCATACGCCGTAATGTGACAGGGCCTTAAGATGGACACCAAATATGTTGTACGAAATGTAACGACAGTTACAGCAAGTTTAATGTCTCAATAATGTAATAGATATGAAGTGAGAAAGCATAATTTCTATCCTATGTAGTAAAAACTTATGTTACAAAGAGATTAGTATTCAGGGATGAAAGATCTCCGCGATTTCGCGGATTTCCGGGATGTTTCCTGTAGCTATAATTGTATACAAATACGTTGCGCCTGTCCTGATGCCCTGAGATGTTGCCAAGATGTAAAACTCCAACAACCAACCAACCAATACATTGTTTCACGCTGCAGCACCATCAGCGTATACTAATATGTGGTGCAAACGCTGAAGCACTATCAGCGAATACTACTAATGGCTTCAAACGTCGCAGCAGGGTCAGCATATACTATTAATACATGCTTCAAACGGCACAGCACTATCAGTGTATATTACTAATACATGCTTCAAACGGCGCAGCACTATCAGCGTATACCAATATGTATGAAACCCGACTTCCGGGAATTTTCAGCGATTCCCTAACAATTGTAAGCCTATGGGAGAATATCAGCATTTCCGCTTTTTTTCCCGGAGACCACTTTCATCCCTGTTAGTATTGTATTTATCCCAAATTACAGCCTTGGCTGGATGTAATTGCATTGTACATAACAGACTGTTCAGCATGTCACAAATCGTCCATACTTTTTGCCCTTCATTTTGGCCTAATTTGTCAGTATACAAAGAAACAAAACCACAGAAGTCAATGATTTTGTCTACGCTATCTCTTTATCATACCAACATGAAGACACAAATGCAAATTGGTAATTTTCATGAAAACAAGAATATTATGAGCCTACAAACTAAGTAACCCATCATGGACCACCTTTTCTGAGAACAACCCATATATATTTAGGGTTCAGGCGCAAAAACTGGAAAATGCATTTTTTAATTGTTTTCAATAAAAAATTGAATTTGCTGTTGTCTTTTCCAGTTAAAGTACATCAATTTCATATAGCGCAGTTCATTATATCGGCATGTGTCAATTTCTGCGAACAAACTGATTTGACTATTGAAATGATGGCAGCTTCAGCCTAAACATGGTAGTAATGGTTTCATTTGCATTATGGTATATATAAACTATATTATGTCTTATAAGATTGGTATATTATGCATTTTTCGATGGTTACAGAATTGCTCAAATAAATATTCTTGAAATGCCTCGTGACCTGTGCCATGTCCTTCTGTTGGTATTATTGATCCTGATTTATATGGTCTTTGTGCTAGTTCATTAAGGCAGAGCTGGATCTTGTGGAGGGCACTATGACAGTCTCGACAACCCGGAAGACGTGGGACCCTGTTTCCATCCTCAAGGCACGTGACCTCATCAAGCTACTGGCGCGCAGTGTCCCGTATGAACAAGTGAGTGAGAAGCTATTGTAGTAGTCTGCACTGACCGCTCAGGTAAGGAGCCGCGTTGACAGGTAGGCGTCGATAGGGTGATGACATCAAGGACCGTAGGTGGTGTATTGGTTAGCACACTGGCCCGGAATGCAAGAGATGTGGCTTCGATTCCTGCTCTAGGCACAATATTTCCAATTTTCATCACCCCCACGACACTGGTTGCTGTCACTAGCATCCTGTACACGCTGAATGGTTGTTAAACCTACGCAGTGTGTGGATACATAAGTGCATTGGCTGTATGTAATTGTAAGCATTAAATGCCCATTTAAGACTTACAAATCCAAGGGGACAGGCACAAGTGTAGTTTTAAGTTTGTAGGAGAACAAACAAATAGCCTTCAGAACACTGCCTTTATCATTATTTGTAATGGCTTTTCAAAGGGGGGGAAATGTGGAAGACATGTCAAATTGAATTTCTGACCTGAAAAGGCCCTAAATAAAAAGATTATTTGCTTTAAAAAAGGACCGTGAAATTTGATATGATTTTACGCCTTTGGTTTTTGCCAGGCAGTGCGCATCATGGAAGATGACGTGGCGTGTGACATCATCAAGATCAGCTCCTTGGTCAGGAACAGGGAGCGCTTCGTAAAGAGGCGCCAGCGACTGATAGGACCCAATGGTTCGACGCTCAAGGTACATGGTTGACCGCGGGGAAGGTTGGCTGGTAGGACCCAACGGGTCGATGTTCAATGTGGCTGGTTGACAGCGGGGAAGTCTGGGAAGGTTGGCTGGTAGGACCCAATGGGTCAAAGCTCAAGGTATGTTGTTGACCGCAGGGAAGGTTGGCTAGTAGGACCCAACAGGTTGACGCTCAAGGTGGGTGGTTGACAGTGGGGCAGTATGGGAAGGTTGGCTTATATGACTCAACGAATCGACGTTCAAGGTTGGTGGTTAACAGCGGGGAAGGTTGGCTGATTGGATCCGACGAGTCAACGCTCAATGTGGGTGGATGACAGCGGGGCAGTCTGGGAAGGTTGGTTGATTGATACAGGCATCCCATTTCTTAGCAAAATGACTGAATTCAGATAAAACTGAGATTCCAAATCAGTGGCGGGAAATCCTGTCTGTGACAAAACTTTTACTTTTACTGATTTGTTAGTCTTGAAGTCTTAAAACAGTTGGAATTTCAAGGCCAATATGTCCAAGTAGGTTAACAAAAAAAATTCAGGGGGGAATGACCCCAGACCCCCCTAGTTTTTCACAGATTTATTATTTTTGTCACTGGGACTCCAGTTGATAGGACCCAATGGGTTGACGCTCAAGGTGGGTGGTTGACACTGGGGCAGCCTGGGATGTTGGCTTATAGTAGGTATGCCCACTCCCTCTATAACCGTATATGACAAGGCCCAAACACATATTTTTGCTCAAGTTTGCCCTGTTGTATCTCCACAAATAATAAATAAATACATATGCTAGAAATATGATTCAATTGTAAAAGCAATCTTTCTACCTTCCATATGTGGCCTTATTATATGTGGTCGTGTGATTAGTTCACTTTAGTATTTTGAATCCCTTGGCGTGTATTATGTTTGAAACTATGTTTGGAAAGTGACCAGACTTTTTTTTTTTTGGTCCATTAGTTGTTTAAGCAGGGGAAATTTCAGGTCATAGACGACTGGTCTTCCTCATTCCACTGCCGGTCGATAGAAAGGCCGAGCCTACACTTTTACCGACCCAAGGGATTTTTAACCTCCCACACCACATAGACATGGTATGAGAGCAACCGGCCTTTGATGACGCTGTAAGTTATACACAGCGGTGGAAATCCAAATTGGCAGAGCTGGGGGCACATGGAATCGAACCGCCGATTAGGAGTCTGACCTAGAAAAAAGTCAGACACTCTAAGCACTCCGTCACAGAGAAGAGAGACTGGCAATGCATTTGGGATTCCCCAGAAAATCATTACTGATCTTCTAAGCCTTGACCGATCAGAATGAGGCTTATATCAATGGAAAGCTATGCTCTTGATCTACGATGTAGTGTGATGTTTGTGACGATGCATTTAGGTGTTTAAAAAAATGAAAAGTTAAAGTTGCTGTATCTCCCTGTGATAGGCGGTCGAGTTGTTGACAAAATGCTACGTGCTCGTACAAGGAAGTACTGTGTCTGCGCTTGGTCCGTATAAAGGACTAAAAGAGGTAAGTTATGATTATTTTATTTATGTTTTAGTAGTCGAGGATCATTGTACAAATGATGGGAGATGTGAGGAAGAAATTAAAAGAAGGATAACAATAGCCCGAACAACATTCTCCAAAATGTATAGAGTGTTAACATCAAGTAAGATATTAATACAAACAAGGAAGCGTATTCTTCAGTGTTATGTGTGGTCTACTCTAATGTATGGGGCAGAGACATGGACAATCTCTAAGAAAATGTACAAACGTTTAGCAGCATTTGAGATGTGGACTTATCGAAGGATGATGAAAATATCATGGACAAAGAAGATCACCAACAAAGAAGTTCTCAGAAAAATTAAAAATAAGAAAAGCTTGTTTGCCACTATACAGACAAAGAAACTTATTTATTTTGGCCACATCATTCGTCAGAGTTCAATATACCGTACATTGTTGGAAGGGAAGGTGAATGGCAGCAGAGGGAGAGGGAGACCAAGAACATCATGGTTTACAAATATTTCACAGTGGACAGGCTTGAATTATTCACAGTCTATCAAAACAGCACAACATCGGGACAAGTGGAGAACCATTGCATCCAACCCTCGACTAGAGGATGGAACTATTGATTGATTGAGTCGAGGATCCATAGTTTGGGTTTGTAATATAATCATCGATTTTCTGTTTAAGAAAACTAGATATTTGTTAAAGTAATTATATAAAGCGAGACTAGAGCAAGGTAATATATTAATCGGTCACTCAAGTTGGTTGGTTGTTGAAGTTTTATGTCCTGGTAACATCTACGGTCATATCAGGCGGGTACCGATTTGTGACAGTGCACACTCATGGCAACTTTTACAGTGCTGCCCCACAGGGAGACCTGGTTGCCAGCACCATGACCTGATATCCCACTCAATCACATTATCCTAATATTGCGCTAACCAATCCTTGCCCTATCCTATTAATGCCGAGCGCCAGGCTAGACAGTGACAAGGAACAATTTTATACCTCATTGGTTTGACTCGACCTGGAATCGAACTCCAATCTCCAGCACGGGAACCCTGCGCTCTACCGATTCGGCCACTGCGTCCGGTAGTTTGGAATTGTAATATACAGGGATGAAAGATCTCCGCGATTTCGCGGATTTCCGCGATTTGTTGGTATTCACCGATTAATATTCACAAATCGCCAATATATATGAAAGTCCCGTCCTGAAATGATCGTACAAGTTGTTAGGACGTAAAACCCCAAGAAGCAATATATATGACAGTAATTGTTTTTTTCGAATCCCGTTCTTATATGACCTTAGATGTTGGTAAAACATGAAACCCAAACAACAAAGTTAGGCATGAGTGACCATATAGTTTTTTTAAGTTTTTTTAAGCTGTGTTTATACTGTCCATAACATGTAAGCTCGAGTGCTCGGGCTTGTTTTCAATGCTAGCCAGTTGTAGTAGTGGTTTAATCTTATCACACTGTAGGAGGTAATAAGATGTTTTTGTTCCTCACACAGTGGCAGGTACATGGTGATTATTTAGTATCTGTAGATGTTTGAGCTTGTTTTGTGTTGGAGTTGGCTATCCAAGATCGATCCGAAATAAGGAAGGACTGCTAGGTAGCTGGTAGGTGTGGCAGTTAAGTGTGTTCTTGGCTCGTAGATGTTTGAGCTTGTTTTGTGTTGAGTTTAGCTATCCAAGGTCGATCCGAAATAGGGAAGGAGCAGTTTATGGATATGGCTAATGGTGTTGTTTAGTTTCTAAGTGAAGGGTAGTGCTATGTTATTGGTTTATTATATTTTCTGATCACCCTTGTAGTGGGTGTGAATAGTATATTAGTTTTTTGGTTTTTGTTTTACTACTACTCTACATTTATAGTCTTGTACATAGTTTGTAGCTGTTTGTTATCTACTGAGGGTGGTCCAGATTACCCCCTTGGGGCAGCCCAGTTTGTGGACCGTGACCTATCACATGCCCTTCTGGGGTTTTGCCCCAGGGTGTTTTCAGGGTCTCCCTTTTTTTTTTTTACATTTGGGTCACCCTCCTGAAAACTGGCCAGAAGTGTCACATGGAGAGTTAAAATCTAATATTTGAATTTTTTTACATTTTTTGGTTGCAAATGAAAGCTGGAAATCGCCCCTTTACATCTATGTAAAATATAAATTGATTAGATAAATAAAGGTGTAGTCCATGATTAAGCAATGTCTTATGGCAGTATAACATGTGTGTCACACGTGTAACACATGTTTAGGACACCACACAGTCTGCTTAATAAAAATCTAATCAGAATTAAATAATATCATACTTAGAAGCATATTAATCATGGCATAATATACAGAAATATGTAGTGCTTATATTGATAAAAGAAAGTAATTCCCAGCCATGGTTTATTCACTGAATAATTAGTGCACAATATTTGTGTGGCATCCACACACCACTGGTTACATGCATGACGGAAATTTGTAATGTTATTTCAAAAGACATCAAATTTTTTTTTTTTTTATTTATGCATGCATACATGCTGATAAATACTTCCTTTTTGATTTGGGAACTGTTTTGTTTGATATATCAATGCAAAACAAGATGTTAATAAGGATTCAACCACGTCCCATATGTCATGTTACAAATGGCTGACTGTAAAATGAGTTTTTTTTGTACAAAAACACTTCATAACTAAAAGGACCAAAGTTGCACACAGTTTATTTTATTTCCCTTATTTCTAACATCAAATCTGAACATGAATATGAAAAGTATAAGGACAAAATAAGTAGGAAGTTTTTTTTATTGATGTTTTAAAATCCCATCCCATGCTGACCAGTTTTCAGGAGAGTGACCCATATATATTGTATGTTTTCAGGTCGGGAGTCTCTGTTTTTGATGGTGACAACAAGTAGAGTTGAAACCTGACTTTGGGCATTTTCCAGCGATTCCCTGGCAATGCTAATCCTAAGGGGGGGGGGGGGTGTCCGCGTTTTCGTGGAGATTCGGCCTGATTTCCATGTTTTTTGTCAGATACTACTTTCATCCCTGAATATAATCACCGATTTTCTATTTAAAAATTCCCGATTTTGGGTGTTTTTGTTGTTGTTGGAGCTACCACTTTCATCCTTTGGTATTTCAAGTTGCTAAGTGTCTCTCTAAAGAAAATGTAATTAATTGCCAGTTGAAATTTAACGAGTGTTCATTTTGATGTTGCCTTAGGTTCGGGCTATAGTTGAGGAGACTATGAGGAACGTGCATCCTATTTACAACATAAAGGTAAGTTTAAAAAGGCACTGAAATGAGGAAGATAGAAACAGAATTGGGTGCGGCTTTAATGTATAATTCCGCCTAATATCACATCGCAGACGGTGGACAAATCGGTATAGCGCATGTTGCCCATATGGAAGGTCGAGAGTTTTAATCCTGGCCCAGTCAAACCCATCAGTGTTTTTGAATTTAACTGTATGTTCTTGAATCTGGTGCCAAGGGAGCGGGACATAGCTCAGGCGGTAGGGTGTGGACCCTTTTGCAGTTTGGGCTATTTTCCGTTCCAACCAGTGGTCCACAACTGGTTCATCAAAGGCTGTGGTATGTGTTGTCCTGTCTGTGGGAAAGCGCATATAAAAGATCCTTTGCTGCTTATCGGAAAGAGTAGCCTATGAGGTGGCAGAAGGTTTCCTCCAAAGAAATATGTCAGAATGATCATATGGTTGACATCCAATAGCTGATGATAAAAATCAATGTGCTCTAGAGGCGTCGTTAAATAAAACAAACTATTTTAAAAATCTGGTGCCCAACTTTTTGTATGAACCCTGATTATAACATGTCACATGATATTTGACATGAATTAGTTTTTGTGACAAATTCCTGTCATTTACCTTTGTGTAATTGTTTTCCCAACATTATATACTTTTGAGTAGATCGTATAAAATGTTGGTTTGAAAATATTCTTGAATCTGGTGGCCAACTTTTTACATGAAGGACGCTGTGGGCGAATCGACAGAGCGCAGGCCTCACGTGCGGGAGATCGGGAATTCAATTTCCGGTTGAGTTAAGCCAATGACTTACCAAATTGAAACTTGTCGCTTCCTAGCCAGGCACTTGGCATTATTAGGGTATGGCAAGGACTGGTTGGCTTGGTGTCCAGATAATGTGACTGAGTGGGATATCATAAAGTCACCATAAGTGTGCACCGTCACAAGTCGGTACAGGAAAACTCCCAACAACTAACCATTCTGCGTGAGCCCTGCTACTAACGTGAAGCTAACCCGCTTAACTAGACGGGATGGCTGAATGAGTTGAGCGTCCATCTCCCGTTTTGGTAGATCATGGGATTTGTGGGAACACACTGGTTCAAACCCTGGTCGAGTCAAACCAATGACTTAAAGATTGATACTTGTCGCTACCAAGCCTCGCACTCGGCATTATTAAGATAAGACAAGGAGCAGTGGAATGAGGACCAATCGTCTGTGATTGAAATTTCCCCTACTTAATCAACTAATGTACACATAAAAAAAAAACTGATCCTGCGCAGACGCTGATGATTAAACACGAGCTGGCCAAGGACCCAGAGCTGAAGGACGAGTCATGGGATCGCTTCTTGCCCAGGTTCAAGTCCAAGAACCTGTCGAAGCGACGGCAACCCCAAAAGAGACGCGTCAAGAAGCCATACACGCCTTTCCCACCCATCCAGCCCGAGAGCAAGGTGTGTAATCTGTCTGCAACCTGCTGAGCACGGCCGGGCAGCCTTTTGTTTGATGTATTTGTTTATTTTATTTTATTTATTCCTTCATTTGTCTATTCCTTCGTTTATATAGTCCTTCATTTCTTCCTTCATTTATGCATTCCTTCATTTCTTTCTTCATTTATACAGTCCTTCATTTCTTTCTTCATTTATACATTCCTTCGTCTGTATTCCTTCATTTGTCTATTGTCTATTCCTTCATTTATCTTTCCTTCATTTGTCTATTCCTTCATTTGTCTATTCCTTCCTTTTTACAGTCCTTCATTTCTTTCTTCATTTATACATTCCTTCGTCTGTATTCCTTCAATTGTCTATTCCTTCATTTATCTTTCCTTCATTTGTCTATTCCTTCATTTGTCTATTCCTTCATTTATCTTTCCTTCATTTGTCTATTCCTTCATTTGTCTATTCCTTCATTTATACAGTCCTTCATTTCTTCTATCATTCAGTCATTTCTTCATCGATCTCCAACCGAGACAAACCGAAGAGTTATAATTATATTGGTATAACCTATATGCAGGGATGAAAGATTTCCGCGATTGCGCGGATTTCCGGGATTTTTAAATCCCGCAGCACCATCAGTGTAAATCTGTACTAATATGTGGTGCAGACGCCGCAGTACTATCAGCGTATGCCATTAATACATACTCCAAACGCCACAGCACCATCAGCGTATACTATGTTATATTG
Organism: Branchipolynoe longqiensis; assembly: GCA_030323885.1. Lineage (NCBI taxonomy): Eukaryota > Metazoa > Annelida > Polychaeta > Phyllodocida > Polynoidae > Branchipolynoe > Branchipolynoe longqiensis. The sequence continues at coordinate 11,456,144 of CM059193.1, read as the reverse complement.
ACTTGTCTGGATGCCGTGTTAGTAGTCAACCGTTATTGGTTCTCACAGTTAAAACCAGATGGCCACACCATGCTGTAGTCTGCTAATATTACACTAATATATGCTTCAAACGGCGCAGCACTATCAGCATATACCAATATATATGAAGCCTGACTTCCGGAAATTTTCCACGATTTCCTGACAATGCTAAACCTATGGGAGAATATCTGCATTTCCGATTTTTTTTCCCGGAGACCACTTTCATCCCTGTATATGGTACTGGACATTACTCGGATAGGACCCAGGAGCCATGAAATCAGAACGCCCAATTGTCTGAAAGTGAACAAATATTAATTAGATTGGCCCACCTGTCACCTCCTGTCCCACTCCCTAATTACCGCGACCTGTTCAGCTTTATTTCAAACTGGGTTCGCACAGTCTTGAAAAGGCCTTGAATTTGAAGGTGTCTCTTGAAAGGACTTAAATTTGAAAATACCCTGAAAAGGCCTTGAAAATTGACCAAATGCCAAAAAAATAACCGTGACATTTATTTTTATTTTGTTGAAGGAGAGAGGGCAATTTTGATTGACAACAGTGTTTTGAATGGCTAGGTGTGTGGCTTATTAACTAATCTAGGACAATTGTTAAGTAGAATAAAGATGTTAATTCCCTAGCTGCTTCTTTTGTTTATATAGAAATAGCACACAGGAACCTAGATAAAAGATTCACCCCTTACTTACAGTACAGGGGTGAAAAGCAACCCATTAGAAAAGCTGGCAAAGAATTTCAGCATGCTGGGGAAATTAACTGAGCTGGTAAATTCTTAATTTAAGAAGCACAATATATTCTTTATGTACGTCTTCATATTTACCCGCTACTTTTGAGTTGGAAAATATAATAAAACATACTTTAATGCAATTTAAAAGTGAAATCGACGGCGTTCTCTGGCTGCCATCTTGTCTTTTTGCATTCTCTCCCATTTGACCAGCTCTGTGCTGATATAAGTAACCATTTGACACTGGTGCCAGGCATTCTACTTCCTGTTCCATACTAAAGCTATTTTCGCCCGTATTTAGAATGCGTTGTCGTTCACCCCTGTACTGGAAGTACGGGGTGAATCTTTTATCTAACAGGAACCTGGTGAAGTAAGACCATAAAGAGGTGACATGTATATAATCATTATAATGTCATATATTTTTTTGGCCTTAAAAAAATGAATTTCTGACCTGAAAAGGCCCTAAAAAGGCCTTAAATTTGGTTGCTGAATAGTTGTATGAACCCTGTCAATGGTTCTGAGTGTTACTGCACAATGTTGGAACTATATAGTGATTAAAAACCAACTTATTTCTTTAATATTTTTCAGCTGGACAAGGAGCTGGCGTCTGGTGAATACTTCCTGAAGGCGGGCGAGAAGAAGTCGAAGGTCCGTGAGGAGCGCCTGGTACGTGCCGGTTATTTGTTTGTTTTTGTTTTATTTATTTTGTATTTGTTGGTAAATATTTTATTCATCTGAATACATATTTTGTCAGCGCCGACGCACTGGTCTTCCAGCCTTGCGTAATTTGTTCCACCCCTTTCCCCTCTGAGGAAGGCATCAGTTTATTATTATTTTTTTTGTTGTTTTTGTTGTTTTTGTTTTGTTTGTCAGACTATTTTCATATGAACTCTAGCTCATCAGACATAAAGTTATATTTATGAATTCATATCTAGAAGCATGCCATTCATGTTTTCTTCCCATGAGGGAGGCATCAATTTATGATTATTATTATTAATTTTAAAGTAAATGGTGCCAGAATATTTTTCCTGTGAACTATAATAGCTCACCAGACAGAAAGTACAATTTATGAATTCATATTTAGAAGTTTGCCATTCATATTCTTTGTCCCTTTTCTCTGAGGGAGGCATCCGTTTATCATTATTATTAATAATTTTTTTTTTCTTTAAAATTTGTCAGAATATTTTCCTGTGAACTCTTATCTCATCAGACTGAAAGTCCTATTCATGAATTGATATCTAGAAGTTTGTCGTTTATATTTTATGCCCCTGTCCCCTATGAGGGACACATCGGTTTATTATTATTAATAATTAAACAAATATTGTGTGACAATATTTTCCGATGAACTCAAGCTCATCAACCATAAAGTTCTATTCATGAATCCATATCTGGAAATACGCTGTTCATGCTTTCTGTCCCTTTCCCATATGAGGGAGGCGTCAGTTTATTAATAATAATAATTTTCAAATAAATCAATTTTGTCAGAAATATTTTCCTGTGAACTCTAGCTCAGCAGACAGGAAGTCCTATCCATGATTTCCTGTCTAGAAGTTCGCCCTTCATGGGTTCCCCCCCGGCCCCCAATTTCCTCTATGAGGGATTCATTAGTATATTAGTCTTGTTATTATTCAATTTAAAATAAATAAATTGTTTTCCTATCTAGAAGTACATCGCTCATGCTTTCCGCTACTTTCGGCTGTGAGGAACGCTCTATTTATCTAAAATTAAAAAATTAAATAATAGGGTTTTTTAAAAATCCGTTTGTGTGTGTGAATGGTATATTTCGGCTACCCATACTCCATAGCGGTTAAGTCTAATGACTTGTTTTTGCCGCTAGACAATAATAGTCTCATGTGTCCGCTTAGCACCCGCCACTGTGGTTTGTTTCCTCAGGTGAAGCAGAAGGAAGCCGAGCTGAAGCGGCACGAGAAGCGGGCCAAGTCGTTCGTGGCACCGAAAGAACCAACGCACAAGACGAAGAAACCCCAACCGAAGGGTGAGCAACACACAACACCCAAGTCACTTTTCCACTCCCTGCCGCGAAGAGTTATTTACAAAATATATATTTCTAAGTCATTCAGAGGTTTCTGTGGTGTTTTTTTTAATATGCATTGATTAAGTGGAGGAAATTTCAATTGCGGACAATTGGTCTTCCTCATTCAACTGCGCATTGCCATATTTTTACTAATGCTGAACGCCAGGCTAGGTACCAGTAGTCCACAACTGATTAATCAAAGGCTGTGGTATGTGCTGTCCTGTCTGTGGGAAAGTGCATATAAAAGACCCCTTGCTGCTTATCGGAAAGAGTAGCCTATGTGGCAGCAGTGGGTTTCCTCCAAAGAAATATGTCAGAATGACCATATGTTTGATGTCCAAAGCCGATGATAAAAATCAACACACTCTAGCGGTGTCATTAAATAAAACCTTCCAGGCTAGGTAGCAATAAGTATAAATTTGTTACGTCCTTCGTTTGACCCAGCCAGTGTTCAAACAATATACCAAAACAGGAGGCGGTCACTCAATGCATCCTGTCTGGTTGAGGCTTCACCAACTTTATGCCAATATAGATGAACACTGTGCACTGGAAACAGCTTTTTTATAGTTAATTCTTACTGAAACAGTTTTTGCTTGAATTTATACATGGTTGTCGTTCACCCCTACTGTAGATACCAGATGGGATGGCCGAATGAGTTGAGCATCCGTCTCCCGTTTTGGTAGATCGTGGGATATGAACCCACAGGTTTGAACCTTAGTTGAGTCAAACCAATGACTTAAAAATGTATACCTAGCCAGGCGCTTGGCATTATTAGGATAGGGCAAGGACTGGTTGGCTCAGTGTCAGGATAATGTGACTGAGTGGGATATCAGGTCATGGTGCTGGCAGTCTGGTCTTCCACTGGGGCAGCACTACAAAGTCGCCATGGGTGCGCATTGTCACAAGTCGGTACCCGTCCTGACATGCAATCCAATCCTTACCGTAGGTGGGGGTGAATCTTTTATTGAGGCAGCTCGGTTGGCCGGGCTACATGACGTCTTTAGATCAAATGTCGGACAGGCATCATTAACCCAGGCACTTCTTAGTGCCTATTATGTCTTAATGGATATCGCCCCCCCCCCTTTTTTTGGTATTTTAACATTTATTTTCTTTCCTAATTTCAGACACATCCATAGACATAGACGCACTAAAGAAAAAGTTGAAAAATGCACAGGTTAGTGTCATTGTTGGTTTTTCCTTTTTTCTTTCAAATTCTTTTCTTTCTTCTTCTTCTTCTTTTTCTTCTTCTTCTGATTTTTATGTCTTTGTCTTTTCCGATGTGATGATGATTGATATTCTTGTTATCAATCTTTTTTCCCAATGACTAATTTCTCCGGGTTCCCAACGTTAAAGTTGCATAGTCTGATGAAGCATCAAATTTTCAAAACCAAAACACTTACCTAGATTTGATTCTACATATTTATCTTAGATACTGGTACAGTTATTAAGCATTTGTTGTCACAGAAGGGCATAGGGAGTCAATTTAACAGAACCTGTTACTGCATAAGTCTATGGCATCAGCCATCAGAGTTTTGGCATGCTTCCCAAATTAATTTGGAATGTTGTCACTTCAAATATCTCCAAAAGTTAGCCATTTAAACTAAAAGTTACTTCAACCTAAACTAAAGTAGCTTATAATGATCAATTTAATGTATTTATCTCAGAAAATGACAGAAACTCAAAGCCATCAGACTATGCAACTTTAATATATGTACATCTACACGGGCGATAATACAGTCACAACAAGAACAGTGGAACGCTCTCCAAGGGTAGTCTGTACTGACTGATCATTGGAATGGTGTTAGGATAGTGCTAGGACAATAATCGATGAAACATTTTCTGGAATTCGCCATCGGTTTTCCTTCTTTTAATAATAATGATATTAATTAGTAGCATAATGTACTATTATTGGAGAAATATTATTTACAGTAAATACAGATAAATTACCATATATTTCCGCCCTTTTTGCCGGAGACCACTTTTATCCCTGCTGTTTGATTCATAACCCGGTTAATGTGCAGGGATGAAAGATCTCCACGATTTCGACGATTTCCGCGATTACAAATAATATATACCGATTAAGTTAAACAAAAAGTCAAGGAATTAGGATTTCTATTGCAACAGTTGGGTAGTTTGAACCACGTTCTTATATGACCTGTAATTTTACTAGAACATAAAACCCAATAAGAAAGAGCTAGGCATGGGCGATAATATAGTCACAACAAGGATAGTTGAAACCTGACTTCCGTCATTTTTCTTGACTTGACTTGATTTCAGCGTTTTTTGCTGGAGACTACTTTCATCCCTAAATGACCGAACGCGGTGGCCGAATTGGTAGAGCGCATGCCTCACGTGCAGGAGATCGGGAGTTCGATTCCTGGTTGAGTAAAACCAATGACTTATATAATTGATATTTGTCGCTTCCTAGCATGGCGCTCGGCATTAATAGGATAGGGCAAGGACTGGTTAGCTCGGTGTCAGGACAATGTGGGGTATTGGGTCATGGTGCCGGTGGCCTGATTGCCGAGTGTGGCAGCACTATAAATTTGCCATGAGTGCACAGTCACAAGTCGGTACCCATTCTGATATGACCTTAGATGTTGTTTGTTTGTTGTTGTTTTACGTCCTAGCAACATCTAAGGTCATATCAGGACCTTAGATGTTGCCAGGATGTAAAACTCCAATAACCAACCAATCATCCCTAAATGTGAATACATTAACCTTCTTTTTTAGAAACGCAAAATAGGAGCTTCTCCACACTCGACTACAGTGACCACACCAAGCAAGAAAAAGAAGAAGAAAAATTAAACTATGTAGTCTTATGTAGCATAACTTCGTATTTTAATTGTCACTGTTATCTTTACATCTGTATAGGAAAAGAATCAGTCGCAATCATGTCAGACTATATATTGTGTACCCTCTCAAAAATGCATGAATGTGGTAGTGATGATTGGCAAGTGTGTCAAATTGTTGGTTGAGAAATAAATTACTATTTTAGATTTTCTTTTTATGATTTTTATTCTACGCTCATTGAAAGGATTTTTAAAAATTTGAAATGATTGGGAAAGTTATCAGCAATTGTTCATCTTTTGTAACAATCTCCCCATTATATCGTCAAATGTGTTACTATTGAATTACTTTTATTGCTACGTCCTGATATGACCATAGATGTTGCTAGGAGGTAAAACCCAAACAAACCTTTATTGCTAAATGTTACACACAAAAAAAAATACTGGGAATTCTTTTAATGCAAGGAGTTGGTATTTTAGGTTTCAGGCCATAAAATTAGTAGTTCATGGATGAAAGATCTCCGCGATTACGCGGATTTCCGGGATTTTTCCTGTAGCTATAAGTGTATACTAATACGTTGCACCCTTCCTGATATGACCTTAGATGTTGCCAGGACGTAAAACTCCAACAACCAACCAACAAATACGTTGTTTCACACTGCAGCACCAGCAGCATATACTACTAATACGTGCTTCTAATGCCACAGCACTATCAGTGTATACCGATATGTGGTGTAAACGCCACATCACTAGCAGCATATACTACTAATACATGCTTCAAACTGCGCAGCACTATCAGCGTATACCAATATGTATGAAATCCGACTTCCGGGAATTTTCAGCGATTCCCTGACAATGCTAAGCCTATGGGAGAATATCAGCATTTCCGCTTTTTTTCCCGGAGACCACTTTCATCCCTGGTAGTTAGTGTTTGTTTGAGTTTTACTTTCTGGCAACATATGAGGTGAGGTTATATCAGTTAGTAGAATTTCAAATGTCACCAAGTGCATAAAATCCAATATAAATCAACTCGAACACACCAACAACTTCTGAAACAAGTACATAGAGCAAGTTTATTTAGTTACATGTAATAAATGACATCTGCACATATGTATATATTTATATGAGGCGCTATTTGAGAACATGGGGATTGATTTACTGACATTGTCATCGTAGAAAATATGGTAATTAAGGGAAAGTAATTGTCTAAAAGGGACTAATTTTCAAGGATATTGAACATTTTATGGTTCAACCTTTTCTTACTAAATTTAAAAAGGGAAAAAAAAGCTGGAATTGATCAGTATCACCTTGTAATCGCTATCACATAACATTGTAAGGCAATTAAACATGCTATTTAAATTGATTAGGGTAACTATAACTTCAGTAGACATTGTTCGTAAGATAATGCCGCAAAATATTGCCGGACTTCCAATAAACACCACAGTTACGGGGCTTAAAGAATTATACAGATATAGAGGTGTGCTTGTCCAGCGATGTCTCTGGCTATACATATTTTTTTGTATTTTATTGGTACATTAGTTGATTAAGTGCAGTACATTTCAATCATGGGCAATTGGTCTTCCTCATTCCACTGCTCCTTGCCTTATCCTAGTAATGTGGAGCGCCAGGCTAGGTAGCGACAAATATACAATTTTAAGTCATTTGTTTGACTTGGCCAGGGTTTTGAATCCCATGACCTACTAAAACAGGAGGCGGATGCTCAACTCATTCGGCCATCCTGACACATTTATTTTCACAATTTTTTCCTTTTTTAATTTAAAAATGAAAAGGGAAAATTCACTTCGTGGTATGCCTCATGGCCTGAAGTTTTAAGCACCCGAATTAGGTTTATCACAAGGTTAGTGTTTTGTATTTAGAAACCACCAACAGCATACATGAAAACAATGTTTTAAAATACAAAAATTAAAATTACCAAATTATTTATTTAAAAAAATAAAATATTTACAATCATTTCGTAACATACATGACAATCTTCGGGATTTATTTTCCCCATTTTTTTCGGATATGGTCAAAATTTGAAACCATTCTGGCTTCTCCCGTCACTTTGAAGTCCCAAAGATTCATAAAAATATTTTCCTGATTTTTTTTTTTGTCAGGCCATTCTCATCTATGATACACCAACTCGTATATGGGTCGTTCTCTGAAGTTGGGTACCAATTTTGTGACATGGAAGCGAAAACTGAAAGCATGGCAAATAATAGCAGAAAACATTCCATATAATATCAGAATCCATATTCATACGAAGTTGTACATGCTGTGCATGCGTCAGAGTTGAAAAACAAGCCATTCCATTTTTTTTTTTTTGATCTTAGAATGAATAGCAATAGGAAAATATGTTCTATGTAACCTGGAAATTGAACACAAAATTGACACATCCATAGCATCATTTTTAACATACACAACACATTCAAACTAATTTTCTTTGATTACAGTTAAGCAAACAAAAGGATGTCTTAAATATATGTTTGTGTAAATGTGTAAAATTTCACTTTAGCACAAAATCATATAAACATTTTTTTTAAATGTTTTGTGGTATAGATTAAATACATCTAGTATTGCTAACATGCTTAATAACAAAAGGCAACAATAATTATTTGACTTGCTATTAAAAAAAGAAAGACCTTATTATGTCTAACGTAACATGGATACCAAATATGTGGTACCCAGTTTCAGAGAACGACCCATATATATATATACATGTATATATCAAACATCGGCCAATGTGCACATACTTCTTTTTTTTTTATTAAAAGAAAATAGAAAATGTATGAACAATAATCCATTGAAATTTAATAAGTAGAATCACCCATTAGGAGGAGTAGATTGACACTAAAACAACAATTCATGGCTATGTGTGATCTACGTGCAGTTTTGAATTTCACTCAGTAACGCTATTTAGATCAGAATGATTAGATCAAATATCCCTACAATCAGGCCTACATCTCAGCTTAAAGTTGCATAGTCCGATGGTTTTGTGTTTGTGACATTTAAAAAATTAAATATATTAGATCGATTGTTACAATCTACTTTTAAGTAACACTTATTAGAAATGGCTAACTTAGGAGATATTTGAAAACATGCTAAATTAATTTGGACATATATGTAACAAACAAAAATTACACCATAGGCTGTAGCAGTAGCAAGTTCTATTAAATTGACTTAGTGTACCAATCGGTGACGGTCTCAGTGGCGGAGTGGTTAGAGTGTCTGACTCCTAATCTGAAGGTCGGTGGTTCGATTCCCCGTGCCCCCACCTCTGCCAATTTGGATTTCCACCGCTTTGTATAACTTACAGCGACATCAAAGGCCAGTTGCTCTCATACCATGTCTATGTGGTGTGGGAGGTTAAAAATCCCTTGGGTCGGTAAAAGTGTAGACTCAGGCTTTCTATCGACAAACTGTCTAATGGTGAAAACAAGTCTATTCAGACTTATCCATTATAGGCAGTATAAATCTTCAAGAAAAAAAAAGAAAAAATACTTTGATGTGTGCATCAGTATCTAACTTGGATGTGTTTATAAAATTTGATATGTTTATTCAATTTGATGCTTTCATCGGACTATACAACTTTAATAATGATTCAAAACATACATATATACACACACATTCTAAGAGACAGCAATACCACAGCCGCATGAGTGGACTTTCCGCAGTGCCCAACCATCACACCGCGCCTCATACAAATGCCTCCCCACTAATACAGTGCATGTTATTAAGGCTGCATAATCCGAAGGTTTTGAGTTTTTGTCATTTCCTGAGATAACCGTTATAATCAACGTTACTTTAGTTTGAAGTAACTTTTATTTTAAACGGCTAACTTTTGAGATATTTGAAGTGCCAATTTATGCAAAATTAATTTGGGCAAACATGCCATAGGCTTCAGCAGTAACAGGTTCTATTAAATTGCCTCGGTATTCCCTTCTATGTGGTTACAAATGTTTAATAAGTGCACTGGTATCTAAGTTAGATATGTAGAATCAAATCTAGATAATTGTTTTGGTTTTGAAAATTAGATTTTTTTCCTCGGACTATGCAGCTTTAAGGACCACCTTATCTAACACTGTAACAGATCCTGTATGTTGATCAACCTCTCAACTGCACAGCTTTATGTTGCAGCAGAAACAACAGCAAAGAACCATGTCCTCTCCCTTCATCAGGGATAACAAATATCCATTATTTGTCTCTGAAAAAGGAGACAGCCCTCATAATCATAGATTTAGTCTGCCCAAGAATCGTGGGAAAATGTACCGCAAGTTAAATTTCAGCTACATTTTGTTGTCAGATGAGACTTTTATCATTGATTTATCAGGGATTAGAATTTCCTGCTGATCGGCAGTTTCCCAACTTTTGGGCAATGACCCGCCTTTTTAGTCCTATATATAGGGATGAGAATTTCCCACTGATCGGCAGTTTCCCAACTTTTGGGCAATGACCCAACTTTTTAGTCTTATATACAGGGATGAGAATTTCCTGCTGATCGGTGGTTTTCCAACTTTTGGGCAATAACCCGCCTTTTTAGTCCTATATATAGGGATGAGAATTTCCCATCGATCAGCAGTTTTCCAAAATTTTAGTCCTATATACAGGGATGAGAATTTCCCATTAATTGGCAGTTTCCCAACTCTTGGGCAATGCCCCGCCTTTTTTAAGTCTCACCTGTTCTCATCCTTGCTTCATAGAAATTCTGCTTTACATTTACAGTGGCAATCTTTTCTGGACGCGAATGCCATGTTATGTATCATCAGCATAAGGCATAGTTTTGTAGCCAATATAGGGGGCACTGCAATACACAACTCCACCTCCACAGCTGGGTGAGATCAATAGAGCGGACAACTTTGTCCACTCAAAGCGCGGCGGTAAATACTGGACATCAGTACCTAGTGTTGTAACACTTTCTTTTGCTTTCTCTCTTCATTCATTCCAATAAAACAGCACATACATGTACAGCGATTTGGCTTGAGTATCAAGTTCCCTTTCTAAATAGTTGAGATAATAATTCCATTATGCATTACAGAGACAGTAAAGTTTAAATCCTCCAGCACTAACTACATTAGCTATAATAGAGTACCTCCAATGGCAGACCAATCTAGATTCAGTCCAACATTTGGAGAGAAGCAAGTGCATATAAAATACCTCTTTCTGGTAATCAGAAAGTTTGTTTGTTGTTGTTTTACGTCTTAGCAACACTTATTGGATAGAGTAGCCTATGTGGCAGCGGGTTTCCTCCAGTCAGTATGTCAGAATGATCATATGTTTGACATTCAACAGCTGATGCGTATAAAAGACCCCTTGCTGCTTATCTGAAAGAGTAGCCTAGGTGGTGGCAGCGGGTTTCCTCCAAAGAAATATGTCAGAATGACCATATATTTGATGTCCAATAGCCGATGATAAAATTCAATGTGCTCTAGAGGCTACGTTAAATTAAAACAAGCTTTACTTTTTTTGGAGAGAAGCAACATCCCCAAAAATAAACATTCGTACCGACCACAGTATGGATCTAATACATGCATTATCTGGGGTATAACTAGTTATGCTAATATTATTTAGGATTTAGGGGGCCCTATTGTGACGCGACCGGCTGGGGGCTGGTCGCTATGCCGCCTGTACTCCCCCGTCTCTTGGTTCGCTGAGACGTGGTCCTCCCCCAATCAGGAGGAAGATTTACGGGGGAGCCGTTTGCGGGCGGCAGGCTATCCTCCAATCAGGAGGAAGATGTGCGGGGGAAGCGATTTCGGGCGGCGCGACACACATTCGGTATCCAGTCGGTATACTTATAATGAGATTAATATAATGGCACATGATCTAGTATTAATACAAATAAAACAAAATGCAGATATTCACTCAGCCCACTTAGCTACAAGGTTTTGTTTTGTTTCAATAATATTTGTTTCTAATATATAAACTCACCCACCAAAGTAGTGACTTATTAGTTCGAATAAATTCAAGCCGTAGATAATTCAAGCCGAAGATGATTCAAGTGACATTCTAGATAGTTAAATGTGAGCATGCATGATGATTCCATAGCTGTCACCGGTGTAGTAGTTAATCTTGAGCCCCACTACCACATGGTGGTGGTGGCCTCAACTACGCTGACCCCTGTCGATAAGAAGTATCGACAGGCAGCCATGCTAGCAAAAACAATCCTGTTGGTGGACTGTTCCACACATGGGTAGCGGCTACCCCCTATGGGCGGCTACGTGTGACCCAGCTGGGCTGTGAGAGGTCATTTCTATTTTGACGATGGAATAAAGCAGGGTATGTATGACCTGGGGTTTGAAGCAATTTTGACGTTGCTTGATTATTCCTCAGGCGGAGTAGAACGTGGTCCATCACACTAGTCAGGAGAGATTATCTTACTTGACAATCATATTTCATTAAGACAGAACATAATGCTAATTTTGTTCCACCTAGGGTCATATCAGGATGGGGGACTCTTCCATTTGCTGAGTTTGCTTCTGTGTCAGTGAGTAGTAAGACACATGATTCCACATTAGTGGTGAGTATGCTGCAGCACAAACACTTGAATCACCGACACAGGTCATTCAGTGTGAAAACTGCAGCGCGTATTGAATAATTAGGGGAATTTGCACTCTGCACATACATGATTGAGTGGTAAGATGGAGGGGTTTATGCGAACAACCCGCTTAGTTCACCCATGCGTAGCGCAGCAAACCAGCCTTATCCCAGAAGTCACACTGCGCCTTGTGGTAACTACCATGTAGTAATCCTGCTTTCGCATCAATCAGGTCTGTGAAGTTTGGGGCTCTTCCCCAACCAGAGATCCCTGAGAGGATGAACTGCTGCCCGCTTTGCTGTATGACGCGAACGAAGTCTGTGTCTCGTTGCGTTGCTGACTTGCCAAGGAACTGATCTTGCATTCCGAAGAAGGCAAATGAATCCAAGCCTTGTGTCTTGTAATTGATGCCATCGGATGTCGAGCGGGTGGAAGGATGGTTTGTGACAACATAGCGGAAGACCGAACTGTTCAACGCTTTCGCCGCATCATCCGCGAGAAGGTTGGACATGCAGCCAACCCTGATGTCAGAAACCATGCTGGCCAGCTTGTCTTGCTGGGTGAGACTGCCGGTGAAGTTGTATGCATCTATCGCCTGCTGGGAGAGATTGGTCCTGAATGTGTCCAAGAAGGGCTTGATGTAATCGAGGAAGTCCCCATCAGACGCACCCTTCAACTTCCCTACTTCAGACGCTGCCATCCGCGCAATGGAACCTGTTTGGTATAATCGCAGATGTATACAGTGGTTAGAGCAGTGTCTTTCTGGGCTCCGATAGAACCGCCAACAGAAAGAACACCCAAACACACCATATCTAATCAAGTTTATTATAAACAGATTTAATAAATCACAATATTGCCTACAAATAATGTGCATATGGGTCATTCTCTGAATCTGGATACTGGAGTGTAAGATGGAAACCAAAAGTGAAAATCTTCCAAATAAAAGTAGAAAACATTCCAAATAATAGCATAATCCATGTTCATGTGAAGGTTTACATGTGCATATCTCAAAGTTGAAAAGAAAGCTGTTTCACTTTTTGATTTTCACCGTATTCAAATTGAGCAATATGGTCATAGGCCTACCACTTGTGTCACATGGAAAGCAAATACACATCCAGAACATCATTTTAACATACACAACAACTTCAAACAATGTTTTATTGATTACAGTTAAGCAAACAATATTATGACTTACAAGAAAAAAGTTGCAAAAATGTTTTGGCAAAGCCATGATGTTGGCGAGCAAATTTTCACTTTAGCACAAAATCATACAAGCATACATACTCTTTGATACATTTTGTGGGATAGATTAAATACCCATAGCATTGTTAAAGCCCCAGTCACACATAGCCGGATGAGCCCCGGATTTTGAGCCGGACCACCCACGGACCAACGGCCCGGACTGTCCCAGACCGCCATGGATAAAATCACTGTTTTCGTCGATTCTTGCCTCGCAGTCACACTTTCCCGGATGAGCCCCCGGACTGGGTCGGACCACCCGTGGACTATCCCGGATCACCCCTGGACTATCCCGGATCACCCCCGGTCTTACGGGGGCAGTCCGGGAGTGGTCCGTGGCTAGGCCGGGGGTAGTCCTGGATAGTCCGGGGATGGTCCGGGTCAAACCATGGCTCAAAATTACCCCGGACAGGCCCGGTCCACCCCCGAAATACCCGGACCACCCCCGGATCAGGCCAGATTGAGCCTGGATCGCAAAATCCCCTGGATGTTTTAAACATTTAAAAACATCTGGGGCTGAGCCCGGACGAGCCACGGATCAGGCCGGATCAGGCCGGATCAGGGGGTGTCGGCACGGACGAGCCACGGATCACCCCGGATGGCGGTCCGGGGCTCGTCCGGCCCCTGATCCGGGTATGTGTGACTGGGGCTTAACATTTAACACACAGAGACAACAATAATTATTTGACTTGCTACCAAAAAAAGAAAATTAATTATCACCATCGTAACGTGGAAACCAAACGTGGTTCCCAGTTTCAGAGAATGACCCATATATCACTATGCATCTCTTTTCCTTTGCCACAATTCTTATTTTATGATTGTGAGCTTCCACCCTCATCATTAATAAGTCATTTTACAAATAAATGATTGTAGGCTTTTACATTATGTGTAAAAGTGATAGCTGAATAATACTATGACAGAATCAAATTTGAACACTTCTTGTCATATGAATATGATATCTGCTGCCGACATTGCGTAAAATACGCACCAATCAATCAATCAACAATATAGCATTACAGTTCCCTGTGCCCTCCCACCTCTGCCAATTTAGATTTCCACCGCTGTGTCTAACTGACAGCGTCATCAAAGGCTGGTTGCTCTCACACCATGTCTATGTGGTGTGGGAGGTTAAAAATTCCTTGGGTCGGTAAAAGTGTAGGCTCGGGCTTTCTATCGACAAACAGTCTAATGGTGAAAGCAAGTCTATTCAGACTTATCCATGATAGGCAGTATAAATCTTCAAGAAAAAAACACACAAAAAACAAACAATTTACATCAGTAATAGAACGGTGATAAATGAAGTCGCAGTGTGCCTTACCAATAAGCAATGGCACATCCGGATAGTGTCCAGACTTGGTCGCCCAGGCCTTTGCAGGACTCGTGGGAATTAGGTCACCTGTTGTAGGTCAAATAAATGTAATATATATACAAGGAAACATGACATAGAAACAGTAAGAGTGGATTTGGTGGGCTTTTTATTTTTAAACTTAGTTTTATTGGGATGGTTGAATTGCTGGAGCGCCTGCTTCCCATGTGAAAGGTCATGGGATTCGAACCCTTGGATTTTGTCAGATATTTGCGAGGATAGGAAAAGCAGCAGTGGAATGAACAGTTTCAATAAGTGCACCATTATATGAGCATGTCTCAAAAGATAACTCTTTTTGTTTGTTCATTGTATCGATTGACACAAAACAGCACAGAAACGGTTACACTGAAAACACAGGGACATTTGCTTCAAATCAATATGTATTCTATTGGGATTACGAAACACCATGTAAAAAAACAAATCAGTTTATCCTGAGCAAATGCATCAGCAGATAGTATGTTGATCGTTACAATGGACAAAGTTTTGTCCCATATTGCTTAGCACCTTTTGAGACAGTCTCATATATAAGTTGGACATGGAGAATCTAATTTGGATCAATGTTTCAATTTTGAAAGTTTGTTGCTTTCATCGGATTGTGCATCTTTAGAAAAGTACTTGAAAGTTATGACTAGTGTAGGCCATACTTACCATCTATAACGACATTTGGCATTTGGACCTGGTCCTTTTTGGGTAAGTTCAGAATAAATTGAGGATCCCAAACTTCAGCCGCGGCAGCCAGTAAGTCCTGCACTCTGCAACAGTACATATTCTGATGACGTCATCATGATATGAGTACTATAATTAGTTCATTATATCATCATCATGCTGTCGGTCGCGATGCGACAAAGACTGCTTTCATTACTTGACAGCCGCTCTCCATTTAGCTCTCTGCTGTGAGAGTGATGTCCATGAGTCGGTCTTAATGTCTCTCAGCAACCCAAGAATACTCTTGATTTGACTTTTAATGTCCATTAAGCTACATAATGTAATTTATTTCACGAATCAAAAGTAGCTGGTAAATATAAAGATGTATCTGAAGAATATATTTTGCTTCTTAAATTAAGAATGTGTGTGCACATTTAATTTACCTAGATAAAGGATTCACCCCGTACATCCAGTACAGGGGTGAGAACCAACATATTAGAAAAACGGGCAAAGAATTTTGACATGGCAGGGAAATTAATTGAGCCGATAAATTCTTAATTTAAGAAGCAAAATATATTCTTCACATAAATCTTCATATTTACCCACTACTTTTGATTTGAAATATATAATAAAACATGTAGTTTAAGGAAATTTACAAATAAAACCGACCACATTTTATCACCGCCATCTTGTCTTTTTGCATTCTCTCCCATTTCACCAACTCTGTGCCGATATATGTAGCCATTTGATCCTGGAACCACAGTTTCTAGTTTGTGTTCCATACTAAAATTATTTTCGCTTGTATTTAGACTACGCTAGGGTTCACCCCTGTACTATAAGTACCGGGTGAATCTTTTATCTATAATTTACCCAGCCTTTTGACACTTTTTATTAATGGGTTGTTCTTCACCCCATCTGTACAAAACAGTACGGGGTGAATCTTTAATTCTTTTATCTACATCCACCGCTACTGTGGGTAGGGGTGAAACCGTTACTAGCTACTTTTACTTAGTTGTTCAAAGGAAGTGACTTACGGTAATTCACGGAGACACTTGTCGTCCTTGCACTTCGTATTGTTAACGACCTTGGCGACCTTGACCTTTGCCTGCGCCAGAGTCGCTTCTAGAATGGCGGACGTGCTGAGGAGCCAAGCTCTCTGGAAGAGCCCCACGGAACGCGGTGACGTCACCAGGGGCAGTCCTGACGCAGCGCCGGAGCCCTGTGACATCAGCGTCACCTGGAGAGATGGATGTGGTTGGTTGTTGGAGTTTTACATCCTGGCAACATCTAAGGTCATATCAGGACGGATACTGACTTGTGACAGTGCACACTCATGGTGACTTTATAGTGCTGTCCCACTGGTAAATCAGGCTGCCATCACCATGACCCGATATCCCACTCAGTCACATTATCCTGGCATTGAGCCAACCAGTCTGTGCCCTATCCTAGTAATGTCGAGTTCCAGGCTAGGAAGTGAGCAGTATAAATTTTGTAAGTCATTGTTTTGAGTCAACCGGGAATCAAACTCTACATATTTGGCCATCGCATCCGTTGTCGAGAGGGACATTATGATAAATGTTGACAAAAATCAGATCATGGAGTCTTGTAGATAAAAGAGTCACCCCGTACTACTGCAGCCTGAGTAGGGGTGAAGGACAACCCTATATATAAAGTGGAGAAAATGTGGGTAAATGAAATGAGAACATAAATATAAATTCTTAATCTAAAAAGCAAAATATTTCTTCACATACCTTGATATATTTACCCACAACTTTTGAACTGAGAACTTTAATGTTTGAATTGATAGAGCCCACATATCCACAAGGCAGCCATTGGCAGGAAGTTGAGAGGTTCCTGGGTAATAATTCAATCTAGGTCAGGAAGCAGTCATTTTTATTCGCTCAGGTACAACCACTTCATTCAAACTCTTATCACTTCAAACTGATTTTCTGTCATTCTGCTTTGATATTTGAGGTAAAACATATACAACCGGATTGCAGCTATTGGATTTTAATCAACAGAAGGTCGGCGATATAAGTGATTGTGTTAATCTTGATGCATTATCACAACTTAATTAGTGACATTTTAGGATTACTTAAAGCTGCATAATTTGAGGAATGCATCAAATTTTCAAACTCCAAAACACTTACTTAAATTTGATCCTACATACTATATACTGGTGCACTTATTAAGCATGTGTTGCATCATTGAAGTGAATACTAAGTCAATTTAATAGAACCTGTTTGTACTGATGCCTAAGGTGTCAACATTCTGACGGGCATGCCATGTTTTCAATTTACATATCTCCAATGTTAGCAATCTGAAAGAAAAGTTACTTCAGACTAAAGTAAAGTTGATTGATTGATCGATTGATTGGTGGTTGCTTTACGCCGTGTCGGCAGCATAGGCCATATTCACGGCAATTTTTTTTTGTTTTTTGTTCAAACCATCGCTTTTACATGTAAAAGCAGACAATCAATTATGTGCCAATAGACACTCATTAAATTAGAAAGCTCACAATCATATATTTGTGGTCAAGGGAAACAAATTCCCATAGGAAAAGAAAAGTTTTATTAATAATTGATAGAATCTATTTCGTAAACTATATGAGGTGGTACAGTCCAGCTGCCCTCAAAAAGGTTAAAATGTTTTCCTGTTTTACCTCAGTAAAAAGGTCATGCATACTGTCTGCAGTGTAGAACTGTTGGCGCAGGGATAACAAAATCAACGCAACTTAGTAAAATGTGTTTGAGTGTCAGCGGGGACTGACACCCAATACATCCAGGGGAGGTTCCCCCTTGAGCAGAAAAGCATGTGTAAGCCACGAGTGGCCAATACGGCAGCGGCTAAGGACCACTTGGTCCCGCCGCTGCCGCAGAAACTCAAAACCATTGCACTACGCAACTTTAAGCGTAACTCACCCGTTTCGGGTCGCCACCAAAATTGGCGATATTATCTTGGATCCAGCGAAGAGCCTCGATCTGGTCCCAGATCCCGTAGTTACCGGTTTGATTGTCTCCCAACAGGTCAGCAACCATGAAGCCCAAAGCGCCCAGTCTGAGCGAAACAGGAAATTAGATTCATATTTAGGCTAAAGTTGCATATTCTGATGAAGTATCAAATTTTCAAAAATAAAACACTCATCAAGATTTGAATAAAAATATTGAATTTAGATAATGGTGCACTTTTTAAGCATGTGTTGCTGCATAGAACGGAATACTAAGTCAATTTAAGGCCACGTATCCGTAGACTGTTCCATTGTGGCATGTTCCCTTGTTCCATGTTCGCTTGTGACCTTGTGATGCACCACACAGACAATGAACATGTTCATTCTCTAGGTTCCCTGCACAATGCCATACATACAGTCCCTAGGTCCAACCTATAGGAACGGACACTAAGCAAAACACAGGTTCATTGTATGTGTGGCGCGTCACAAGGTCACAAGTGAACACACCACAAGGAAACAGTCTATGTATGCACAGCTTTATAGATAGAACCTGTTACTGCAAGGTCTATGGTGTCAGAATTTTGACGTGCTTGCCAAAGTAAATATAGCATGTTTCACTATATCAAAAGTTAGCAATATAAAATACAATCAATCTAATGTACTCATCTAAAAAAATGGCAAAAACTGAAAACCATCAGACTTTGCAACTTTATGATATATTTTATTCATCGAAATAGCGTAGTCTAAATGTTGAAGCACTGGTGTTCCTACATTGGTGGCACATTCTCGCTTAGATAAAAGATTCACCCCATACTTCCAGTAGGGCTGAAAAGCAACCCATTAGAAAAAGTGGCAAAAAGCTGGATAAATGAAATGGCCAGATAAATTCTTTAATTTAAGAAGCAAAATATATTATTTATATACATCTTCATATTTACCCGCTACTTTTGAGCTGAAAAATATAATAAAACACATAGTCTAATGAACTTTAGAAGTGAAATCGACAGCATTCCATCACCACCGTCTTGTCTTTTTTACATTCTCTCCCATTTCACCAACTCTGTGCCGATATAAGTAGCCACTTGATACTGGAACCTGGAATTCCGCTTCCTGTTCCATACTAAAGTAATTTTCGCCCGTATTTAGACTACGTTGTCATTCACCCCTACTGCAAGTACGGGATGAATCTTTTATCTAATTCTCCCGTGTTCTCTCCGGAACTCACCTGTATTGCACGTTGATGTACACCACACCTGTCCGTGACGCAATTACCACACCGGGCGAGGAGGACGCTGCCCCCAGTAAGGGCCCAGCGTCCATCCACACCACGACGGGCACCAGGTGGGGCAACCCACCAAAGTGGGCTGGGGAGGAGGGCGTGTAGATGTCCAGCAGCAGGCAGTCCTCCGTACCTGCCACGTAATGTTACCAAGCATTTTATATATAAGGATGCCAAAGCGAGGCTGTTTGAGGCTCTCCCAGCATGCAATCCGAAAATACGGCCGCCACCAGACGGGATGGCCGAATGAGTTAGAGCGTCCATCTCCTGTGGTGGTAGATCGCAGGTTCGAATCCTGGTCGAGTCAAATCAATGACATCAAAATTGATACTTGTCGCTTCCTAGCCAGATGCTCGGCATTACTAGTGTCGTGGGGGTGATGAAAATGGGAAATATTGTGCCTAGAGCGGGACTCGAACCCGCATCTCTTTGCATTCCGGGCCAGTGTGCTAACCATTACACCACCTAGGCTCCCTGATATCAACACACTCCCCATGCCTACCTGTCTATGTGGTTACTTGCCTGAGAGGTCAGTGCAGACCACTACACTCGTCCCCCTGGAATTGTAAGTCTTGTAATGCTTACAATTACATACATACAGGCAATGCACTAACACATACATACACAGGGTAGGTTCAACAACCATACAGCGCAAAGCTTGTACAGGATCCTGATCACGGCAACCAGTGTCGTGGGGGTGATGAAAATGGGAAATATTGTGCCTAGAGCGGGACTCGAACCCGCATCTCTTTGCATTCCGGGCCAGTGTGCTAACCATTACACCACCTAGGCTCCCTGATATCAACACACTCCCCACGCCTACCTGTCTATGTGGTTACTTGCCTGAGAGGTCAGTGCAGACCACTACACTAGGATAGGGCAAGGAGCAGTGGAATGAGGAAGACCAGTCGTCTGCGACTGAAATTTCCCCTGCTTAAACAACTAATGTACCAACAAAAAATATATATATATTGGAAGCCTGATAACGAGCGATGATAAGGGCAACAAAAGATCCTGGATAGTACTACCACTACTAGTACTAGTAGTAGTGATTAAAACATTATTTGCCTTGTTTAGATTCATTCCGAAGTTGAGAGCTGAGTATGCAGAACCTACAGAACAGCCATAATTCTATATGAGAAGAGGGTGGACTATATATGTAAATGCCGGCATACTTGCTACTGGGTTATAGCATATGAATGACGTGGACAATTATCACGCTTTCAAAATGGACAATTATCACGCTTTCATGAGGTCACTTAACCATCTATCGCTCTACTATCTATGGTACTACTAGATATTTGTTTGTTGGGGTTTCACATCCTGGCAACATCTGAGATGGGTACCGAATTGTGAGTGTGACGATGCGCACATACCAGACACTGTGGCCGAATTGGTAGAGCGCAGGATTCCCGTGCGGAAGGTCGAAAGTTCGATTCTCGGTCGAGTCAAACCAATGATTTATACTTATAGAATCAATTGGTGCTTGTCGCTACCTGGCCTGGCGCTCGGCATTAATAGGACAGGGTAATGACTCGTTAGCACAGTATCAGGATACTGTGACTGTGTGAGATATCGGGTCATGGTGCCGGCGGCTTGGTCTCCCAGTGGGACAGCATTATAAACTGATAAAGTCACTATCACAAATCGGTACCTGTCCTGATATGACCTTCGATGTTGCTAGGACATAAAACAACTACAAACAAACACGAAACGATTCACACCCATGGCGACTTTGACCGTTCAACATAATTTCATAAATTATTCATCCCCAAAGTAGTGGTCTATGATCGATAACTATTTAAGCAATATATATATATATATATATTTTTTGTTCAAGTGTTTTTATTCCTCTGAATAACATGTTGTCAGTGCTAATGCACTGGTCTTCCAGCCCTATTCACAATTGCCTCTACACAGTAAACAAATCTACAACAATATACAGATACACAATTACAGGAAAATAAGCAAAACATCGGTACATGAATGATAGGTAAAGAACAAGATAAGCGAAAAATAAACATACTAGATTACAAAATCATGTAGTTATTTCCATAACTGAGGCTTCCGACACTTTTTCTAATTGATTGTTTAGCAGCCCTGTCACAGAGACGGTGATGTGGGAGTAACTAACCGACAACATTTCCGTCGTCACCAAGGCGTGCGCAGAAGAGACCATCATCGTCCAGTGCGCGCAGCACGCCCTGCCAGCAGGTGCCGCTGTCATCTCGAGAGCCATTGTGCATCGCCACAGGGCGGCGCCACCGCAGGTCTCCCACAGGTGCCACAGCATACGGAATCCCCTGCAAAGACAGCAGAGTGTAAAATATTCTGATAATGATGCATTGGTAGGGGAATGCAAATGTTCTATTTATGAAAAAGGTATATAGGGCCAGGTGCATAGATGTGTTTATGTAGTTGCTGGTGGTACTTGACACATTGGTAAATAGACATTGTGGTGCTAGTAAGATAGTGTTTAAGGGGCACTTAGAGCTCTACCCACTACCCCCTCTGCTAGTCATGGATCACCACACACTCAGACTGCACCTGGCCCTTGGGGCCTTCCGCACCTCACCGGTGCAGAGCCTCTACGTCGAAGCCAATGAACCATCACTTAACAACAGGAGAATCAAACTGGCCATGCAATATGTAGTCAAGATAAAAACTAATGCATTGAATCCTGCACACAATTGTCTATTCGAGCAACATGACGAACCCAGGTATGAAGCCAGGCCAAATTACATCCTGCCACTCAGGCTCCGAATGAAACCTCATTTGGAGGCCTTGGGCATGGATTTGGACGTGTTGGAGGATGCCAAAGTCCCAGAACATCCCCCGTGCTCGTTGAGAAAGCCATCGGTTATCCTCCGACTCACGGAATTGAGGAAGTCTGGGACACATCCACTCGAGTACCAAGGACTGCATGCAGAGATTCAAGGCCAGTTTGCAGACCACCTCTCCATATACACTGATGGTTCGAAAGACCAAAGCCGGGTAGCTGCTGCGGCAGTCTGCCGACGGGAAAAATTTGGTGTACGTTTGCCCGATCAGAGCTCGATTTTCACTGCAGAAGCCCGAGCACTCCTTCTCGCATTGGAGTGTATCGAGGTATCCAACCACACTAACTATGTTATATACAGTGAATCGTTCTCTTGCCTCCTGGCTGTTGCTGGACTGAAAACGAATCACCCTATTCTATAAAATGAACCAACTGACAACGGATGGGTATGACATCCACCTGTGCCAGGTGCCTGGCCATGCTGGCATACAAGGAAACAAACGAGCTGATCGGGCTGCGAAGAAGGCCCTGAACTGTGATCTTTAACCATGCCTGATCCCTCACTCTGATCTGAAGCCACTAATAGCCACACACATAAAATCCAAATGGCAACATGAGTGGGATGAAAACATTAATAAACTTAAAGAAATTGAACCATCTGTGGGAAAACCACCACACACTCATGCGGGAGGTCAGCGGGACCAAGTGGTCCTTAGCCACTGCATTATTGGCCACGCGTGGCTTACACATGCTTTTCTGCTCATGGGGGAACCTCCCCCTGAATGCATTGGGTGTCAGTCCCCGCTGACACTCAAACACATTTGACTAAATTGCGTTGATTTTTTGGCCCTGCGACAACAGTTCTACACTGCAGACAGTATGCATGACCATTTTACTAAGGTAAAACAGGAAACATTTTAGCCTTTTTGAGGGCAGCTGGACTGTACCACCTCATATAGTTTACTAAATAGATTCTATAAATTATTAAAAAAACTTTTCTTTTTCTATGGGAATTTGTTTCCTTTGACCACAAATATATGATTGTGAGCTTTCTAATTTAATGAGTGTCTATTGGCTCGTAATTGATTCTCTGCTTTCACATGTAAAAGCGATGGTTTGAACAAAAAACAAAAAGCAACCATCAATCAATCAATCAACTTAGCACCTTTTGAGACAGTCTCATATATGCGTGTGTGGACATGGGATAACACACAGTATGTGCATGATTGGTCAAAGTAACACATGAATCATGTCTTAGAGCCCCAGTCACACGATAGCTTGCGACCACGACTACTTTGGACCAAAGAACCAAAAGCAATGGTCACTGACCTCTGGGCGACCATTTTGTCACTAGCAGGTATTTAGTGTAGTAACTGCAACCACTGAGAACATTGTACGACCATTTTGCAACCTCTTTGCTACCACCCCTGTTTTGTGCTCGCAAGCAGTAGTGTGACTGGGGCATTGCCTATAACGAGACGCCGCACCTTGACGGCAATAGAAGACAGAATATTTACTTAATTAATAAAACACATATAATGGATTTATGCATTCCTTAGATGTCAGTATTTTTTGTTTTTTTTTAGTACATGACCTGTCGCCCTGCATATTAAGGAAATTTCAGCTTAAAGCCCCAGTCACACTATGGCTTGCGACCACTTTGGACCAAAGAATCCACCTCCTTGCGACCAAAGCAATGGTTGCAAGTATGTCTTTAGCAGGCCTACAGTAGCTGCAACCTCCTTGTGACCAAAACGATCGCAACAAGGTTGGCGACTATTGGGGATCACTTTGTGATCATTTTGCGACCACCTCTTATTTTGTGGTCACAAAGTGGTCGCAAGCAGTAGTGTGACTGGGGTATAACGAGACGCCTTACCTTGTAGACATGCACATCCGGTCCAACCTCGTAGCGGCCCTCCACATACCCACACACCGTCAGCACCCTTGGCAGCATGTCGGCACTCTGCATCACTAGGATGGCAAACCCCACCTGCCGGCGACACAACATCCGGTAATCAGACAGAGGGTACAAGCAGCGAACTCAAATAGCGCAGAGCACTGCGCATGCTCACTGCACACGTGACAGGAACTAGACGCAGAGGTGCCAAGACTCCCATTTTGGTTGAAGATTTCCCTAAAATATATAGAAAGATAACCTCCAAATCTCCGGCTTTTACTTGTAAACTCCCACCAAAGAATCATTTTAACTTGTTTGCTGTTTATGCTTACACATATTTTTTATGTCAAAATGCACCATATGACCCCAGGTTTTTCAATGTTTTCTGGGGGGGGGGGACCTCCCTGGAACCCCCTCCCCTTGCAGGCGCCTTGGTGGAGTGCCCCCCCCCCCTAACCTTCGGGGTGATCTATTCGGGTGCCCCCCCCCCCCATCGCGCCGCATACAAGGAAGGAATTATAAATATACATACAATATAAATACAACCGTCGTTCACATCTTTAGGTCTCTTTGACCTGCACTACAGGCTGGGCCAGAAGTGTCCATACATAGAGGAGATAAACACTTTTACGAAAGCCCGTTTATAAAAAGTATTACAAAAACCTATGTATTATTATTTTATTTTATTTATTTTTTGATGGGATGTTTATGCTGTCCATAGCATATAAGCTCAGATGATCAAGCTTGTTTTCAATGCTGGGCAGTTATCGGTCTATGTTTCTTAAGATTATGGTTTGTGGTTAGTGAGCTATGTTAGTTTTTTAGTTTTTTTCTTGGTAAGAGACTTCCTCTTTTTATTTTTTCCGACACTTAATTCTAGAGTAGCCTACTCTATTTACATATAATAGGCTTGCATGTAATAGGTAGTTGGTTTATGTTTGGATTTGCTGTTATCTGGCTGTTTTCTGGCAGGGGGTTACCTCTCATGGGCTGTCCAGCTGGTGGGCCGTGACATATCACATGCCCCCTTGTGGAACAGCTTAGAAGGGGTTTCCTGGTTTTATTTTGCATAGATATTTTTTGTATGTTTTTAGGTCAGAAATTAGTCGTTCCTTTACCGTTTGTGTGTTCCATACTTTGGCAGCCATTTCCAGTGGGCTTCTTCTGTGAGCTTTGATTTGGCTTCTGGTCTGCCTTAGTAGTGATGCATTGTTTGCTCTGGTGTATTACTGCCTAGCGGCAAAAAAAGTCATTATCTTTAAATTGATGAGTGTCTATTGACACATAATTGATTATATGCTTTTACATTATATTTTACGATTGTAAAATCGTGTAAAATTGTCCGATGGTTGAATAAAAAACAAAAACAACAGACTAGTTTGTCATTCCAGCCATGTGGTGCATTGTGGGATGCGTAAAAGTAAAACAACCCCGCGAAAAGCACATGGCACATGCTAATACACTGGGTGCAGCTATGAAATGTGCTAGATTCAGCTCATCTCAGTTCTTGTTTGAAACATAGAATACCAACTAAAAGAATATGTATAATAAATTAAGATGTTAATATTTCATCCAGCATTGCATCTGGGTCACTCTCCTGAAAACTGGTCAGCATGAGATGGGATTTTAAAACATCAATAAAAACCTTCCTACTTATTTTTTTCTTTATACTTTTCATATTCATGTTCAGATTTGATGAAAGAAATAAGGGAAATAAAATAAAACTGTGTGCAACTTTGGTCTTTTTAGATATGAACTGTTTTTGTACCAAAAAACCCCATTTTACAGTCAGCCATTTGTAACATGACATATGGTACGTGGTTGAATCCTTATTAACATCTTGTATTGCATTGATATATCAAACAAAACAGTTCCCAAATCAAAGAGGAAGTATGTATTAACATGTATGCATGCTTAAATTTAAAAAAAATATTTTTTAATGTCTTCAGAAATAACATTACAAATTTCCGTCACACGTGTAACCGTGGTGTCTGGATGCCACACAAATATTGTACACTAATTATTCAGTGAATAAAGCATGGCTGGGAATTACTTTTTTTTATCAATATAAGGACTGGATATTTCTGTATATTATGCCACGATTAATATGCTTCTAAGTATGATATCATTTAATTCTGATTAGATATTTATTAAGCAGACTGTGTGGTGTCCTAAACATGTGTTACACGTGTGACGCACATGTTATACTGCCATAAGAGATATCTTATTCATGGACTACACCTTTATTTTTTATCTCATCAATTTATATTTTACATAGATGTAAAGGGGAGATTTCCAGCTTTCATTTGCAACCAAAAAATGTGAAAAATTCAAATATTAAATTTTAACTCTCCATGTGACACTTCTGGCCAGTTTTCAGGAGAGTGACCCATCTACATCAATATAATCAGCACATATTATGCCATCTGCATTTAGATCTAAAGAAATCTGGTCACTCAGACTAGTGTTAGAACCAGAGCCAGAGTCAGTTTTACTTATTTTATTTGTTTTTATTTATATCCTATGGTTAATGACATATGTACAGCTAGGAAATGAGTAGGGTTAATCAGACATTGGTAATATATTTCTCTGAAACAAGTTTCTGTTGATACATTTAGCATTTTAATATTTAGAACAAGAATTAATAATGGCGATGTGGATATCAGCCTAAAACTCTAGTAAAGGTGACATTGTTTTGTGTGGAATTGTATGTTCCTTAGCTCAAAATGCTTAACTATGGCTAGTTTTGTCTTAAATATATTCATTAAATCATTATATTGCATGTGTGCATCCATGTTTATGCCAAATTGTTATGTAGTTTTATTAATTTTGAATAAAATCGAAGTTTTGCCATATGTGTATCGGCAAACTCAACGGTCGGAGGCCTTTGTTTTTCTCTCGACGCCGTTTTCAGCGCATGCACAATCGGAATGATGATCTCATCTATTCTTGCCATGAATATGGCCTATGCTGCCGACACGGCGTAAAGAAAGCACCAATCAATCAACAAAGATCCGCACCCCGAGCGCAATGACGATCACACAGATGATGAGCCCGATCAGCGAGCAGGTGAGGGATAGCTTCTGCAGGCACGACTTGTTGGCCTTGTCCTCCAGGAGCAGCACGTTCTGGTCGTCACCCATGACTCCGGCGTGTTTAGTGACCTTTAAGTAACGCGTGCCCTGAAACAGATACAAGCAGAGTACTATTAGTTTGTTTGTTGTTGTTTTACGTCATAGCAACATCTAAGGTCATATCAGGATGGCTACCGACTTGTGACAGTGCACGCTCAAGGTGACTTTATAGTGGTGCCCCTCTGGGAGACCAGGCCACCAGCACCATGACCTAAATACCCCACTCAGTCCCATTATCATGACACTAAATCAACCAGTCCTTGCCCTATCCTAATTATGCCGAGCGCCTGGCTAGGAAGTGACAAGTATCAATAATTAAGTCATTGGTTTGACTCAACTAGTCAAAACAAGAGACGGACGCTCAACTCATTCGACCATCCCTTCTGGTCTGAGTATTATTGGTAGGGTAATACCACAAAGGAACACAAGATGGGGCATATCCATATAACTGATATGAGCAAAGGGAGTTTGTCCCAGTTTATATTTATTGTGTTATTATACTTTTAAAAGTACTTTTATTTTAAGAGTGGTGATGATGTCTATATATGAGCCTGTCTCAAAAGGTGATAACTCTTTTTTTTTGTCCATTGTAATGATTGACACAAAACAGCACAGAAACGGTTACACTGAAAACACAAGGACATTTGCTTCAAATCAATATGTATTCTATTGGGATTATGAAACATGATGTAAAAAAACAAATCAGTATAGCCTGAGCAAATGCATAAGCAGATAGTGTGTTGATCGTTACAATGCACAAAGTTTTGTCCCTTATTGCTTAGCACCTTTTGAGACAGTCTCATATATACTTGAAAGTGTGAAGCGAGTGACCGTTGGGGTCAGCTAGTCAAGAGTTAGAGTCGGCGGGATGCAGAGAATGACCGACTATCAGTATATCAAGTTAACTTGATATAAACAGGGAATTCCCTGATTTTATGGACAGGATAATCACTTATCAATGTATAAAAAGGCGGAGCGGTTCATCTTGATTATTGTGTCATTTATTACTGCCCAGTAAATTATTCGTGTGTACAACGGAAATTAATGTGGTTTGGCCTAGTCGGCCTGCGTGAGCGCCCTTCTCCCGCCTGCTACTGCAGCGCCACTGCGTGTTCGTGCCCTGCACCCCACTATTCGGCCAGTTTGCACCGGGTTTTCAGACTTTGTAACCGGCAGTTATCCTAGCCAAGGTCTAGTATTAAACTGATCAACCCATACCATCTTGTCTTCTCTGTTCTAGAGCGTAGCCTAACTTTATACCACAAACAAGTTTACAAAAATTATTCATAAAGAATATCAATCAATGACTACTACTGCACAGCGATCAAAACAATGCACTTAATCGTTATGAGCAGAATATACGAACGATCACTCAGAAAAATATTGAAAATATGAAAATAACCCTTTGTTTATAGCTTTTGCTTGACTAGTAGTTGATCGAACGCACATGAAAGCCAGTGGTCCATAACAGGTTCATCTAAGGCTGTGGTATGTGCTGTCCTGTCTGTGGAAAAGTGCGTATAAAAGAGCCCTTGCTGCTTATCAGAAAGAGTAGCCTATGTGGCAGCAGCGGGTCACCTCCAAAGAAATATGTCAGAATGACCATATGTTTGACATCCAATAGCTGATGATATGAAAATCAATGTGCTCTAGAGGCGACGTTAAATAAAACAAACATTACTTTTCCCACATGAATGGCCAGTGCTCTACTCATCTGACCGAATGAGGAGAGCACTGCATTAATGATAAACAATGGATATAATATATGCATGGTATTATTTCATTACGACAGAAGCGCACCGTTTATCACCTTAGCCGGCCGGTAATTGATCACGTGCCTAAGGCTAGAACCAGGCTGAGGTCAGTTCAAACATAAACCTGCCATGGTGTCCAATGTAAAGCCGCAAAACTCCCCACAGAAGCACTAGCCGTGGTGGCCCAATTGGTAGAACAAAGGCTTCCCGTGTGGAAGGTCGGGAGTTGGAATCATAGCCGAGTCAAATCAACGACTTACAAAATTGATACTTGTTGCTACCTAGCCGGGCACTCGGCATTAATAGGATAGGGCAAGGACTGGTTAGCTCAGCATCAGGATAATGTGACTGAACTGAATGGGATATTGGGACATGGTGCTAGCACTAGCAGCCCGATCCCCCATAGTCACGAAGAGTGTGCACTGTCACAAGTCGGTACCCGTCATGATATATATATGGGTTATTCTCTGAAACTGGGTACCACATATTTGGTATCCATGTTACATTGGATATAATAAGATCTTTCTTTTTTTAATAGCAAGTCAAAATAATTATTGTTGACTTTTGGTATTATTTTTATTAAGCATGTTAGCAATACTATATGTATTTAATCTATACCACAAAACATATAAAAAATAGGTTTATATGATGTTGTGCTAAAAGTGAAAATGTGAAATTTTACACATTTACACTAAAATTTACACAAACTTATATTTTGTCAACTTTATTTCAATGTTTTTCTTGTAAGACATCCTTTTGTTTGCTTTACTTTAATCAAAGAAATCTAATTTGAATGTGTTGTGTATGTTAGAAATGATGTTATGGATGTGTCAATTTGGTGTGTTTAATTTCCATGTTACATAGGACATATTTTCCTATTGCTATTCATCATAAGATCAAAATCAAAATGGGGAATGGCTTTTTTTCAACTCAGACACATGCACAGCATGTAAAGCTTCATATGAATATGCATTCTGATATTATTCGGAATGTTTTCTGCTATTATTTGGCAATATTTCCCATTTTCATTACCCCCACAACATTGGTTGCCGTGACCATGATCCTATACATGCTACGCACTGTATGGTTGTTGAACCTGCCCTGTGTATGTATGTATGTGTAAGTGCATTGCCTGTATGTATGTAATAGTAAGCGTTAAAAGAATTACAATTCCAGAGGGACGAGGTCTGCACTGACCTCTCAGGCAAGGAGCCACATAGACAGGTAGTATGGTGATATCAGGAAGCCTAGGTGGTGTAATGGTTAGCACAATGGCCTGGAGTGCATAGAGATGTGGGTTCGAGTCCCCCTCTAGGCGCAATATTTCCCATTTTCATCATCCCGCACGACACAACTTTAACGCACTGATTTGAACTGCACAGTTTTGAATCCCACAAGTGAAGCAGGTGCTCAACTCATTCAGCCAAGCCTTCTGAATACTTTCTAAGTACCCATCTAAATAATTCCAATAGGATAAAAATAATTAGCATCTCATTTATATTCAATAGTATTATTGTAATATTAATCCACAATAAAGTCATTCTACAGTTAGTTATATGTAAACAGGTCTCTGGGTAGGTTTGACCTGGACAGGTGTTCAAGGTTGGCTGGTTGTTGCAGCTTTACGTCCTGGCAACATCTAAGGTCATATCAGGATGGGTACCGACTTGTGACAGTGTGCACTCATAGCAACTTTATAGTGCTGCCCCATTGGGAGACCAGGGCATCAGCACCATGCCCTGATAAATCCCACTCAGTCATATTATCCTGACATTGAGCGAACCAGTCCTTGCCTTATCCTAACAATGCGGAGCGCCTGGCTAGGGAGTGCCAAGAATACATTTTTAAGTCATTGGTTTGACTCCACCAGGTTTCGAACCCGTCAGTTCGAATCCCACGATCTACCAAAACGGGAGATGGACACTCAACTCATTCGGCCATCTCATCTGGTCAGAAGTGTTCAAATATTGACATAGATAAAAGACTCACCCCCATATCCACAGTATCGGTGAATGACAACTATGCCCCAGACTAATGAAAGACAACTATGTCCGAGCAAAAACTGTTTTGGTATAAACAAAAAAAAAGGAGGTGGAGCTCCTAGTTCCAGTGTCCAGTGTTTATCTATTTTGGCATATAGTTGGTGAAATGGGAGAGAATGAAAAAAAAACAAAGATGGCAGCCACATTAAGCTCTATTTTTTACTTTAAATGTGTATGAATCTACATTATTAAAAAAAAAAGAAATGTCACTAAAAAATAGCTGGTTATGATAAACAAGCATTGGGCCCATATATTTAAAATATTTAAGAGGCGTTCTCTGTGGCAGAGTGGTTAGAGTGTGTGACATTTTTCTAGATCAGACTCCTAATCTGAAGGACAGTGGTTCGATTCCCTGTGCCCCCCCCCCCCAACCTTTTGCCAATTTGGATTCCCACCGCTGTGTATAACTTACAGCATCATCAAAGTTCAGTTTCTCTCATACCATGTCTATGTGGTGTGGGAGGTTAAAAATCCCTTGTGTCGTTAAAAGTGTCGGCTCGGGCTTTCCATCAACAAACTGTCTAATAGTGAAAACAAGTCTATTCAGACGTATCCATGATAGGCAGTATAAATGTTCAACAAAAAATAAGGTGCAAAATCATGAGGTTCTTTTTTTTTTTTAAACCCTTCCGACCCCTTTTTTCTAATGGGCTGTTCAGTTGCCCTGTCAGAAAAAAAAACAGGGCTGTGGGCAATAACTGGGATTGATGATGACATAGTGGACATATAAACAAACAACCACATGCCCATGTAGAGAACATGGCCATCAGGCGCTGATGCAGATTCTCTGCACTAGGCCAGCCAGGGCGTGCACTATGGCAACATATGTCACGGTGTGCGGATCACAATGGTATTTCCCGGAGCCAGAGCTCCATGACAACCTTTAGCTGGACTTCAACGCAGCTACTGGTATGAACAGTGTCACGTGACCTAGGCTGGTTGGTTGTTGGAGTTTTACGTCCTGGCAACATCTATGGTCATATCAGGACGGGTACAGACTTGTGACAGTGCACACTCATGGCGACTATATAGTACTGCCCCACTGGGAAATCAGGCAGCCAGCACCATGACCCAATATCCCCCCAAGTCACATTATCCTGACACTGAGCTAACCAGTCTTTGCCCTATCCTATTAATGCAGAGCGCCAGGCTAGGAAGCGACAAGTATCAATTTGATAGGTCATTAGTTTGACTCGACCGGGAACCGAACTCTCGATCTCCCGCACGCGAGGGCCGCGCTCTACCAATTCGGCCACCGCGCCCGGTTACGTGACCTAGGAGTGAGTGGTTGTGGGTGGACCGAGGGTGGGGGG
The DNA here is from genome assembly GCA_030323885.1 of Branchipolynoe longqiensis. Lineage (NCBI taxonomy): Eukaryota > Metazoa > Annelida > Polychaeta > Phyllodocida > Polynoidae > Branchipolynoe > Branchipolynoe longqiensis. The sequence goes on along the minus strand of CM059193.1, from coordinate 11,423,633 downwards.
GGGGGGTGCCTGGGGGTGGTGCACGTGTTGGTGAGAACACGCTGAAGAGACTGCGCGAGTGGTGACTGCCTGGTAACGAACGCAGTGTATGTGTGTTCCATTGCCTGGTATTGGTAATGGACACAGTGTGTATATGTGTTCTACTGCCTTGTGATGGAAGCTGTGTGTGTATGTGTGTCATACTGCCTGGTAATGAATGCAGTGTGTGTTCTACTGCCTGGTAATGGATGCAGTGTGTTTATTGTCCACTGCCGGGTAATGGATGAAGTGTGTGTGTTCTACTGCCTGGTACTGGATGCCGTATGTGTTTGTGTTCTACTGCCTGGTAATGGATGCAGTGTGTGTTCTACTGCCTGGTAATGGATGCAGTGTGTGTGTTCTACTGCCTGGTAATGGATGCAGTGTGTGTATGTGTGTCATACTGCCTGATAATGGATGCCCTGTATGAATGTGTCATACTGCCTGGTAATGGATGACCTGTATGAATGTGTCATACTGCCTGGTAATGGATGACCTGTATGAATGTGTTCTACTGCCTGGTAATGGATGCAGTGTGTATTCTACTGCCTGGTAATGGATGTGTCATATTGCCTGGTAATGGATGCAGTGTGTGAGTGTGTCATACTGCCTGGTAATGGATGCCCTGTATGAATGTGTCATATTGCCTGGTAATGGATGCAGTGCGTGAGTGTGTCATACTGCCTGGTAATGGATGCCCTGTATGAATGTGTCATATTGCCTGGTAATGGATGCAGTGTGTGAATGTGTTCTACTGCCTGGTAATGGATGCAATGTGTTTACATGTGTCATACTGCCTGGTAATGGATGCAGTGTGTGAGTGTGTCATACTGCCTGGTAATGGATGCCCTGTATGAATGTGTCATATTGCCTGGTAATGGATGCAGTGTATCAATGTGTCATACTGCCTGGTAATGGATGCAGTGTGTGAGTGTGTCATACTGCCTGGTAATGGATGCCCTGTATGAATGTGTCATATTGCCTGGTAATGGATGCCCTGTATGAATGTGTCATATTGCCTGGTAATGGATGCAGTGTGTGAGTGTGTCATACTGCCTGGTAATGGATGCCCTGTATGAATGTGTCATATTGCCTGGTAATGGATGCAGTGTGTGAGTGTGTCATACTGCCTGGTAATGGATGCCCTGTATGAATGTGTCATATTGCCTGGTAATGGATGCAGTGTGTGAGTGTGTCATACTGCCTGGTAATGGATGCCCTGTATGAATGTGTCATATTGCCTGGTAATGGATGCAGTGTGTGAGTGTGTCATACTGCCTGGTAATGGATGCCCTGTATGAATGTGTCATACTGCCTGGTAATGGATGCAGTGTGTCAATGTGTCATACTGCCTGGTAATGGATGCCCTGTATGAATGTGTCATATTGCCTGGTAATGGATGCAGTGTGTCAATGTGTCATACTGCCTGGTAATGGATGCCCTGTATGAATGTGTCATATTGCCTGGTAATGGATGCAGTGTGTCAATGTGTCATATTGCCTGGTAATGGATGCCGTGTGTCAATGTGTCATATTGCCTGGTAATGGATGCCCTGTATGAATGTGTCATATTGCCTGGTAATGGATGCCGTGTGTCAATGTGTCATACTGCCTGGTAATGGATGACCTGTATGAATGTGTCATACTGCCTGGTAATGGATGCCCTGTATGAATGTGTCATATTGCCTGGTAATGGATGCAGTGTGTCAATGTGTCATACTGCCTGGTAATGGATGCCCTGTATGAATGTGTCATATTGCCTGGTAATGGATGCAGTGTGTCAATGTGTCATACTGCCTGGGAATGGATGCAATGTGTTTATATGTGTCATATTGCCTGGTAATGGATGCAGTGTGTCAGTGTGTCATACTGCCTGGTAATGGATGCAGTGTGTCAATGTGTCATACTGCCTGGTAATGGATGCCCTGTATGAATGTGTCATATTGCCTGGTAATGGATGCAGTGTGTCAATGTGTCATACTGCCTGGGAATGGATGCAATGTGTTTATATGTGTCATATTGCCTGGTAATGGATGCAGTGTGTCAGTGTGTCATATTGCCTGGTAATGGATGCAGTGTGTCAATGTGTCATACTGCCTGTACATCTTTTAAAAAGTAGTTCATTCCACTGTAAACTTGTGCATGTGCTGTTCGTCCTATTATATCATATAACATAAATGCTTAATAGCGATTTTGTTATTTTCGCAGTACGGTTACTCCCGCAGCCCTCCATGGTGTACAGTAGATAAAAGATTCACCCCATACTTACAGTACAGGGGTGAACGACAACGTAGTCTAAATACGGGCGAAAATAGCTTTGGTATGGACCAGGAAGTGGAATGCCTGGCTCCAGTGTCAAATGGTTACTTATAAGTTATATCAACACAGAGTTGGTGAAATGGGAGAAAATGCAAAAAGACAAGATGGCGGCCAGAGAACGCCGCCGATTTCACTTTTAAATTGCATTGAAGTATATGTTTTATTATATTTTCCAACTCAAAAGTAACGGGTAAATATGAAGACTTACATAAAGAATATATTGTGCCTCTTAAATTAAGAATTTACCATCTCAGTTAATTAACCCACCATGTCAAAATTCTTCACCAGCTTTTCTAATGGGTTGGTTTTCACCCCTGTACTGGAAGTACGGGGTGAATCCTTTATCTAGGTGTACAGGGTTGTTTGTTTGTCTGACTCTTGTTGTTCTACGTCCTAGCAACATCTAAGGTCATGTCAAGATGGGGTGTGTTCAAGGCTGCTAATCAATCCTACAGAAAAAGTTTTGCGAGTTTGGGTTATGGAAATAACCACTCGATATTGCATTCCAATTTATTAAATATATTATTCAAATACATACCTATCATAGCACGCTACTTTGGGGGTGAATACTTTCTGAAATCTTATAGATTAATAGACTTGGCAGTGCATTTTTTTGCAAGCAGACCCTATATATCCTTTTGGTGGTTTTTACTGCGCACATATTTGGGTCTGGGGTGTGTAGTAATTCCAGCCGTGTTCACTGAGGCGTGCGGGAGAGTAGGTAAGTGTGGGGGTGTGGGGGGTGGACGGGGGTAAAGGCCCTGTCACACTATGACGTTTCCCCCGGCACGCCGCCAATGCGCAAGATATTTGCTAAGGCTCGAGACATGTCCAACTTTTCGGCATTGTGGGAGAAAGTTTGACGGGTTGCAGCGTGCTAGTGGCGTGTTGGTGGCCCGTCCGTAATGCCCCCTCTAACCCGTTGGCGTGCGTCGGAAGTTTTGTGCAAGCACAAAACGATCGGCGTGACCCGACGTGTCCATTCGCACGTTGCTATCACTCAACGTGTACCAACGTGCCATTAACGCGCCGGTAACGCGTGCATAATGCTTCCCGACGCGTGCCGACGTTTCGCCCAAAAAGGCAACAGGTCGGCACGCGTTGGTGGGTGAGAAATGTTGTAATGTGACAGGGCCTTAAGACGGGGGGAGAAGGAGGAAGGGGGAGGAGGGAGGGGAGAACAAAATAAATAAACAAAAAGAGAAAACCCACCCAGGAAAATGCACTAATAGTTGGCATGATGCCAGCACCGTGGACCCTACTATGTGTTGCACAATTGTTACCTTCGCCAGCCAAAGTGAGCCATTTGTTATCAAAGTTGCCCCAGACTAATGAAGAATAGGTTATAATGGTCAAGCTGATATATTTATATATATATATATATATGTAGTAGTCTGCACTGACCTCATAGGCAAGGAGCCACATAGACAGGTAGGCATGGGTAATGTGGTGACATCAGGGCGCCTAGGTGGCTTAATGGTTAGCACACTGACCCGGAATGCAAAGAGATGTGGATTCAGAGTCCCACTCTAGACACAATATTTCCCATTTTCATCACCCCCATGACACTGGTGCCATGACCAGGATCCTGTACAAGCTACGCATTGCATAGTTGTTGAACCTACCCTGTGGTATGTCTAAGTGCACTGCCTGTATATATGTAATTGTAAGCTTTAAAAGACTTACAATTCCAGGGGGATGAGTGTAGAAGTCTGCACTCACCTCTCAGGCAAGGAGCCGCATAGACAGGTAGGCATGGGTAGTGTGGTGATATCAGGGAGCCTAGGTGGTTTAATGGTTAGCATACTGGCCCGGAATGCAAAGAGATGTGGTTTCGAGTCACACTCTAGGCGCAATATTTCCCATTTCCATCACCTCACGACATATATATAAATATGGCAAATATTAAATGGCATCGGACTGTGCAACTTTAGGTCCCAGTCACACTACGGGTTGCGACCACTGGCGACCACAAGGTTGAGTGGTGCAGTCAGCGACTGATCACAAGTGCTGAAAGTTGTCGCCGACCTCCTCAGGACCAAAATGGTCACCCGTAAGTCACCGACCGTTCATCGACCGATCGCCGATCATTGTTCTTCCTGCCTTTTTTTTGCTTTGGTCGCAAGGAGGTCGACGGCTTGTGGTTGCAAGCCGTAGTGTGACTGAGGTAAATTGGGCAGCTTTGCACTGCATTAAAGCTGCATAGTCCGATGAAAACATCAAATTTTCAAAACCAAAAGAATTATCTAGATTTGATTCTACATATCTAACTTAGATAATGGTGTATTTATTAAACATTTGTCACTACATAGAAGGTAAGATTGAGTCAATTTAATCGAACTTCTTACTGTAGAGTTTTGGTGTGCTTGCCAAAATTAATTTTGCATGCTTACAATATCTCAAAAGTTAGCCATTTAAAAAAAACGTTACTTCAAATTAAAGTAAGGTAGGTTATAGCGATCAACCTAATATATTTATCTCAGAAAATATCAGAAACTCAAAACCATCGGACTGTGCAACTTTAATAGAATAGGCCCCCTTTTTGGCAGATCGTGAAGATTCAACCCTGTTCGGTGCCAACAGGCACAAACTACTGTGGTCTCCTCTTGTACAATGCTAGCTGAACATTAACGACGGATACTGAAGCAAGACACGAAGCACAGCACTTTGAAACAGCCAACAACAGGGGTGGTTGTTTGGTTGAGGTGGGCTGTTATGTGTTGTGGGAAGAGGGGAAGGAGAAAATATGAGTGGTATATTGAAAAAGAGGGCAGCAAGGCAAGTTGTGTCAAGAGCTTTGTGTCATGCTCTATATGAGAATGCAGGTGAGTAATATGCCATTACAGTACAACCCCGTTAAACCAAGCTTGGTTAAACCAAACGATCGGATAATCCAAACTTTTTTCGGCGGCCTGGCAAAATACTACCATTTATCATATAAAAATGTTGGTTAAACCAAAGTCGGTTAATCCAAATTATTGGTTAATCCAAACAAAATTGTCGGGCCCCAAGCCACTTCCAGTACGTTAAACCAAACTTTCATGTGGTTATAAGGTCATCTGAGACCCCAGCAACTTTTTTATATGATAAATGGTAGTCGAAAAAAAAGTTTGGATTAATTGATCGTTTGGTTTAACCAAGCTTTGTTTAATTGGGTTATACTGTATATATACATAAAATACAATAATCAAAGTGTCCACATATATTGTATATTACATTCATAATGCACCCACGTTTTTGCGAAAGCCAAGTCAAAATCGAAGCAAAAGCTTGGTTAAACCAATGATCGGTTAATCCAAACAAATTTCTAGGGTCCCTTCAGGTTTAGTTTAACGGGGTTATACTGTAGTAGGCTTGGCTAAACCATTACGGGCACAACAAGCCATGGCTCTGACCACTCACCCGAAACTAGAGCATGGCCTGGTGAGCCAAGTTACCAGAGGGTGACATTCATATTAAAACAACAACAGATAAAAGAACAGTTAGACATGCATACATATCAACTACATGGTGTCAGGCCGCCGGCACCATGACGGGATATCCCACTCTGTCACATTATCCTGACACTGAGCTAATCAGTCTTTGCCCTATCCCATTAATACCAAAAGTATGCCAGGCTAGGAAGCGACAAGTGTCAATTTTATAAGTCATTGGTTTGACTTGACAGGAACAGAACCCCCGATCTCCCGCACGCGAGGCCCGCACTCTACCGATTCGGCCAATGCGCCCGGTATGGGTGGGCGTTTGGGCGGGTGGTGGTGGTGTTGTGGTGATGATGAAACCTGGGAAATAGTGGCCAAGGACAGGGGTTCATGTAGATAAAAGATTCACCCAGTACTTGTAGTACATGGGTGAAGGACAACATAGTGTAAATACGGGCGACAATAGTTTTGGTATGGAACATGAACTAGAAACTGTTGCTCCAGTATCAAATGGCTACTCATATAGGCACAGATTTGGTGAAATGGGCGAGAATGCAAAAAGACAAGATGGCGGCCAGAGAACGCCATCGATTTCACTTTTAAATTGCATTAAAGTATATGTTTTATTATATTTTCCAACTCAAAACTAGCGGGTAAACATGAAGACATATACAAAGACTAAATGTTGCTTCTTAGATTGAGAAATTAGGCTCTCATAAAGACAGTTCATTAGCCCAATTTTTCGACCGTTTTTATATAAGGCTGATCTTCACCCGTGTACTACAAGTACCGGGTGAATCTTTTATCTAGGGTTCATGGTGGGCTTCTATTCGCAAAGGCATAGCACAGCTTGAAACTGATCGTATATCTCAAGCTAAACAAATGCATCAGCAGAGGAAAGATCGTCTCCTTCACCCACCAGACTCACTGACTGCAGCTACACACACAAGTCCAACATGCCACCGCACATTCCCAGCACAAATTGGACTCATCTGTCATCAACGAGTTCACAACAAGCTGTCATCAACACCACCAATGGAGAACCAAGAAGGTGTGGTGGTGGTATGAGGGCGGTAATGGCGGTGATGATGGTGTGGTGTGGTGGTGGGCATGCAGTTAAACCTGCATAGTCAGATGAAGCATCAAATTTTCAAAACAAAAACATTCACCGAGATTTTTTTCTACATATATATTAGATATTGGTCCACTTATTAAACATGTGTTGCCACATAGAAGGCAATACTGAGTCAATTTAACCAAACCTGTTACTGCATAAGCCAATGGTGAGAGTTTTGGCATGCTTGCCAAAATCAATTTAGGATGTTTGCACTTCAAATATCTCAAAAGTTAGCCATTCAAAATGAAAGTTACTTCAAACTAAAGTAAGGTAGGTTATAACAACCAATTAAATATATTTATCTCAGAAAAATTTCAGAAATTCAAAACCAGCGGACTATGCAACTCTAAGCTATTCTGGGAAATATGATGCAGGTATTGCAGGTTGGCGACAACAGATGTGGCCGGTGTAGAATGTAGGTGGGCATCCCTTCACAAGCGCACATGATCAGAGAAATGGACTGCATGACGCACAGTATACGTCACGACGTGACAGTATACGTCACGACGTCACAGTATAGGTCATGACGAGACATGACACTGACTTCTTGTGGTTGCCACGTCGTCCACAAACACAAACCTCTGATTGGTCCAAGAACAAAACGAGTACCAACTTGAGACAGTGCACACTCATTGCGACATTATCCTGATACTGAGCTAACCAGTCCTTGCCCTATCCTAGTAACCATGGTCGAGTCAAACCAATGACTTGAAAATTGATAGTTGTCGCTTTCCTAGTCAGGGCCTCTGCATTATTAGGATAGGGCAAGGACTGATTAGCTCAGTGTCAGAATATTGTGACTGAGTGTGATAGAAGGTCATGGTGCTGGTGGCCTGGTTTCCCAGTAGGGCAGCACTATAGAGTCGCCATGAGTGTGCAGTCACAAGTCGGTACCCGTCCTGATGACCTTAGATGTTGCCAGGATGTAAATCTCCAACAACCAACCAACCAACCTTTCACCTCCTCCCCCCACCTCTCACCCCCGCCTTCCCCCCTTCTCCCCCCCCCCCTGTCTTCCCCCCTTCTCTCCCTCCCGACCGCTCCTCCCCCCCCCCCCCCAACCTGTCTCCCCAACCTCTCTATCCCGCCCCTCTCTCTCGCTTCTTTATCCCTCCTCTCTTCCGCTCCCCCCCCCCCCTACCTCTCTCCCCCAACTAGCTCTCTCATACACCTCTCTCGCTCCCATTCTCTCCTCCACCACTCTCTCTCTCCCCATTTATTTAGGTTACCTACATAGCACCGTCATGTGCTACTTTCCCTAATGCAGAGACATGGCCACTTAGATACACCTGGTGTCAAATGAGTTTCACAGATTCCTGTGGAGAACCACGTATAGTTTAGAGTCACTGTGAATTTAGTTAGTCCATCAGTAACAATGGTTTTCAGATTTGACATTTCCAGTGTAGGAAAATAGGAGGCCCTGTACACATCAATCAATCAATCAATAGTTCCGTCCTCTAGTCGAGGGTTGGAAGCAATGGTTCTCCACTTGTCCCGATGGTGTGCTGTTCTGATAGACTGTGAATAATTCAAGCCTGTCCACTGTGAAATATTTGTAAACCATGATGTTCTTGGTCTCCCTCTCCCTCTGCTGCCATTCACCTTCCCTTCCAACAATGTACGGTATATTGAACTCTGACGAATGATGTGGCCAAAATAAATAAGTTTCTTTGTCTGTAGAGTGGCAAACAAGCTTTTCTTATTTTTAATTTTTCTGAGAACTTCTTTGTTGGTGATCTTCTTTGTCCATGATATTTTCATCATCCTTCGATAAGTCCACATCTCAAATGCTGCTAAACGTTTGTACATTTTCTTAGAGATTGTCCATGTCTCAGCCCCATACATTAGAGTAGACCACACATAACACTGAAGAATATGCTTCCTTGTTTGTATTAATATCTTACTTGATGTTAACACTCTATACATTTTGGAGAATGTTGTTCGGGCTATTGTTATCCTTCTTTTAATTTCTTCCTCACATCTCCCATCATTTGTAATCTTTTGTCCAAGATATATGAATTCGGATACTTGTTCTATGTTTGTGCCATCTATGGTTATATTGATATTTGGTTTATCTGTCTTTTTACTTATAACCATTGTTTTGGTCTTCCTGGCATTCATCTTCATGTTCCAGCTTTATTGATTCTATTCACTATATCTTGTAGGTTTTTCTCACTGTCTGCTAGTATTACACTGTCATCGGCATATCTAAGATTGTTGACGTTCATACCACCTATTGTCACTCCCTTGCAATCTTCGATGTGTCTGAAAATCATCTCTGTGTACAGGTTAAATAGACATGGTGACAATACACACCCCTGTTGAACTCCTCGTTTAATCATAACTTCCCTGTACACATACACACATATATGAGCCTGTCTCAAAAGGTGATAACTCTTTTTTGGGGGGGCCATTGCAACGATTGACAGAATACAGCACAGAAATGGTTACACTGAAAACACAAGGACATTTGCTTCAAATCAATATGTATTCTATTGGGATTATGAAAGACCATGTAAAAAAACAAATCAGTTTATCCTGAGCAAATGCATACGCAGATAGTATGTTCATCATTACAATGGACAAAGTTTTGTTCCACATTGCCTGGCACCTTTTGAGACAGTCTCATATGTCCGGGAATATTTTGGTTGGTATCGTGCTGCGAATTAAGATACAAGTTAAGTAGATCGCTAATCAATTTCCAAATTGATTAGCAATTGTTGCAAATCAAAATTTTCAAAAAACAAAATGCTCCCTGAGTGCATACGTTACTACAGGGAATATTTTGTTTGGTATCGTGTCGCGAATCATGATAGAAGCAATGTAGATCGCTAATCAATTTCCAAATTGATTAGCAATTGTTGCTAATACCATTTTTCAAAACAAATTCATACTTGTAAAGTCTCAATGTATATGTATAGGTGGTATACAAATACGGAATTCACTTGACGATAATATCAAATGTTAAAAAAACATCTATATGTGTCAACGAATGTATAAAAAGAAAATATTTAAGCTTCATGAGAGGGAAAAGACATAGTTGATTGATTGATTGATTGGTGGTTGCTTTACGCCATGTCGGCAGCATAGGCCATATTCACGGCGAGAAATGTTTGTTTTTTGTTCAAACCATCGCTTTTACATGTAAAAGCAGACAATCAATTATGTGCCAATAGACTACATCACGGTTCCAGCGGCACAGTGCATTGTGGGATGCATCAGAGCAAAACATGCCCCCCCAAAAGCACATGGCACATGCTAATACACTGGGTGCAGCTATGAAATGTTCTAGTTTCAAATCATCTCAGCTCTTGTTTGAAACATAGAATACCAACTAAAAAAATATATATAATAAATTAAGATATTAATCTTTTATCCAGCATTGCATTTACATCAATATAATCAGCACATTTTATGCCATGTGCATTTAGATTTAGAAAGATCTAGGCACTCAGACTAGTGTTAGAGCCATAGCCAGAGTACTCAATGCATTGTCAATGCCAGTGAGCAATCTCCATACAGAAAAAGTAAAATATTGATCAAAGGACACCACCTAGGCACAAACCGCTTGGAACACATATAGAAAACATGTTTAACAAAACGATAATATTAAATTAATAAGGTTAGGGTTTTGGATTTCTATTAATTTTGAATAAAACTGACATATTTCAATGCGCGTACAGGCAAAGTCAATGGCCGTACGCCTTTGCTTTGCTCCCAAGGCAGTTTTCAGCGCATGCGCAGTCGGAACCGTGATCTAGTTTATAGACACTCATTAAATTAGAAAGCTCACAATCATATATTTGTGGTCAAGGGAAACAAATTCCCCTAGAAAAAGAAAAGTTTTATTAATAATTGACAGAATCTATTTAGTAAACTAGATGAGGTGGTACAGTCCAGCTGCCCTCAAAAAGGCTAAAATGTTTTCCTGTTTTACCTTAGTAAAAAGGTCATGCATACTGTCTGCAGTGTAGAACTGTTGTCGCAGGGCCAAAAAATCAACGCAACTTAGTAAAATGTGTTTGAGTGTCAGCGGGGACTGAAACCCAATACATTCAGGGGGAGGTTCCCCCTTGAGCAGAAAAGCATGTGTAAGCCACGAGTGGCCAATACGGCAGCAGCTAAGGACCACTTGGTCCCGCCGACCTCCCGCATGAGTCTGTGGTAGCTTTCCCACAGATGGTTCAATTTCTTTAAGTTTATTAATGTTTTCATCCCACTCATGTTGCCATTTGGATTTTATGTGGGTGGCTATTAGTGATCTCAGAAAAGACATAGTAGTCTAGTACATAAATATTGAGATGTAATTTACAGTATTGAGGGTAATGTTAATATCCTTTTAACTTTTATTTTTCTATTTATTATCACACCATAACATTTAATTGTTTCATGCAATAAATTTTCTTAAATAATTGTTTTGATTAATAAATTGACACTTGTTGATTATTAGGTCCACACTTGGGGCTTGCTACTCAATTAGTTCTTGTTTTTCTGACAAAATGGTAACCTCAACTATCTTTTCCTTCACATTACCAGTGTATATAAGAACAAGAGTTGGCTACTCAGCGAAAGAATTAGGAAAATACACAATATTCATTTTTTACCTTCATGTGACACTTTGGCCCCATTTACCATGAAACGACTCATATAGATTGGAAGCATTCTCCAGCTAAAATAAATTAACTGAGATGAAATGCCAAAGTTGCACTAAATAAATAAGAGTTGAATACCACTTCTAATTATATTCTTCAAAAACCACATACTGGACACGGTGGCCTAATCGGTAGAGCGCAGGCCTCCTGTGCGGGAGATCAGGAGTTTGATTCCCAGTTGAGTCAAACCAATGACATACAAATTTGATACTGGTCGCTTCCTAGCTTAGCGCTCAGCATTAATAGGATAGGACAAGGACTGGTTAGCTCAGTGTCAGGATAATGTGACGGGGATATCGGGTCACGGTGCTGGCGGCCTGATTTCCCAGTGGGGTAGCACTACAAAGTCACCATGAGTGTGCACTGCCACAAGTCAGTACCCATCCTCATATGACCTTAGATGTTTCCAGGACGTAAAACTGCCTGGCGCTTGGCATTGATAGGATATGGCAAGGACTGGTTAGCTCAGTGTCCGGACAATGTGACTGAGTGGGATATCGGGTCGTCGTGCCCCGGTGCGCGGGCATGCGTCACTACCTGGGTTGTGTGTACTGGGGAGGTTCAGCCGACGTGCAAACACAAGTATGCTGACACCATCCAACACACACCTACGCACCGCATACCGCCACGTACACCTCCAACCCGCGACAGAGCGGTTGGTTGGTTGTTGGAGTAAACCTCCCACTCTCCATGCCGCACCTCAGCCTCCAGTAACCATGACTACAAAGGAGCATATCAAAGGAGGTTACATGAGCAGTAGTAGATCAAAACTTTGTTTTATTTAAAGTTGCATAGTCCGGTGGTTTTTAATTTCTGCCATTTTTCTGAGATAAATATATTTAATTTGTTGTTATAACCTATCTTATTTTAGTTTGAAGTAACTTTCATTTTGAATGGCTAACTTTTGAGATATTTGAAGTGCAAACATCCTAAATAGATTTTGGCAAGCATGCCAAAACTCGCACCATAGGCTTATGCAGTGACAGTTTCTGTTAAATTGACTCAGTATGCCCTTCTATATGGCAACACATGTTTACCAAGTGCACCAATATCTAAGTTAGATATGTAGAATAGAATCTAGCTGAATGTTTTTGTTTTGAAAATTTGATGCTTCATCAGACTATGCAGCTTTAACGACGGCTCTAGAGCACATTGATTTTTATCATCAGCTATTGGACGTACACAATTTGGTCATTCTGACACATTTCTTTAGAGGAAACTGGCTGCCACCATATAGGCTACTCATTCCGATAAGCAGCAAGGGGTCTTTTATATGCACTTTCCCACAGACAGGAGAGCACATACCACAGCCTTTGATGAACCAGTTGTGGACCACTGGTTGGAATGGAAAATAGCCCAAACTGAAAATGGGTCCACTGAGCAGGATTGATCAGTTGACCCATACCTACATCGGTGGACACTCTACTGCCTGAGCTATGTCCCGGTCCCCTGAAGCAGTAGTAGAAGACAATAGCAAATAACAATGAGCAGGATCATTACTAGATTGTTTGTTTGTTGCTGTTTTACGTCCTAGCAACATCTAAGGTCATATCAGGATGGGTACCAACTTGTGACAGTGCGCACTCATGGCGACTTTATAGTTCTGTCCCACTGGGGAACCAGGCCGCCGGCACCATGACCTGGTATCCCAGTCAGTCACATTATCCTGACATTGAGCACACCAGTCCTTGCCCTATCCTAATAATGCCGAGCGCCTGGCTAGGAAGCAACAAGTATCAATTTTAAAGTCATTGGTTTGACTCGACCGGGATAAAAGACTAACCCCGTACTGTTCTGTATACGGGGTAACTCTTTTATCGAGATCATTACATACATGCACAATATTTGCATAACTTCTTTATACCTCACATAACTGATGCAAGATCGATAGCGCAGGCTTCCTGTGCGGAAGGTCGCGAGTTCAATTTCCAGTCGAGTTAAATCAATGACTTATCAAATTGATTCCTGTAGAAATGTTGATAACTGGAAAGGACCCCGAAGTGGTTGAATGGGTAAAGTGCAGGCGTCCCATGTGGAAGATCGGGAGTTTGAATTAGTCTGAGTCAAACCACACTGACCTGCAAAATTGATACTTGTCGCTACCTAGCCTGGCACTTGGCATTAGTAGGATAGGACAAGGACTGGTTGGCTCAGTAGTAGGATAATGTGACTGAGTGGGAAATTGGGTCATGGTGCTGGTGGTCTGATATCCTACAGTGGGGCAGCACTATAAAGCTGATATCAGTGCATACTGTCACAAGTTTGTACCCATCCTGATATGACCTTAGATGTTGCCAGGATGTAAAACTCCAACAAACAAAACAAGTTTCCGATGGTTGGTTATGTAAAATTCTTAAAGCAACTAATATTTTATAATCCTTACTACAACACATCCTTTGGTGTGATTCTTATTTAATTTCAAATTTTGCAATCAGTGTAAGAGTATTATAATATTTTGTTATGAATCTGCCTTTCAAATTCTAGCAGTTTCCATTTACTTTGGGAGATTTATTCTCTCTCATATCAGCCAACCATAAATACAGCACTGGTTGAATCAACGGTCTTTTCAAATGTTGCAAACAAATTATATTGATTGATTGGCGGTTGTTTTACGCCATGTCAGCAGCAAAGACCATATTCGCACTGAGAAGTGTTTCACTTGTATTCTGCCCATTTCCGCCTAACCATCACTTTTAGACACAGTGTAAAAGCACACAATTAAATATTTGTCAAAAGACCAAATTATATGTGAACACAAATGAATATTTCAGCTCGTGGTGGATCAACATTTCTGTGATTTGAAGGTGAATAGTTAGTAATAAGTGACACATTGCCTGAAGCTAAGGTTCCAGACAGTGAGCATTGACTATATAAATTATATATATATATGTGTCGTGGGGGTGATGAAAATGGGGAATACTGCGCCTAGAGCGGGACTCGAACCCACATCTCTTTGCATTCCAGGCCAGTGTGCTAACCATTACACCACCTAGGCTCCCTGATATCAACACACTCCCCACGCCTACCTGTCTATGTGGTTACTTGCCTGAGAGGTCAGTGCAGACCACTACACTCGTCCCCCTGGAATTGTACGTCTTGTAATGCTTACAATTGGCTCATAATTCCGAATTGTGGTTGATCCGGCGGGAAGCCCGAGGCGCCCCCTACCAGACCTTCCCCCTCCTCCTTCCCGCCATTACCTCTGACCTGCATTCGGGCCCCATCCTCACTCAATGGATTTAGTCTCAGACTCAACGGCACCGTCTCCACCCACGTCACCCACGTTAAACAGCGGAAACGCACTGAAAAAGTCACCCAAGTTAAACAGGATAATGCAGCGCTCACGTAGGACTGCAGCTCCTAGGGGCCGCCCCACTAAGCGTGCCCCAAAGAAGCGAACCACCACGCCTCCGGCCGACCTGAGCGCGTCAACCGACTCGCAAGATGGCGGCGCCTCCCCGACGCAGGCCGTCCCACAGCCCCAGCCACCGTCCCCGACCCGCCACTCTAAGCGGGTTCGCAGGCCTACGCTGAAGGCGAGGCAGGCAGACGGGCTGGAAAAAATGCAGCTCACCATCAACGCCATGGAGGAGCGGTGGATCACCATGCAAAAGGAGGCGGCGGAGCACAGACGGGAGGCCGCCGAGCACCGGAGCCAGCTCGCGGTTCAATCCCAAGTGCTCGCGGAAGCCACCGCCGCACTCGCCGCCGCCACTGCTGGCGCGCGCCGCCCGGAGACCCAGCCACCCCCGGCTACCGTGGCGGCACGCCGGCGCTCACACTCGGCTACCCCCCGCACGCCCCGGCCGGAGACTCGCCCACACGCCGGCCGGGCGCGATCACACTCGCCGGCATCGCCGTCGATGGCCTACGACGGCCGAGCCAGGACCCGCACTACGTCCTACCCTGCCATCGGAGTCGACCACAGCCCGCTCAGCCCCTGGTCCTCGCCGTCACCCACGCCTCCGCGACACCGCCCCCGGCACCGCGACGCCCCACACGCAGCCGCCCGACACACGGCACGCCGCCGACAACACGACACCGACGACTACGGCCGGGGGGCACGGTCGACGGCGGAGGAGGCGGTGCGCCTCATCGTGGCAGCGGCCGACGGGAAAAAGCACACCCGGAAAAAAGGTATTCCGTCAAAATACTTATTTCCTTATGACTTGGTTGAACGGGGGGATGAAGGGAGGGCCATAAAAAAGGGCGAGGCAACCCGGGAGGAGTATGCGCTGGGCCTGAAGCGCCTTGAGAGCCAGACCGGCTTCCCCGAGCACGGCCTCGACGCCCTCTCCGCCCACCAGGAGATGGTCGCGCAGGATAACTGCACACTGGCGTGGCCCGTGGTGAGGCGGTACTCGGAGGAGGTGTTCACGCGAATCGCGGACGGCAGGCTTCCCCGGGGATGGAGGGACACGGCCGCGATAAACGCGGTGAGGATTGAGGTGATCGCGATGGCGGGCCACGCCGCGCCCGCGGCCGGCCCCGCCCCGGAAGCAAAGCAAGCCGGGAAGCCACAGAAACCCGGCTCCGACGGACGTGACCAATACGATCGGGCGGTGATGGGAGCCCCTTGTCAAGCGTGGAATAAAGACCCGTCATCATGCACGAAGGCCGCGAAGGGTGCCTCGCACGGGTCGGGCTCCCAGAAGCTCGCTCACGTCTGCGGCTACTGCGCCAATGTGCGCAGGCTGGTGACTGGACACCCCGAGACGAGCTGCTACTCTAAGAAGGCCCGGGGAGCGCCCCGCGAAGACCTCACACCGGGATTTTTAGTCGGCCGGCGGGCGCACATGTCCCCGCCTCGACCGCCGACTCGACGCCGACGCACACTCCGCCCCCGGACTACCGCCCCGGCGGACCGCCACTCAGCCGAGGTAAACAATAACAATGTTCTGGCTTCGGGTGGCTTCGGCCCGCTCGCCCCGCCGCCTGGCGGGGATTCCCCTCGTGACGTCACGAGTACCGCCACACACAACAACACGGGATTGGCGGGGGAGGGGTTCCCCCATGACGTCACGCCGGCGGCGCGCCCGTGCCGCCACCTGGAGGATTCCCCGCACACCACCGGCAGCCCCGAGCACGGCAGGCCGCCGCGGGGAACCCCCCCTGTCCGTGACGTCACGCCGGCCCGCTGGCGCCGCCGTGAGGAAATGCCTCGCACTAACCACGTAAACAACGGTTCGGCGACTGCCGGCCACGCCACCGCGAGCCCGCCCCGTCCCGGAACCCCCCGCCACGCCACCCACCTGCCGTCACCAAGCGGCTTCGCGGAGTTCCAACCCGGAAGCTGCTCCACCCCGGCGGCCCCCGACCCCGCCGAGGCCTGTGACGTGACCTGTGGCGCCCCCGTCGCCGGCGCGGGCACGAGCGAGCCCGTCGAGGAGGTGATAAACATTGCAATCCAGCACTCCCTCCCGGCGGCCCCCGACTGCGGCCCCTCCCCCGTCGAGTACAGGGCCACCCTCGAATCATTCTGGCCTGTGCTGTCGGGCGAGGGCTGGGCCGCCTACTCCGCCTACGCGGCGGCCTACGCCGCCGCCCGCGCCTCGGGACTTCCGAACTATTTGGCCGCCCGAGTCCCGGTCTCCTCGGACTTAAACATCCCCAATTGGCGCCGGATGCTCCGGGCCTACGACGACCACCTTCTCGCCGACCACCTTGAGTTCGGCTTCCCGGCGAACTACACCGCCCCTGGCCCGCCGACCCCGACCTACAGCAACCACCGCGAGGACCCCGGATTCGCCAGTCACGTCACCGACTACGCGGCGGAGGAGCTCCGGCGAGGCGCCCTCCTCGGGCCGTTCGCGGTTCCCCCCTTCACTCCTTGGGCGCAGTGCAGCCCGATAATGACGCGGCCCAAGTCCACCCCTGGGAAGCGCCGGGTGATCGTCGATTTATCCTTCCCTCCCGGTCGAAGCGTAAACTCCGGCATCCCGAGGCGCGAGTACCTCGGGCGCCCACACGCCTACAGATTGCCGTCGGCGGCCGACCTCGGCCGCCGCATCGTCGGGGAGGGCCGGGGCGCCTTCTGTTGGTCGGCCGACGTCTCCCGTGCCTACCACCAGCTCCGGGCCGACCCGCTCTCCACCCCCCTCTTCGGCATAACGGTCGACGGGCGCGCCTACCTGGACATAGCCCTGCCCTTTGGCTGCAGGACCTCCGGCGCGGCCTGCGTCAGGGTCACCGCCGCGGTCGCATGGATCGTGGGCCTACGCGGCTTCTTCGCGGCGGTCTACGTCGACGACTTCGAGGCCACCTACCTCGGCGCGATGCGGGCGTTCGACGCCCTCAGGGAGGTCTGCGCCTCCCTGGGCCTCGAGCTCGCCCCCGACAAGTGTTGCCCCCCGACTGTCCGACTCACCTGGCTGGGCATCGACTTCGACTCGGAGGCCATGGTCCTCCGCATCCCCGACCAGAAGATGAGGGACGTCATCGAGGTATGCGAGCGCTGGCTCGTTCGACCCACCCTCACCAGGAAGGCCCTCCAGAGACTCGTGGGCCGCCTCGCGCATATCAGCACCTGCGTAGTCGCGGCTCGGAAATTCATGGGCCGCATCCTCTGGGGCCTCCGCGCCGCCCCCGCCGCCGGCGCCGCGGAGATCGACCCAGAGCTCAAGAAAGACGTCCGCTGGTCCCGGGACTTCGCGGCGGCGGGGAACGGCGTCCATCTCCTCCCGCCCCCCGTCCGCCCCACTTGGACCATCGAGTGCGACTCCTGCCTCACCGGCGGAGGCGCATTCTCGGCGGATGCCTGCTTCTCCGAGGCCTACGACCAAGAGATGATCGCGGCCTACCCCTCCATCCACCAACTCGAGGCCGTGAACCTCGTCATGGCGGTCCGCGCCCTCGGCCCCGGCGCCCCGGGGGGATACCGGATCGTCGTCAATACGGACAACGCCGCCTCCGCGAGCGCCCTCGAATCGGGCCGCGCCGTCGACCCGACCCTCGGAGCGTGCGCCCGCGAGCTCTGGCTACTCGCGGCGCTCGGCTCCTTCGACCTCGCCATATACCACAAGCCCGGGGTCGAGCTGGTCCTCGCGGACGCTCTCAGCCGCGCACACTACTCCCGGGAGGCCCTCGACCTGGTAGAGAGGGAATGCCGTGGGAGGGGGATCCGTAGGGTCCGGGTCCGTCACTCCCCCGACCTGTTCACGCATAACCTTTGAATCTTTGCAGACTACGGCGTGTGCGCCCACGATCACCTGATGGCGCTCCGCCGGGCGGCCCTCGCCCCCGGGACCTGGCGCAACCGGGATCGGCACGCCAGGCGGTATCTGCAGTTCGCCGTCGAGCGGGGAGTCGACCATCTGGCTCCCGCCCCCTACGACGTCGGGCAGTTCATCGCCCACCTGCACCGCCTCTTGCCCTCGCCGGCCTCCATCGCCAACGCCCTCTCAGGGGCGCGGGCTTGGGTCTGGGAGGCGGGGGGCGACGTCGCCCCCTTTGACGCCCCCCTTCCCTCACAGGTGAAGCGGGGCGCCCAGCGGCTCTTCGTGGCTCCGACCCGACGCGCCCCCGCCATCACCCCCGAGATGCTTCCCATCCTCTACAGACATATGCGTGCCCAGGGGCACCTCGGGGTTGCTCCTTGGGCGGCCATCATCATCACATATTTCAGTTTCTTGAGGCAATCGAACATCCTCTCCCCCTCCCACGCCCCGTGGGGGGGGCCTCACACACTGCGCAGGGATGACGTCCAGCCGGTTCCCGGGGGCCTCCGCCTCCGGGTCACCTCATCCAAGACCATCCGGTCCCCGGCGCAGGCCGTCTCGATCTTCGTGCCTGCCCTCGCCGGATCCCCGCTCTGTCCGGTCCGCGCATGGCGGCGCGCGGTCGACCTGCTGCCTGCGTCCGGGGCCGCCCCGGCTTTCCTCGTCCGCGCCGGCGTCCCCCTCACGCCTCGGGACGTCACCCCACTCCTCCGCGCCGCCCTGGGCGTGGCCCTCGTGCCCCGAGCCGAGGAGTTCACCCTGCACGGCCTCCGCCGAGGCGCCGCCCAGGCGTGCGCGTCGAGGGGCGTGGACCTCTCCGCCATTATGGCCCAGGGCACCTGGGAGTCTGACGCGGTGCACACGTACGTCCCCCACCAGGTGACGTCGGCCGCCCCGAGAGCCTTGGCCTTGTGTTTTGGGTCGGCTCCCGGGCCTACCTCCTCCCAGGCCCATCCGGGCCCCTCTGCGGACGTGGACGAGGTCGACTGACCTGCCCAACAACATTTGCTGTCCTTATTTCTATTACCCTTGAGTCACACTGTTTGTCTACCTGTTTCCTGAATAAACCCCTCTTCTTTACTCCCACATCCGCCTCGGGCTTCCTCTGTCCGGATCGGCTCATAATTCCGAATTGTGGTTGATCCGGCGGGAAGCCCGAGGCGCCCCCTACCAGACCTTCCCCCTCCTCCTTCCCGCCATTACCTCTGACCTGCATTCGGGCCCCATCCTCACTCAATGGATTTACCACGCCCACCCACCCTCTTTTGCAGCCACTGCGTGGGGGTCGGCTCCCGGGCCTACCTCCTCCCAGGCCCATCCGGGCCCCTCTGCGGATGTGGACGAGGTCGACTGACCTGCCCAACAACATTTGCTGTCCTTATTTCTATTACCCTTGAGTCACACTGTTTGTCTACCTGTTTCCTGAATAAACCCCTCTTCTTTACTCCCACATCCGCCTCGGGCTTCCTCTGTCCGGATCACATACATACAGGCAATGCACTAACACATACATACACAGGGTAGGTTCAACAACCATACAGCGCAAAGCTTGTACAGGATCCTGGTCACGGCACCAGTGTCGTGGGGGTGATGAAAATGGGGAATACTGCGCCTAGAGTGGGACTCGAACCCACATCTCTTTGCATTCCGGGCCAGTGTGCTAACCATTACACCACCTAGGCTCCCTGATATCAACACACTCCCCACGCCTACCTGTCTATGTGGTTACTTGCCTGAGAGGTCAGTGCAGACCACTACACTTGTATATATATATATATATATATATATATATATATATATTATACAACATATATATGGCATGTATTAAGCCTGATTTTACCTGAGTCAATGCAGGCACTCGCAGATACAGCCCGATGGTGACATTAGTGACGTGATAACAGCATTAGTGACGTGATAACAGCATTAGTGACGTGATAGTCACTATTACTGTATTAGTGATGTGATACTGATAGTCAACATCAGTGGCATGCGTCAAAATCAGTGCCATGATAAGTCAAAATTACTGACGTGATAGTCAACATCAGTGGCATGAGTCAAAATCAGTGCCGTGATAAGTCAAAATTACTGACGTGATAGTCAACATCAATTAAATGAGTGCCGTGATAAGTCAAAATTACTGACTTGATAGTCAACATCAGTTAAATCAGTGGCATGATAAGTCAAAATTACTGATGTGATAGTCAACATCAGTTAAATCAGTGGCATGATAAGTCAAAATTACTGGTGTGATAGTCAACATCAGTGGCATGAGTCAAAATCAGTGCCGTGATAAGTCAAAATTACTGACGTGATAGTCAACATCAGAGGCATAAGTCAAAATCAGTGCCATGATAAGTTAAAATTACTGACGTGATAGTCAACATCATTTAAATGAGTGCCATGATAAGTCAAAATTACTGACTTGATAGTCAACATCAGTTAAATCAGTGGCATGATAAGTCAAAATTACTGACGTGATAGTCAACATCATTGGCATAAGTCAAAATCAGTGCCGTGATAAGTCAAAATTACTGACGTGATAGTCAAAACCAGTGAAGTGTTAAGTCAAAATCAATTACATGATTAGTCAACATCACTGACATTATTAGTCAACAACAGCATTGTTGTTGTTGTTGGGTGGAGCTTTACGTCCTGGTAACATCTAAGGTCATATCAAGACAGGTACCGACTTGTGACAGTGTGCAACTTTATAGTGCTGCCCCACTGGGAGACCAGGTCGCCAGCACCATGATCTGATTTTCCACTCAATCACATTATCCTGATACTGAGCTGACCAGCCGTATCCTAGTATGCCAGGTACCAGGCTAGGAAGCGACAAATATCAATTTTGTAAGTCATTGGTTTGACTCGACCAGGAATCAGACTCCCGACCTTCCACACGGGAAGCCTGTGCTATACCGATTTGACCACGGCGTCCAGTGAAGAATAACAGTGTTAAGTCAACGTAGTGATAGCATGTAATATGTATATACAATGACATAATACCGTGATACAGAAATGATCATTCCACAAACACTCAAAGATATTGTGATACAGAAGTGATCATTACACACACACTCAAAGATACCACAATACAGAAGTGATCACTCTACAAACACTCAAAGATAGTGTCACAGAAGTGATCATTCTACAAACGCTCAAAGATAGTGTGATACAGAAGTGATCATTCAACACACACGCACACTCAAAGATACAGTGATACAGAAGTGATCATTCCACACACACTCAAAGATACTGTGATAGAGAAGTGATCATTACACACACACTCATAGATACAGTGTCACAGAAGTGATTATTCCACAAACGCTCAAAGATATTGTGATACAGAAGTGATGATTCCACAAACACTCAAAGATATTGTGATACAGAAGTGATGATTCCACAAACACTCAAAGATATTGTGATACAGAAGTGACCGTTTCACACACACTCAAAGATACAGTGATACAGAAGTGATCATTACACACACACTCAAATATACCACAATACAGAAGTGATCACTCTACAAACACTCAAAGGTACAGTAAACCAGAAGTGATCATTCCACAAACACTCAACATTATCACATTACAGCAGTGATCATTGCACAAACACTCAAAAATACCATGATACAGAAGTGATGATTCCACAAACACTAAAAGGTACCATGATAAAGAAGTGGTCATTCCACAAACACTCAAAGATACCGTGATACAGAAGTGTTCATTCCACAAACACTCAAAGATACTGTGATACAGAAGTGATCATTCCACAAACACTCAAAGATACCACAATACAGAAGTGATCATTCCACAGACACTCAAAGATAATGTGATACATAAGTGGTCATTCCACAAACACTCAAAGATACCATGATACAGAAGTGATCACTCTACAAACACTCAAATATACAGTGAAATAGAGTGATCATTCCACAAACACTCAAAACTATCACATTACAGCAGTGATCATTCCACAAACACTCAAAGATACTGTACTATTGAAGTGATCATTCCACAAACACTCAAAGATAGCATGATACAGAAGTGATCATTCCACAACACTCAAAGATACCATGATACAGAAGTGATCATTCCCCAAACACTCAAAGATACCATGATACAGAAGTGATCATTCCACAAACACTCAGAGATATTGTGATACAGAAGTGATCATTCCACAAACACTCAAAGTTACTGTGTGCAGTTTTTCAAAGACCCCCCCCCCCTACACCCCATACAACAGGAGCATGATTCACGGACGGTATGACTATGACTCATAAATCTTTGTGAATAGGGATGATATATGGTAGTGTGTGTGCCAAAAAGGGAGAGAAAGGGGGTAGTGGGGGGGGGGGGTGCGAGGGGAATGGAGGGGGGAGGAAGGAGGAAAGAGGAGAGGGCAGGGGGCACTGATGGCGACTTTATGGTGCTGCCCCACTGGGAGACCAGGCTGCCAGCATCATGACCTGATATCTTACTCAGTCACATTATACTTCCACTGAGCGAACCAGTCTTTGCCCTATCCTAGTAATGCCGCATGCGCTAGGCTAGGTTGTGGCAAGTACCAATTTTGTAAGACATTGATTTGACTCGACTGGGAATTGAAGTCCCAACATTGCACATGGAAGCCGGCTCTCTTTTCTGATATACACAGTTGGCTCATGGAGAAGAGGTGGGGAGGAGCGAATGTCTGCTCTGCAGAGAATAACATGGAAGTTAAGGTGGTTAGAAAGAAACATTAAGGGGCTGCAGTTATATCCACATAATAAATTACATACTATGTACTTATATATATATATATATATATATATAAATACTTATATATAAGTACTTCAGCAACCTTAAGGTATATCAGTACTTGGGTGGTCAAACATAGACCTAGGTGATATAGACACCCTGACACATGCTTATACTTTATAGACTACTGACAAAGCAGTGGCTAAGTAATTCTAAGTCTATTTCAGTATTTACACATATCTCAAGATTGACCTAGTTTCAAGGCATGTTGGTATGTGATGCTATGCACTGTGATGATTCGGATTTGCATATATAAACACGGACAACAACCCAGCACGTGTTACACTCACTAGATCTGCACATAGACCAGTCCGAGGGCTTTTAAATGTCTGGTTTTCTTTGTTGTTGCTTTTTTGTTGTTGTTCTTTTTTCTTTAAAGATAAATATGGTGGGGTTTGATTGTTATAACAATACTCTAATTTACTTTGAAGCAGCATTTATTATAATAAATGGCTTACTTTTTAGATATTTGATGTGAAAATGTGTTCAATTAATTTTGGCATGTACATCGAAATGCTGATGCTCGCTATAGGCTTCAGCTTAAAGTTGCATAGTCCGATGGTTTTTAATTTCTCTACTTTTTCTGTGATAAATATATTAGATTGATCACTAGTATCTACTTTACATTAGTTCAAAGTAAACTTTTGAGATATTTTGAGTGCAAACATGGAAAATTAGTTTTGGCAAGCTTGCCAACACTCTGACACCATAGACTTCTGCAGTAACAGGTTCTGTTAAATTGACTCAGTATTGCCTTCTAGGCAGAAACAAATTATTAATAAGTGCATCAGTATCTAAGTTATATATGTAAAATCAAATCTAGATAATTGGTTTGGTTTTGAAAATTTGATATTTCATCAGACTATGCAGCTTTAAACAGTTTAAAAACAATTAAATTGACTTAGCATGCCTTTCTATGCAACAACCAATACTATCGGGGCAGCACTATAAAGTCGTCACGAGTGCGCACTGTCACAAGTTGGATATATACAGTGTCTTGCAATTCCGGGGCTAGCATCCCAACCTTTCCACTACCTAGTCTCCCCGATGTCATCACCCTATTCACGCATACCTGTCCACGTAGTTCTTTGTCTTAGGTCAGTACAGACCACTACAATGTGAGAAAAGTCTGGGTAAGTTTATTTGTTTGTTTATTCGTTTGTTTGTTTGTTTATTGGGGTTTTACATCCGGTGGACTGGACACCTCATGAGGGTGCCATCAGACAGGCTACCAAAGCAGATCCTCTACTCTCAACTGTCTTCTGGTTACAGAAAGAGAGGGTGCCCTCGTCTCCGGTTCAAGGATACCATCAAGAAAAACCTGAAACTGAGAGACATTAAGACCGACTCATGGACGCAACTCTCACAGCAGGTAGCTAAATGGAGAGCGGCAGTCAAGTAATGAAAGCAGTCTTTGTCGCATCGCGACCGACAGCATGATGATGATGATGACATCCATGTAACATCTAAGGTAATATCAAGATGGACACTGACTTATGATCGTGAACACTAGTGGCAATTTTATAGTGTTGCCCCACTGGTAGACCAGGCCGCGGGCAACATGACCCGATTTCCCACTCAGTCCCATTATCCTGATACTGAACTAACCAGTCCTTGTCTGATCCTAGTAGTAATGCCAAGCGCCAGGCTAGGTAGCGACAAGCATCAATTTTGTAAGTCATTAGTTTGACTTGGCCATCCTTTAAACTACCATGCGAATGTGAATAAAAATCGAAAAGCATGTAAATGAATAGTGGTGCTTCCATACCTCCGAATGCGCCGCATATACGACATTCGCATGCCGCATAGCGCATATAAGGAATCTTATCTCTTGGTTGGATAGAAGCAGTTCATTCTGTGTATGTAAATAAAGCAAAAAATACCAATCTATTCACTGCTACGATCTAATTCTGTTATTTAGAACCATGCATATTCAATCGGGGGTTGAAATAATGTTATTTATGACAATAGCTTATTCAAAAAGTGAAATCAAGTCAAATTAAACCCAAAATCCAAGCGATATTGACGCCGCCACTGCATCAGTGGTGATATTGTTGAAGGTAAACAAAACAAAAAGCAGAAATCTATTCACTGCTACAATCTAATTTTGTTATTTAGAACCATGAATATTCAATTAGGGGTTGAAATAATGTTATTTATGAGAATGGCTTACTCAAAGATTTTGTGAAATTAAACCCAAAATCCAGGCGATATTAAAGCTGCCGCTGCATTGGCAGTGTTATCAATCAATCAATCAATCAATAAGATACAGCTATAATAGGCCTTGGACCTGTTAGCCGCTCTTAATTAATAGAAATGGAGACAGTTCTTCAGATGTGGTGGATTGTAGCAACTGTCACTGGCTCCAAGATATACGTAATGCTTGACCAGTATGCATCCAGTCGGGACTTGAAACAGTTCACCGACTCTGCTGCTACGACACTCTCCGGCAAGTCATTCCACAGGTCAACCACCCTAAAGGTATGTGTACTTTCTATCCAAGTATGATGGCCGACGAGGCACTGATCACGTGGTGCTAAAGGTTTGACGCGAATCCTCAATAGATAGCAAAGTAAACAGCAATTTTCACCGATCGGTCCATGGAGCGATCCACTTGCCTCATTCGCAACCAGACACATGAGAAAGCGCCACTGTGTGTTTACGTGCTTTCCCTTTTTTTTTGCCGCATTCGCGTATGGCATATATGGAATCTTACCTTCAGTGTTTTGGTTTTTAAAACTGATGCTTTCATTGGGCTATGTAGTTTTAGACTAGAACACAATCAGCAGGAAGTTTCAGAGAACTTCATCCACTGCTATGCCTTTGATGAATGCATAAAAAAACGGTCCAGACAGAGAAAGGAGTGACAGCACCAACCAGCATGACCAAAAAATATAATGTCTCAGCGTTGAGACGCCGTGTTTACCATAAATTAATCTCACCAGGGTGCGGTGGTCGAATCGGTAGAGCGCTGGCTTCCCGTGCGGAAGGTCGGGAGTTCGATTCCCAGTCTAGTCAAACCAATGACTTATAAAATTGATACTTGTCGCTTCCTGAATCTTAGTCTGGCGCTCGGCATTAATAGGATATGGCAAGGACTGGTTAGCTGATTGTGTCAGGATAATGTTACTGAGTCGGATATCAGGTCATGGTGCTGGATGCCTGATTTCCCAGTCAGGCAGCACTATGAAGTCACCATGAGTGCACACTGTCACTAGTCGGAACACATCCTGATATGACCTTAGATGTTACCAGGATGTAAAACTCCAACAACCAACCATAAATTAATCGTTGAATATGCCGTGCGTATTCATCGTTTGTTTTGTTGGGGGGGGGGGGGGTGGTTACATCCTAGCAACATCTAATGTCATATCAAAACGCAGACAGACTTGCGACAGTGCACAATTCTGGTGATTTTATAGTGCTGCCCCACTGAAAGAGCTGACTACCAGCACCATGACCCAATATCCCACTCAGTCACATTATCTGGATACTGAGCAAACCGGTCCTTGTCTTATCCTATTAATGCCGAGTGCCAGGCTAGGTAGCGACAAGTATAAATTTGATAAGTCATTGGTTTGACTCGACCGCTGTTCGAACCATTGACCTCCCATGTGGGAAGCCAGCCAGCAAGCCAGCCAGCAAGCCAGCCAGCAAGCCAGCCAGCCAGCCAGCCAGTCAGCCTGCCAGCCAGCGCTCTTACTATTATGGCCACCAGGTCTGCTTTGTGTACGCATGAAATAGTGACTCACTCTACCGTCAGCCTGAACAAAACAGCTAATGCTGACCTGCAAGTCCTACAATGCAGGAATAAGCATATATTGTCTCACTGACTCCAAAGCTATTTATTTGACTTGTTCAGATACAATTGTTTTGTTCGAGAAGTATATCACTTATCAGAAACATTTAATAAACTGTATTAAAGCTGCATAGTCCGATGAAGCATCAATTTTTCAAAACTAAAACAATTATCTAGAATTGATTCTACAGTTTGTTTGTTGTTTTACATCCTAGCAACATCTAATCTCATCTCAGGACAGGTACCGACTTGTGACAGTGTGACCTCATGGTGACTTTATAATATTGCCCTACTGGGAGACCAGGCCACCAGGCCACCAGCACCATGACCTGATATCCCACTCAGTCACATTATCCTGACATTGAGCCAACCAGTCCTTGCCCTATCCTGATAATACCAAGCGCTTGGCTAGGAAGCGACAAGTATACATTTTTAAGTCATTGGTTTAACTCAACCAGGGTTAAAACCCATGAACTCGGATCCCCCAATCTACCAAAACAGGAAACGGACGCTCAACTCATTCGGGCTTTGATTCTACATACCTAACTTAGATACTGCTGCACTTTGTGATATTTGCGTAAAAGACGTCTAGACACGTCTGTAATATATGCAAATGAGATGACGTCACATGACTAAGTGTGCCGGAGGTCTAGACCCCTGGACGGGGAATAAAGCATTCAGTATCCAGAAGTCAAAGTGTTCAGACGTTGTACTTTCACACACTTATTAAGCATTTGTTGCCACATATAACGGAATACTGAGTCAATTTGATAGAACCTGTTACTGATGAAGCCTATGGTGTCAGAGTTTTGGCATCCTTGCCAAAACCAATTTTACACACTTCAAACTATCAAACTTCTCGAAAGTCAGCGATTTAAAATCAAAGTTACCTCAAACTAAAGTAAGGTAGATTATAACAATCAATTTAATATATGTATCTCAGAAAAATTTTAGGAAATCAAAATCATCGGACTAGGCAACGTTAAATAACTTTTAAAGTAGATTTCTCTCCATTATAGGCGCTATCTGAGCCGCTGAACAGCGTCTTTTGTGTATATCTAGGTCGGCCAAGTGTATAGTAACAGCCATGTAATTGTGCGCTGAAGACGACCAAAAAAAAAGCCACACGTGACACAGTCGACTTTTGCTACATTCATTCACTAAATGTAAAAAGCATATATATATATATTCAATCATTCTGCTATTATAATTTAGCAGAATACTGATTATCGGGGTAATAAATAGGCCACGAAGGGCCAACGGCTATGATATCTCACTTCAATTGAGGTCGTGTCATTTAACTTTTTTAAATTCTTTTTAATTTTTGTTTTTATTAAAACTGGTTTTATTTCCCCGATTATAGTAGGTAATGGCTGCTTGTCTGAGCGGGGACACAATGAGTAATGAACGATTATTACTCATTATCATTATTCAGCTTCGTTGCCATCAATCAGCTTCATCTACGCTGATTGGGAGGCAAACACTCAAGCTGTCATTTAATAATAATAATAATAATAATAATAGTGATAATAATAATAGTAATAATAATAATAATAGTAATAGTAATAATAATAAGGGTGGCCGATTTGTTAGCACAATAACAAAGACCCTATAATACTAAGACGGCTCACTCAGCCTGTACTGTGTAATCAAAATGATCAAACCCACCACTTGGTGCGCTGGCTGTTCTCTTGGTTAAACAGGTGCTATATTATATGTATAAATGTATATATATGAATGTGAAAGATGTGTGATGATGGCGATGCTGATGATGATGCTGATGATGATGTGTAGTTGTTCATAACAATTTCATATTGATGTGTATTCATACTTACCTATCTCATGTGTAATATAATTGTATGTGTTTACATGTGAAACACCAACCAGCTGCCGGGCTGATCAAACCCACCACAAGGTGGCACTGCAAAATTTACATTACCATGGGAGAGATAGGGAGTGAGCCGTCTTAGTATTATAGGGTCTTTGACAATAATCACTATTCTGCTGCACAATAATATCATAATGATTTATGATACTAACCAGGCCGCGAATCAATATATACTGCACTGCTCTCCCAGACAAAGAGCCACATAGACAGGTGGGCGTCGATAGGGTGAAATCATCAGGGAGCCTAGGTGGTGTAATCGTTAGCACACTAGCCCGGAGTGCAAGGTGTGGGTTCGAATCCAGCTCTAGGCGCACTATTTCCCATTTCCATCACACCTATGACACATGCATGGATTAGAAATAGATTCTACACACACCTGGACTAGACCGGTTGGCCGAATGAGTTGAGCGTATGTCTCCCGTTTTGGTAGATTGTGGAATTCGAACCCACAGGTTCGAACCCTGGTCGAGTCGAACCAATGACATAAACATTGATACTTGTGGCTTCCTAGCTAGGCGCTCGGCATTATTAGGATAGGGCAAGGACGGCTTGGCTCAGTGTCAGGATAATGTGACTGAGTGGGATATCAGAGTGGGATACCCAACATGCACCATGTTGGGTATCCCTACCCAACATGGTGCATGTGGTCTGGTTTCCAAGTGAGACAGCACTATAAAGTTGCCATGAGTGCGCACTGTCACAAGTCGATACCCGTCCTGATATTACCTTAGATTTGCTAGGATGTAAAACAACAACAAACAAACACACCTCATACGTTGGTAGGACGTAAACCAACAAGGACCAACCTATAAAGTCGCCATGAGTGCACACTGTCACAAGTCGGTACCTGTCCTGATATGATGACCTTAGATGTTGCCAGGACGTAAAGCTCCAACAACCAATCATCTACACACCTGAAGTACAGCTGTGTAATCAAGAATACCATGTGTCGACTCTGTACACAGATGCATGCATCTGAGTCACGCACACATGACTATATATAGTAGGCGAGAGAAATACTATTGAATTCCCTCTGGCCAATCGGTAAAGGCTCTGTCACACATCACCGGATTGGGGTACCGGATAGAAAATGGACAATGTCCGGTGAAATACGGCAATGTACGGTTTATATATGGCATGCATTCAGTGTGTCCATTATGTGTCCGGAGGTGTCCAATGGCAAGTTTTGAACATGCACAAAACTTGTACCGGACACAGCCGGACTGACGTGTACGGTTGGTGTCCGTTTTAAGTCCATTTAGTCTGGTACCCATCCGTTATGTCTCCGCTTTGCTTCCTGCAGAGTCCGTTGATGGGAATTCGGTCCGTCGTTTTTTAAAATATGTTTTCGGCGGTTCCATGATCAGTCCGGTACGTGTCCGGTCTGTCCGTTAGACAGTCAGTTGTTATCCGGTCTCATCTGGTTCTCATCCGTTGGCTATTCATGAATGTACGTTCCTTGTCCATTTAGAGTCCGTTTCGTCCAGTGGCCGTTGCAAGATTTCAACACATTTCGGCACATTTTGATACCGAACACCACCGGACTAGACAATTCTTTGTCAGGTGGTGTCCGGTGCCCAATCCGGTAAGGTGTGACAGACAACATGACCTGATATCCTTACCCTAATAATGCCGAGCACCAGGGCCCAAATGTATGAGGCCGGGTTAGCGATCCTAACCCGCGCGTTGTGCGGATTTCCCGGGTTAGCGGCCAAAAGTGTTAATGTATGTGCCCGGTTTACACAAACACTGCGAGAGTTAACGTCGCCTACACTAACAGTAACACCAAGCCTTAGGTGGTATAACGTCAGGGTTAGGCGCCGATTCGGCCCAAATCTGTTCAAAGCGAGCATATTTAACAGAAGTACATATGCAATAAGTGGAATTTTATCAATTTAACCCTAAATCCGAACCGTTATTAACACTGCCGCCGCATTAGCGGCGATATTAATAGTGTTGAATCAACGAATGTAACATCACTGCCGCTGCAGCGACGTCGATATCCATACTGTCAAACGTCAACTAAACATCGCCACTGCCGCCGCCACGACGTCGATATCCATACTGGCAGAACGCCGGCGGCAATATTTTAGGCCCAAATCTATTCAATGCTATCATATTTAACAGAATTCCATACTCAAATCATGAAATTTAATTAAGTTAACCCTAAATTCGATGCGATATTAACGTAGTAGCTACATCGGCGGTGTTATTCATATTGTCAAATCGACCAATGTACACAGAGGCTTTCCCCAAATCAATAAATAACGCATTGGTTAGCTAACCAACCCACGCTTTGGCAACATACATTTCCCGTGACACATATACCAACACCGACGTTAGCTAACCCGCCGGACGCCCTTAACACCTGAGCCGATAAAAAGTTGTTCATACATTTGGCCCCAGGCTAGAAGGCAACAAGTATCAATTATAAAGTCATTGGTTTGACTCGACCGGGAACCTAACTCCCGAGCTTCAGCACGAGAGGCCTGCGCTCTACCGACGAGGCCACCACGCCTGGTGCGACACTGTAACTGATTGATTGATTGGTGGTTGCTTTACGCCGTAGAGATTGTAGCTAGTTGTAGCGAGACATTGTAGCTAGTTTTTTTTTTGGGGCCCATTAGTTGTTTAAGCAGGGGAAATTTCAGTCATAGACGACTGGTCTTCCTCATTCCACTGCTGGTCGATAGAAAGCCCGAGCCTACACTTTTACCGACCCAAGGGATTTTTAACCTCCCACACCACATAGACATGGTATGAGAGCAACCGGCCTTTGATGACACTGTAAGTTATACACAGCGGTGGAAATCCAAATTGGCAGAGCTGGGGGCACGGGGAATCGAACCGCCGACCCTCAGATTAGGAGTCTGACCTAGAAAAAAGTCAGACACTCTAACCACTCCGCCACAGAGAACGCCACATATTCACGGCGAGACACTGTAGCTAGTTTAGATCTGGAAAGCTAAGACTATGAATACTTAAAATAATGGAGACTCAAAAAGGTTCATTGCAGTCATGTTAATAAGGTATGGCCATCATAAATGTTGATCTACTTGATCTACTTTAAAATGTAGTAATAAAGCTAGGTTTTGTTAAAGCTGCATAGTTCGATAAAAACATCAAATTTCTAAAAGCAAAACATGACCTTAATTTGAACCTACATATCCGACTTAGAATGTTAGATACTGGTACACTTATTATGCATTTGGTGGTACATAGAAGGGTGCACTGAGGCAATTTAATAGAACCTGTTACTGCTGAAGCCTATGGGGGTCAGACTCTGAGTTTCGACAAGTACGCCAAAAGTAATTTGGCATGTTTACACTTCAAATATTTCCTAAGTTAGTGATTGTTAAGCGAAGTTACTTCAAACTAAAATAAGGTAGATTATAACAATCAATTTAATATATTTATCTCAGAAAATGACAGAAGCGCAAAAGCATCGGACTGTGCAACTTTAACGCTGAATGTACATGCTTTGTGAGTGCGCCCATATGTGTTTGTTTGTTGTTTTACGTCCTAGCAGCATCTAAGGTCATATCAGGACGGCCCGTATGTGTGTATATATAGCTGGGATATATCTCTATATCCTGGTGTAGTAATATGTATATAATATATATATATTATATATAAATAGTATAGTTATACAAATCTTACCTGGGTACAGATGATGGATAACTGGTGTTTTTCCGAGGTACTACCCTCGGATAGTCGTGGGTCAAGGAGAAGGAAGAACATCCGGGTCCAGCAATCTTTTACATACTTTTTAGGATAAAAAATGATTTAACTCTATGTGGATACTTATTGTGTTTTCGATTTGGTTCCAGCGAAACATGATAGTCGTGGTAGGGTAGGGTGGGCCCTGACCCACAACTATCACTTGGATATATAAGCCCTAATGGCTGCAACTACACATATCCGTTTATCCTGCGTAAAACTATTTACATCTACTGTGGACAGTGGGTCCCCTTTGCGATTTGATTTCTTTAAATAACTTATGTATAATTTCACTGTTCCTTTTCTACAGGCATGTGATATAAGCCTTTCTTTCGTTATTTTGTCTAATCCAAATTGTTCTAACTGTTTTCTCGAAAAGGAATGCCAAAAGGGGTGTTGTTGACATTTCTCCATGGACTGTTAGTAGTCCTTGATGTTGAAGGTTGTTCCTGATCACATCTTTTGCTGCTGATGTTATCGCCGCTAGCCAAGGTTGTGCTTCCCATGCTGGTACTATAAGTACTGCATGAGTGTGATCCATCTTGATCTTCCTGGCCACTCTGCTGATAATGCTGAATGGAGGGAATATGTAATAGAACTTATTATTCCAAATTAATGAAAATGCATCTACTCTCCAGGCTTCTGGCTCTGGATGCCAAGATACATATTTTGGCAGCTTTTTGTTATTGCGTGATGCGAAGAGATCAATGTCTGGCTTGCCCCATTTGTGACAAATGCTGTCAAAAATGTTATGGTTCAATGACCATTCTAAATAGTCATGGAAGCGTCTTGGCTGCCTGGAATATGTGTGACTGTTAGCCATATTTCATGTTTCATGTTTCTCTGCCCAATCCCAAATGAGTTCAGCCAGATTGTTACGTGGTTTGGAATGAGTCCCTTCCATAATACGAATGTAAGCCATAGCTGTCGTGTCATCTATTAGAACTCTTACATGATTTTTAGGGATGTGAATCAAACTGCGGAGTCATAGATAAATGGCTCTAAGCTTAACACATTGATGTGGTTGGAGATTTCTTCCATTCAACGGCCCCCTGTTGCCTGTTGGTCTCTATGGGCCCCCCAGCCTTCTAATGGGACATCTGTTGTAACCGTAGTGTTAGACTATCCCATCCTAATAGGGTTAGGTGAGTTGTTAATGTGTGAAAACCACCAGATTATATCATTTTGGCCTTCTGGGGAAATTGTCATGGGCCGCTCAAAGTTTCCTTTTGTGCATACGAGTGCCAAGTTTTTATCTATCTCTAAAGATTTGATATGAGCCTTGCCATATAGAATAGCTGGTGCGTAGGCTATCATTATTCCTATCAGCACTGCGACTTGTCATATTTTTGGTTTGTTCATTTGTAGTAATTGATTTGCTGTTGTTGTGAATTTATCAACTTTTTGTTCTGTTAACGAAATGGTCATTTTTGTGGTGTCAATAAAGAACCCAAGAAATTTTAATTTGTTTGTTGGCGTTAGTACTGATTTAGTTTCATGTATGTAGAAACCTAATTTTGTAAACGTTTCACATAATGTGTCTACTGCTGTTTGGCATTGTTGTTGTGTTTGCATGACAATAAATGAACCATCAATGTATGGAAACATGATATGTCCTTTCCTAGCCATAAAGGAAAAAATTGGTTTAAGTAACCTTGTGAAAATGCGTGGACAGCGGGCCAGTCCATTCTGCATACAAGTGAACTCATAAAGTTTGCCGTTCCAACAGAATCTTAGATACTTTCAATCATGTTTATAGATAGGTACTGTGTAGTATCCATCGTTACGATTGTAGTAGTCTGAACATGAGCTCTACTACCACGCGGTAGCAGCGGAGACTACACCGTACACCAGCGCAGTACCCATACACTGCGCCAGGTGGCGGCACGGGTAGCCACCGGTCAGACCCCAACTGGGCTGACCTCTACTGCGTGTGGCTGACCCCCCCCCCACACACACATATAGAGTCGATGTGGGATCTGGCGAGTCAGGAGAGCAGATGGTTCAATAAACCAAGTTGAAGCGTACTCTGATTGAATCTTGGTGTTCTTCCGTGAGTGACCGTGAGAGTGGGCCTTGTGTGACAAAGTCTCTCGCTGCGTCTAATGAAAACATTTTTAAATGTTTGTATTCTACAAATTTGTTGAATAAAGTTAGATCTAAAATTAGTCTAACATCTCCATTTGGTTTCAGTCTTAAGAAAATATTGGAGATGAATTCCCCAGCAATGTGTAGCGCTGGTTCTATAATGCCTTTTTCACAAAACTTAAGGACTTGATTATCTAATACTTTGGGTTCTGAACCGTGAAATCGGTAAGGGAAAGGTATGCTATTCTGAATAGGTTCTTCTATTAACGGGATCCTTACCCCTTCTGCTAGGCTAAGGATAGTTAAGTTATCTGAAACTTTATTCCATTCCGAAAGACAATTATTGAGATTGCCAGCTTGAAATCTATTGCTTACTGGTGTTGTTTGAGTCACCACTTCTATTTGTTCCCTGGGCGGGGGAACAGTTTCTGGGCATTGAACTCCCTCTTGAAGGACCTGTTCCCATCATTCCAGCCGAATGACTGCCTCTGGCCCCTTCCCCTGGCCTGGAAGCTGAAGTTGGTCCCGAACTGGCCTCCTCGTTTGCCGATTTCGAAATTAATAACCGAACAGTGGAGGCTTCATTCTATCGATCATGTCAAATATGAACGAAACTAAGCTGTAAAACAGTAATAAATTATCGTAAAGTTTAGAAAAACTTTGTATGTGAATGGTAACATGAACTGAACCAAGGTATCGAGTTTGAAAGGTACTAACCTGTCTGGTTTTGTAGTAAATGTAGAAAAACTGCTGGAGCTGCTCACAAGACGTCCTCCTGTTGTCAGCTGATTATGCTAATTGCTGGACCCAGATGTGCTTCCTTCTCCCTGGGCTATGAGTAGCCAGAGGTGTAGTACCGAGGTAATGTATATATATATATATATATATATATATATATATATATATATATATATATATATATATATATATATATATATATGTATATATATATATGGATAGTGATAAACCCTTTATTGTGTGTAATAATGCCTGAAGTGTCTGGCACCCACCCCCTGTCCAGCTGGGGGGGACCCCCCCCCCCCCCCCATCATGCACCTCGCCGCCAAGTTTTGCAATATATATTGGCACATTAGTTGTTTAAGCAGGGGAAATCATGGACGATTCAATTCAATTCTTTTATTTTAACTCTCTGTAAGGTATGTTTACAATAAATTGAGGTGATACAATAAATTCATACAAATTCCTTACAGACAGAAAGGATCCCAGAAAAGCAATGCTTATCTAGCTGGTCTCCATGATGTGAATGAACAAGTGATGACAATAACAGATGATTAAACTTAAGCTACATTTTTATCTAATGATTATGATGAGATACTGATGCGTCTCTTCACAGTTAGTAAAAAACAAAGTAATGATAGGAATATTATATGGATATTGTGTCATGGATTCATGTACTTACATGCAGTATCAGTAGTTATTTTGCATATGCTAAGGGGCTGTCACATTACGGCGTATGGCGGGAGCGTATTGAAAACCTACGTACGCCATCGGGTGCCACTTTCGGGTGTGTTTGAGCGTATGAGGAGCGTATGAAGAGCGTATGCGTAGCGTATGCGTAGCGTATGGGAGCGTATGGGAGCGTGCTGTGACATTTTTTGACAGTATGGGCCATACGCCCTCATAGGTCGCGTTTTTTTGAGCATGCACAAAAAAATTTGGACGGACGGATTTATGAAAGCGTATGGCGGCGTATGCATCATAGGCTTCACATACGCCGGCGTGTTGCGGCACTGGCGGCGTATGCGTAGCGTATGCGTAGCGTATGCATAGCGTATGCGGCGTATGGCGACGTATATGACGTAAGCCGCTACGCCGCCATACGCTCCCGCCATACGCCGTAATGTGACAGCGCCTTTAATAGGGGTAACTTTTATGTTCTTTGCCATAGACACTTGATATTTTAAATTATGTGACTAGTTAATGACAACTATGTCCTGTTATATATATTCTTTACTGGTAATTGATTTAGTATGCATTGAGATCTTTAGTTTTTTACAGAAGTTTTTCATAGTGTTAAGGTTTCTAATTTCTACTGGTATTGAGTTCCAGATATTGGTTCCTTGGTTTTCAGTTGTTATTTTGCCATATTTGTTTCTAGTGTGTTTGTGATGTATGTTATTTATCTGTTGTGTGTTATGAGAATGGACCTGATTGTTTTCTTTGAAAAGATTATCAAATATTTCAGGGAAGAGGCCATTCTTTTGCTTTTAAACAAATTTTGCAATGTATATTTTATAAATGTCAGTTACCATAAGTAAGTCCAGGGCTTTAAGTAGTGATTTAGTTGGGGTGAGATAGTCTTTGCTATAGTGTATTTTCAAAGCTCTGTTTTGTTGTGTCTGTATCTTTTTTAGGGTTGATAACTTGGCTCTCCCGATTGGTCTTCCTCATTCCACTGCTCCTTGCCCTAATAATCCTAATAATGCTGAACACCTGGCGAGGAAGCGAGAAGTATAAATTTTTAAGTCATTGGTTTGACTCGACCAGGGTTCAAACCCATGATCCACCAACACGGGAGACGGACGCTCTAACTCTTTCGGCCATCCTGTTTGGTTACAACAACGATTTGTGTGTGTATGTGTGTGTGTGTGTGTGCGCGTGTGTTTCGCTATGTGGTTGGTTGTTGGAGTTTTACGTCCTGGCAACATCTAAGGTCATATCAGGACTAGTACTGACTTGTGACTGCGCACTAATGGTGACGTTATAGTGCTGCCCCACTGGGAGACCAGGCTGCCAGCAACATGACCCAATATCCCACTCAGTCACATTATCCTGACACTGAGCCAGCCAGTCCTTGCTAGATCCTAATAATGCCGAGCGCCTGGCTAGGAAGCAACAAGCATACATTTTTAAGTCATTGCCTTTGACTGCACCAGGATTCAATTGGGAGATGGACACGCAACTCATTCGGCCATCCTGTCTGTTTTAGTTGTGTGTGAGGCGTGTAAGTGAGTATGTCTGTGTGTGTAGGTGTGTGTAACCTCGTCCTACCATCACTCATCACAGACCCGCAGTGAATGGGCGTCCCCCCACCCACATACCCACCTCCCGTCCCAACCAGGGCAGTCGGTGTCTGTACGTGTGTCAACAGGCACTACTACAGACAGGACACCAACTTAAAGCCGCACAGTCCTATGGTTTAGGGGGAGCGGGGCGTAGCTCAGGCTGCAGAGTGTCCACCTGAGAAGGTGTCAGTCATCCTATCGATCCTGCTCAGTGGACCCATTTGCAGTTACCTATTTTCAGTCCAACCAATGATCCACAACTGGTTCATCAAAGGCGGTGGTATGTGCTGTCCTATCTGTGGGAAAGTGCATATAGAAGACCCCTTGCTGCTTATTGGAAAGACTTGGTAATGTGGCAGCAGTGGGTTTCCTTCAAAGAAATATTTCAGAATGACCATATGTTTGATGTCCAATAGCTGATGATGAAAATCAATTTGCTCTAGAGGCATCATTAAATAAAACAAACTTTACTTTTTTTTAGTTCGATGGTTTGGGGTCACTAACATTTTATCAAAGATAAATATATTAATTTGATTATTATACTCTGCCTTGGTGCAATTTTAAGTACCTATATTTTAATTGGAATGG
Source organism: Branchipolynoe longqiensis (assembly GCA_030323885.1). NCBI lineage: Eukaryota > Metazoa > Annelida > Polychaeta > Phyllodocida > Polynoidae > Branchipolynoe > Branchipolynoe longqiensis. The sequence goes on along the minus strand of CM059193.1, from coordinate 11,384,981 downwards.
TTAAATTTTGAGATATCTAAAGTGCAAATATGCCAAATTAATTTTGGCAAGCACGCCAAAATTCTTACACCATAGGCTTCAAGAGTAACGAGTTCTATCAAATTGATTCACTACGCCTTTCTATGTGACAACAAATGCTTAATAATAGGTGCATCAGTATCCAATTTAGATATGTATGATCAAATCTATGTGAGTGCTTTGGTTTTGACCACTTTATGCATCATCGGTCTATGCAGCCTTACAGCTGCATAGACCGATGAAAATATCAAATTTTCAAAACCAAAGCAATTATCTAGATTTGATTCTACATATCTAATTTAGACATTGGTGCACCTATTTAATATTTGTCACCAGGCAGAATGAAATACTGAGGCAATTGAATAGAATCTGTTACTGCAGAACCCTCTGGTGTCAGAGTGTTGGTGTGCTGTCCAAAATTAATTCTGCATGGTCACACTTCAAACATTTCCAAAGTAAGCCATGTTAAATCCAAGTTACTTCAAATCCAAGCTATAGTAAGGTAGATTAGAAGGATCAACCCGTCCTTATTATGGCCTTCATATTTATCTCAGAAAATGACAGAAACTCAAAACCATCAGACTATGCAACTTTAACCAAGTCTCTGCCAAAGCTGTCTGGCTGGCAGGCGGGGAGGTGGGCCGACCTCTCCCCGGCCTGCCCTCGCTCCCCCTGCCGCTGTCCTCCCCCCTCTTCCCCTCCCGCCGACCTCTCCCCGGCCTCCCCCCTCTTCCCCTCCCGCCGACCTCTCCCCGGCCTCCCCCCTCTTCCCCTCCCGCCGCCCTCTCACCACTCTCCCTCCCGGCCTCCCCCCTCTTCCCCTCCCGCTCTCCCTCTCCCCGGCCTCCCCCCTCTTCCCCTCCCGCCGCCCTCTCCCCGCTCTCCCTCCCGGCCTCCCCCCTCTTCCCTCTCCCCGGCCTCCCCCCTCTTCCCCTCCCGCCGACCTCTCCCCGGCTTCCCCCCACTCCCCTTCCCGCCGGAGTGAAGCCAGTGAGACTTGCAAGTTGCAGAATCCTACTCACCTGACGTCGAGTGCTTTAGCTCGTCTGCTGTGAACAACAAGTGTGTTTGACGTCTGTAAGTAACCAGGCGACCAGTGTAACTGACGTCAAGCAATCAAGCACGGGTAGTGTTAGTTGTTCCCGCTGGCCTGAGACAGAGTCAGAGGTGAATCTTTCATCTACGGTAATGTCGTCCCACTGAGGCTGTGTGTGTGTGCTGGTCACGGGAGCATGGCCGGGCTTCCCTTCGCTTCCTTCCGACAGTCTCTGTGTTGACACACGGGCGGCTTCCCCCCGTGATTACCGGTGTTGCAGTTTCCGCGGTACGCCAGTTTTTTTTGTTTTTTTTTGGGTACATTAGTTGTTTAAGCAGGGGAAATTTCAGTCGCAGACGACTGGTCTTCCTCATTCCACTGCTCCTTGCCCTATCCTAGTAATGCCGAGCATCTGGCTAGGAAGCGACAAGTATCAATTTTTAAGTCATTGGTTTGACTTGACCAGGATTCGAACCCATGACCCCACGATCTACCAACACGGGAGACGGACGCTCTAACTCATTCAGCCATCCCGTCTGGTTAAGGGACACATCGCTTCTGCGCATGCGTCAACATCGAACAGCATCGTCACTAACCTTATGAATTTAATATAATGTTTTTGGTAAAGATGTTTTCTATATGTGTACCAAGTGATTTGTTTCTAGGTGGTGTGGTTTTAGAGCTATTTCACTTTTTCTGTATTTTCTGTATGAAGATTGCTCACGACCATTGACAATGCCTTGAGTTTGACGGTATGTGCAGTGCAAAACATTAGTTTTATTCAAAATTAATAGAAATCAAGAACCCTAACCTTATAAATTTAATATAATCTGTTTGTTGAATATGTTTTCTGTGTGTGTGCCAAGCCGTTTGTTTCTAGGTGGTGTAATTTGAGAGATATTTGACTTTTTCTGTATGAAGATTTGCTCACGGCCATTGACAATGCATTTGAATATATGTGTACCTTGCAAACTGGAGTACCGCGGAAACTGCAACACCGGCCGTACGCACAGCCAGGAACCAGCGTCTGTACATGCCGGCAACGAACGAGCAACCAGCGGCGCACGCACCCCAGGAAACATCCTCACGTGTAGCGCACGACAAATCGGCGTGACGTCAAGATTCATTTTGTATTTGTTATAACTATGGATATATATATATATATATATATATATATTATATATATATATTTTATATATATATATATATATAATATATATATATATATATATATATATATATACAGTAAAGCCTCTCAAACCGACCACCTCCACAGATCGACCAGTCCTCTATATCGATCGCTTTATTTGGGCCCCAAACGATCGCCGGGTTCGAATCCCATAACCTACCAGAACGGAAGGCGGGCGCTCAACTTATTCGGCCATCTCGTCTGGGCTGATTAGTGTAGTTATAGCGACCGTTCAGCAGGTCAAGACTGCATGCACAACTAGTAGATGGCATCGTGGTTAGCGCACATGTCACAGATTAGCAGAACTGCGAGTTCGAGTACTGTTCTGGGGCCATATGCATGGGGCGGTGTTAGCGCCCTAACCAAGTTTTGGCGGGCGCCACACGGCTAACGGTGGAAAATTCGCATGCAAGAAGCGGTGCCAGCGCTAGCCGCCGATCGTAGCCTAGGCTAAGCTACCCTGCTATCATATCAGGGTTAATGGCGGTGTTAGGTATGGATTAGCAGAATAAATTACTCCAAAAGTGAAATTTGGTCAAATTAACCCCAAAATCGAAGGGATATTAACGCCGCACCTACATCGGTGGCGATATTCATACTGTCGAATGTAAACAAAACAAATCGCTGCCACCGCCGACAGAATAACATAAAAAAAAAAGTGAAAGTTGGCCAAATTAAACCAGAAATCGAAGCGATATTAATGCCGCCGCCGAATTTGGTCAAATTTGGTCAAATTAAACCAATAATCGAACCGATATTAATGCCGCCGCCCCTGCCGAATCGGCAGCGATATTGGCAAATAGCGGCGGTCGCCGGTGTAAAGATTTCAAATTCCCCCCATATTCAAGTTCCACCCCGGGAACTTGAAAACGTTTTCAAATTCCTCCCAGGGGAATTTGAAAACGTTTTCAAGTTCCCTCCCTCGTTTTAACTTTCCCTCTCCCCGGGGATTATAATCCACGCCATCTTAAATAAAATAAAAATGAACTACGGACTGACATACACACACACAGACATACAACAATCTCTTATTTTGTGAAATTTCATGAAATATTAGATTTTTCGTGAACTTTAATTTTTTTCGTTAAATTCGTTATTTTTCTGGAAATTGTCTGGAAATTCCGTGAAATTGTTCGATGAACAAAAAATCTTTTTGGGGAAATTTTGGTGACTACTATTACTATTTTTCATAAATTTCCGATCTTTTTAAAACTTTTCCATATTTTATTTTTAAACAATTTTAAATTCCCGGAGGGGGGAATTTGAAAATAGGGGAGGAATCTGAAAACTGTTTTTAATTTCCCCCCAGGAATCCGAAAACGTTTTTAATTTCCACAGAGGGAAGTTAAGAACCTTTTCAGATTCCCGGGGGGGGGGGGGGGGGAACTTGGGCAGGGGGGAAGTTGAAATTGTATTCCTGTAGGGGGGGATTTGAAAATAGGGGGAGGAATCTGAAAACTGTTTTTAATCCCCCCCCCCCCCCCAGGAAACTGAAAACGTTTTTAATTTCCCTGGAGGGAAGTTAAGAACGTTTTCAGATTCCCGGGGGAGGGAACTTAGGAAGGGGGAAGTTGAAATTGTATTCCTGGAGGGGGGAATTTGAAAATAGGGGGAGGAATCTGAAAACTGTTTTTAAGTTCCCCCCCCGGAATCTGACAACTTTTTTAAGTTCCCCGGAGGGAAGTTAAAAACGTTTTCAGATTCGCGGGGGGGAACTTGAGAAGGGGGGAAGTTGAAATCGTTACACCGGGAACAGGCTCAGAGGGATTTCCCAAATCTATAAATAACTACTACTAATACACCTGCTGATTAAAGACACTACACCTTGTTTGCTGTGGGATGGTGCCACTGTACGATTATTTCAGAAATTCCTATATGAAAGCACCGAGTGGTGTGGCGTGTCTTCTCATACATTCACTTTGGTTATATCGAGGCTGCATTTGCGCACTCATGGCGATTTTATAGTGCTGGCCCACTGGGAAACCAGGCCGCCACCACCATGACCTGGTATCCCACTCACCACACCTAATAATGCTGAGTGCCTGGCTAGGAAGCGACAAGTATCAATTTTTACAGGCTCAGAGGGATTTCCCAAATCTATAAATAGCTACACGGTTTGCTATCCGCACCGGTTTGGGCATCGGTGCATACGGCTTGACCTAATTCACCAAGCCGGTGCTAGTCAGTGATAGCTACCCCAGAGCTAGCGTGTAGCAACGGCTACGCATAGCACCAGCCCATGCATACGGGCCCTGTGCACGGTGTTTCATACGTGCTGTTTACTGGGTTCAGAAGTTATGTGATACACAATCCCCGGACTCAGCCAAGTGTGACCAAACAGCGGTGGGCAAGGATGCTGTGCTGCTACCTAGCGGAACGATCCGGCGAGTGGGAAGAGGTTGTATGCCGTACGGTAACCTGGTTCCCAGCCCCACGCCTAGATTTCACCACGAGAGCGGTTTCACTGGGCACTTGGCATGTAGTTACAGCTGAGATATATATCAAAGACAATATGCGACAAAACGCGCCAGTAAAGTTCAAACATACTTTAAGCACTGTGCCATACATAAATGAAATTAGTGATTATGTCTGAGTAAGAAAACTACTACTAATACACCTGCTGATTAAAGACAATGCACCTTGGTGCCACTGTACAATTATTTAAGAAATTCCTATATGAAAACACCGAGTGGTGTGGCGTGTCTTGTCATACATTCACTTTGGTTATATCGAGGCTGCATTTCAAATTTTGAAAGTTTGTTTGTTTGTTGATGTTTTACATCCTAGCAACATCTAAGGTCATATCAGGATGGGTACCGACCTGTGACAGTGCGCACTCATGGCAATTTTATAGTGCTGCCCCACTGGGAAACCAGGCCACCGGCACCATGACCTGGTATCCCACTCAGTCACATTATCCTGACACTCAGCACACCAGTCCTTGCCCTGTCCTAATAATGCCGAGCACCAGGCTAGGAAGCAACAAGTATCAATTTTTAAGTCATTGGTTTGACTCGACCAGGGTTCGAACGCACAACCCCGCGATCTACCAGCACGGGAGACAGACGCTCTAACTCATTCGGCCATCCCGTCTGGTCAATTTTGAAAGTAGAAAGGAAATGAACATGTGAGCATTTATTTGTCTAAAGTTAGAATAGACTGTAATAATAGTGGTGGGTGGGGGGCGGGAGGAGCATTTCCAATTTCAACACTTTCACGAGCTTACAAACAATTGTGTGTGTGTGTTGGGAGGGGGGGGGGGTGCTACATTAATTGATTAAGGAGGGGAAATTTCAATCGCAGACAGTTGGTCTTCCCCATTCCACTGCTCCTTTTACTACCCTAGTAAAGCCGAGCACCAGGCTGGGTGTCCTAACCTAGTACTGCTGAATATAATTTCAAGTATTTCCTTTTTAATCAATTAGTTTGACTCGGACAGGGTTCGAACCCAGTAGTTCGAATCGCTATCTGTAAATTTAATACTCACACATATCTGGTGTTCATTAATTATGTCCAAGCAGTTTTATTATTTTGTATTTTTGATCAATGTACTTTCTATCCCAGATTGACATTGTGGCGGTTTACAAATTACACTGATAGAAATAAACCAATCTGTTCAATTATCCACCAGAGAAGTTTGATTGTGCTTTTCTCTTGTCCGTCTGAATTTTCACTTGTCCAATGTACTGTCGTGGGGGTGATGAAAATGGGAAATATTGCGCCTAGAGTGGGACTCGAACCCACATCTCTTTGCATTCCGGGCCAGTTTGTTAACCACTACACCACCTAGGCTCCCTGATATCACCACACTACCCACACCTACCTGTCTATGTGGTTTCTTGCCTGAGAGGTCAGTGCAGACTACTACACTTGTCCCCCTGGAATTGTAAGTCATTTAATGCTTACAATTACATACATACAGGCAATGCACTAACACACACACATACACAGGGTAGGTTCAACAACCATACAGCGCGTAACTTGTACAGGATCATGGTCACGGCAACCAGTGTTGTGGGGGTGATGAAAATGGGAAATATTGCGCCTAGAGCGGGACTCAAACCCACATCTCTTTGCATTCTGTGCCAGTGTGCTGACCATTACAACACCTAGGCTCCCTGATATCACCACACTACCCACACCTACCTGTCTATGTGGTTTCTTGCCTGAGAGGTCAGTGCAGACTACTACAGTACTTACCTTAAATACACACATACCCATACATATATACATATAGGTCTTGGCTACAAATTAATAAGAACACCAAAGGAGATGGGTTGGTAATAATTTATATCGACCTCTTTTTCAGCCCACAATTTTCACTTTTCCAATGGACAAGCTCAAGCCATATCCTACTTGTCCATGCCTATTTCATCTTGTCCCGGTGTTGCAGTTTCAGCGGCAAACCAGCTTGCGAGGGACACATCGCTTCTGCACATGCGTCAGAATCGAACAGCATCGTCACTATCCTTATAAATTTAATATAATGTTTTTGGTAAAGATGTTTTCTATATGTGTACCAAGCAATTTGTTTCTAGGTGGTGTGGTTTTAGAGATATTTCACTTTTGCTGTATTTTCTGTATGAAGATTGCTCACGACCATTGACAATGCCTTGAGTTTGACGGTACGCGCAGTGCAAAACATTAGTTTTATTCAAAATTAATAGAAATCCAGAACCTTACCCTTATCAATTTAATATAATCTTTTTGGTGCACCTGTTTTCTATATGTGTACCAAGGGATTTGTTTCTAGGTGGTGTGGTTGTAGAGATATTTGACTTCTTCTGTATGAAGATTTGCTCACGGCCATTGACAATGCATTTGAATGGATGTGTCCCTCGCAAACTTGTGTGCCGCTGAAACTGCAACACCGGACAAGCGGACAAGCTCTTATTTCGAACACTGATTAATAATTGAGTGTTTGTTATAATGACCACACTGTGGTGAGCGCGAAGTATACAGAGATTGCACCCACAATTCACCGGGGGCGGAGAATGATAGAGTTGAGTCAGTTCAACAGGATACCAGGTGTGATGAGCGTAAGTTGTGATGAAGCTGATTGAGGAATTCAGTTGTTATCTAAAGCCGTGTTTACACGGGCAATTGTGAAGCGAATTAGACAAAGTGATTTATATGAAGCGAAGTAGCGGTGCGTTTACACGCACCAAGTTTGAAGGTGGAAATCTAGTTCGCTTCATATAAACCACCTCGCAAGGTGGTTTACATAAAGTGAATCATATGAAGCGAATCAGCCCTAATCCGCCTCAGAGTCGCGTTTACACGGCGAATGTGAGGCGAACTAGGCAAGGCGATTTATATGAAGCGAATTAACTCGCCCGTGTAAACACGGCTTAAGTGTTATCAGCTCACCCTGTGTGTTGGTGAATTGTTGTGTCTGTGGTGTTGGTGGTGCTGGAGGGTGTAGATTGTTCCCTTGTGGCCTGTTCCCTTGTTCCCTTGTGATGTGCCACACAGACACTGAACCTATGTTTTGCCTAGTGATCCTTCCCATGGGTTGGACCAAAGACCCTATAACACTAAGACAGCTCACTCCCTATCTCTACCATGGTAATGTAAATTTTGCAGTGGGTGGGTTTGATCAGCCCGGCTGCTGGTTGGTGTTTCACATGTAAACACATACAATTATATTATACATGATATAGGTAAGTATGAATACACATCGATATGAAATTGCTATGAACAAATACACATCATCATCAGCATCATCATCAGCATCGCCCTCATCACACATCTTTCACATTCATATATACATTTATACATATAATCTAGCAACTGTGTAATCAAGAGAACAGCCAGCGCACCAGGTGGTGGGTTTGGTCATTTTGATTACACAGTACAGGCTGAGTGAGCCATCTTAGTATTATAGGGTCTTTGATTGGACCCAGGGACCATATGGCCTTGTGCAGGGAACATAGAGAACATATTTTTCACATAAACCAACACATCCCTAATAATATATAATGGATTAGCCAATATGAAATTGATAGACTTTACCTGTACAGCACAACAACAAAATCTATTTCACAGAGAACAACTAAGATGGATGTGTCGATCTTTGCACGTAAACTCTGAAGTGAAGTACATCTATATTCATATATACATAATTTAAAATCTGGCCATAAGTGACCACAGAGACGCAGGCTTGACCAATCACCGGTGGCACCACAGCTCGGTGAGGAACTACATCCGTACCTTCTCTGGTCCACACCCGTAAATATACAAACCCGGGAAACAAATCGCGACCTTACTATAAAAAGGTTCTATCTGACAAAATGGTGCTTTTTTAGATTATGAGGACTGAAGCTGTGTAACTGCATGATTGCAAAGCAGATAGAACAATATTATTTTTAATATATCTCAGTGAAAAATACCAGGTGAGAAACACTGTGTAACTGCATGATAGCCTTTTGTAGATTTTAATTTTGACATACATACATTTTAACATCCATAACACCAATTCGGTCACTTTGTCAGATAGAAACTTTTCATAGTAAGGACACAAAATGTGGCCGTTCGTGGTTCCATGCCCACATGTACTCCAACTGTGAGGAGTAGTGTCCTAGTTTATATTCCTATAATGGATTATAAAGCACATAATTATATACTCACAAACACTCTCCCTTCATTTTACCAATAATTCTACAATGGAAATAACCACAGACACCCCTTACCGTCTTCAACTATATATAATCATTACGTGGTGCTTCCATGAATTACAAGAACCGGTTAATAACAGAAAACACATATATATTTCTGTTCTCTGTTAAAGTTGCACAATCCGATGGTTTTGAGTTTCTGTAATTTCCTGGGATAAATTATATTATGTCTATCGTTATGATCTGCCTTACATTAGCTTGAAGTAACTTTCATTTTAAATTGGGAAATTCTTTGATTTTTTGAAGGGCAACCATGCACAATTAATTTTGGCAAGCATGCCAAAACTCTGACACGATTGTTTGTTGATAGGCTTCTGCAGTAACATGTTCTATTAAATTCCCTCAGTATTCCCTTCTATGTGGCGACAAATGAATAATAAGATAATTGTTTTAGTTTTGAAAATTTGATGGTTTCATTAGATTATGCAGCTCTGATAAGAACAGCACGCGGCGGATGGTGGGACAGTCCACTGGGTAGCGCCACTCAAGAGTCAGCTTAGGACTGATGCGCTCAACTCCCACCAGGGGGCGTCTCTACCCGCGGCCTGCGTCTTTGACGGCGTTCTCAGTTTTCTTGAGTGTACTTTCTTCGCCTGACGGATCTTTGTGGTCACATCTTTGGCAATCCAGTTAAATCAGTGACCATGTGGTGGAATAATATTGATGCAATTAATTAATAATTAAAATAATTATAAAAACAAACTACAACCATGGATTCCACCAGAAACTCCACCTGACATATAGTGACGACCTCCTAAAAATACGGCTGGTTAGTTCGGTATCAGGATCATGTGACTGAGTGGGATATCGGGTCATTGTGCCGGCGGCCTGATTTCCCAGTTGGGCAGCACTATAAAATCGCCATGAGTGCGTACTGTCACAAGTCAGTACCCGTCCTGATATGACGCTAGATGTTGCTAGGACGTAAAACAACAAACAAACAAACAATCCTAAAAATAGTAATAATTCAAACATAGGTTCTCTAATGAGTCTACTGGGTTCATAAACTGTCACAGATCCCATTTGATACAATATCCACCTGACTATGGAAATTGTGAATAAAAAATGTATAATCTCTAATGTCTAGGGTCCTGTAGGTGTAAGCCTATGCAGTCTCACCTGTAGATAAAAGTAGTGGTGAAAAACAAACCCATTAGAAAAAGTGGTGAAAGGTTGGGTAAATGAAATGACATAAATTCTTAATTTAAGAAGCAAAATATATTCTTCGCATACCTCGTTATATTTACCTGCTACTTTTGGAGGAAGAATTGATTAAATAACATAGACTAATAAGACTATATAACTGGAACCAAGAGCATTTAGTGAGCGCGATCTTGGTTCAATGGTTGTTTTGCATTCTCCCTCATCTCATCAACTCTGTGCCACGATAGATAAACACTGGATGAGGGAACCAGGAGCTCGTCTTCTCTGATTGGTTTTTTGATACCAAACAGTTTTCGGCACTTTTTCTAATGGGTTGTTCTTCACCCCTACTTCAAGTACGGGGTGAATCTTGTATCTACCTCAGCTGGTATTAAAACATACCATCCCCACTGTGTGTAGGCGCTTGTTGTTGTTGTTGTTGAAGATTTATACTGCCTATCATGGATAAGTCTGAATAGGCTTGTTTTCACCATTAGACAGTTTGTCGATAGAAAGCCCGAGCCTACACTTTTACCGACCCAAGGGATTTTTAACCTCCCACACCACATAGACATGGTATGAGAGCAACTGGCCTTTGATGACGCTGTAAGTTATACACAGCAGTGGAAATCCAAATTGGCAGAGATGGGACATGGGGAATCGAACCACCGACCTTCAGATTAGGAGTCCGACCTAGACAAAAGTCAGACACTCTAACCACTCCGCCACAGAGAACACCATATTTATTTCTTATTGGAGTCCAGACGCTGGTTCCTGACGTTTGAGGCAGAAATGGCAGTGTAGTCGGACTGCGGCCCCTCAACCCGTTGCAATGGTACTTGTCTGTCCAGCCCCACTCCTCCATGCAGGAACCAGATGGGATGGCCGAATAGATTGAGCATCCGTGGTCCTGTTTTGGTAGATCGTGGAAGTCTAACGCTGGTCGAATCAAATCAATGACTTAACAAATTTATACCTGTCACTTCCTAGCCTAGTGCTCAGCATTAATAGGATAGAGCAAGGACTGGTTGGTTCAGTGTCAGGATAATGTGACTGAGTGGGATATCAAGTCATGGTGCTGGTGGTCTGGTCTCCCAATGGGGAAGCACTATAAAGTCACCATGAGTGCGCACTGTCACAAGTCAGTACCCGTCCTGATATAACCTTAGATGTTGCCAGGATGTAAAACTCCAACAACCAACCGACTTCCGCGCAGGAAACAAGGTCGCCCTACTTCTGGAATAGCAGATCTCTGAAGGAACAAAATAACCCCCATTATCGCCCGTGTTGGAGAGCTGTACATGTCAGTGTACATACAAGATTCACAGCTATGTCGAGTAGAGGTGAATGATAACCTTCCTTAAAGTGACATAGTCCGATGAAAACATCAAATTTTCAAAACTAAAACACTTATCTAGACATAATTCTATGTATTCAACTTTGATACTGGTGCACTTATTAAGCATGTGTTGCTGCATAAAAGGTCGTAATAAGTCAATGTAATAGAACCTGTTACTACTGAAGTCTATGATGACAGAGTTTTTGGCATGCTTGCCAAAATTAATTTAGCATGTTTAGACATCAAATATCTCCAAAGTTAGCCATTTAAAATATAAATTACCTCAAACTAAACTAATATAGACTATAATGATTAGCATAATGTATTTATCTCAGGAAATGTCAGAAATTCAAAAGCATCGGACTATGCAAAAACTGCTTTAGTAGGAATGCACTATAAATATTATGTGGAGGTGGTGGTTCCAGCACGCAGTGTTTATCTATATTGGCATGAAGTTGAGAAATTGAGAGAGAATGAAAAAAAAGCACCAGATGGCCATCACAGGAAGTTCTTGATTTAGCTTTGTAAGTCTATTAATCTTCATGATTTATAAATTATTCAGCACAACCGTAGCAGGTTATGATAGATAAGTATTCATACAATACATGTAGCATATTATATTACAAAATAATTGAAGTATTTAAAATTATGAAGGGTTTTGATCAAATAGATATGAACAAATCTTTCACCTTGAATAAAAGAGAAGGCAGTCGGGGCCATACTCTCAAACTAGTAAAATCCAGAGCCATTTCAAAGTTAAGGCAACATAGTTTCTCAAACAGGATCATAAATATATGGAACAGTCTCCCACAAAATGTTATTGCTGCCGAGTCAATTAATTCATTCAAGAATAGATTAGAAAAAGCATGGGCTGATGATCCAGGGAAATTTGACCCCCTTATTCACCACATGCTACTAATTACTCCTTGTGTTGCTTATTTACTTGCACTCAAGCAAAAATGAGAGACAAATAAGTGTTCACACTTCCTGTCTACCATTCGCTATATCGCTATATGTATACTCCTTTGGGGGGTGGCCACTAGCAATGGATCGAACAGTCCACGTTAGGGACTGTTCTTGCTAGCGTGCTGCCACCTGTTGCTACTTCTTATCAACAGGGGTCAGTGTAGTCGCCACTCCCATCGTGTGGTAGTGGGGCTGATTGCAGACTACTACACTACTGTTCCGGTGATCATTACCTGAGCCTTTCGTTACTTCCTATCCACTACAGTAATCCTTTCATCGTCTTCTATTATCCACTTTTCGTCCTCGAAGGAAAAAGGTCTCAGTCTCACCATATCCCTGAAGACAAAGCACAATCCTAGGTATTACAAATAGAATAATAGTGGCATAGCATGTAACATAGGCAATTGACCCATACATACTCCTTTGTTTAAATTGTAGACATAATAACGAGCGATGAATATTATTACTAAAAACACCAACAGACTGATTCAATAATTATTCCAGTAAGGCAGGTTATGGGATTTGAATCTGTCGGGATCAAACCCTGGCCGAGTCAAATTAATGACTTAAAAAATTATACTTGTTGCTACCTAGCGTGGTGCTCGGCATTACTAGGATATGGCAATGAGGAAGACCAATTTCACTTTTTGATTTAGATCTTATACAAATTGAACAAAATGATAGTTATTATCACATCTTGTAACATGGAAATCAAAGACACACCCATAACATCATCTTAACATACACAAGAAAGTGAAGTAGGATTTTATTGATTACAGTTAAGTTAAACAAGAATATATCTTACAAGAAAGATGTTGAAACAAAAGTTGCATGGTATCGATGTGTAAATTTTCACATTTTCACTTTAGCATGAAATTATACAAGTATATTTTTGATAAATTTTGTTGGGTAGATTACATATGAAGAGATGTTTTCCAAAACGCAATAAGCGCCAATCCTAAAAATGAGTTTGCAATGCAATGCCAAGTTTGTAGATCGTGTTTTGGAAAAGAGCACTTCATATACATAAAGAGCTCTTCATATATTTCTATATATGAAGAGATCTTTTCCATAACACGATCTGCAAACTTGGCCTTGGCATTGCAAACCCATTTTTTGGATTGGCGCTTATTGCGTTTAGGAAAAGAGCTCTTCATATATGTAATATTGATAACATAATTCCCTCACTCTGATCTCAAACTACTAATAGCCACCCACATAAAATCCAAATGGCAACATGAGTGGGATGAAAACATTAATAAACTTAAAGAAATTGAACCATCTGTGGGAAAGCCACCACAGACTCATGCGGGGGGTCGGCGGGACCAAGTGGTCCTTAGCCGCTGCCGTATTGGCCACTCGTGGCTTACACATGCTTTTCTGCTCAAGGGGGAACCTCCCCCTGAATGTATTGGGTGTCAGTCCCCACTGACACTCAAACACATTTGACTAAGTTGCGTAGATTTTTTGGCCCCCGCCAACAGTTCTACACTGCAGACAGTATGCATGACCTTTTTACTAAGGTAAAACAGGAAAACATTTTAGCCTTTTTGAGGGCAGCTGGACTGTACCACCTCATATAGTTTACTAAATAGATCCTATCAATTATTAATAAAACCTTTCTTTTTCTATGGGAATTTGTTTCCCTTGACCACAAATATATGATTGTGAGCTTTCTAATTTAATGAGTGTCTATTGGCACATAATTGATTGTCTGCTTTTACATGTAAAAGCGATGGTTTGAACAAAAAACAAACATTTCTCGCCGTGAATATGGCCTATGCTGCCGACATGGCGTAAAACATCCACCAATGAATCAATCAATCATGTAACATAGGCAATTGACCCATACATACTCCTTTGTTTAAATTGTAGACATAATAACGAGCGATGGGTATTATTACTAAAAAACACCAACAGACTGATTCAATAAGTATTCCAGTAAGGCAGGTTATGGGATTTGAATCTGTCGGGATCAAACCCTGGCCGAGTCAAATTAATGACTTAAAAAATTATACTTGTTGCTACCTAGCATGGTGCTCGGCATTACTAGGATATGGCAATGAGGAAGACCAATTTCACTTTTTGATTTAGATCTTATACAAATTGAACAAAATGATAGTTATTATCACATCTTGTAACATGGAAATCAAAGACACACCCATAACATCATCTTAACATACACAAGAAAGTGAAGTAGGATTTTATTGATTACAGTTAAGTTAAACAAGAATATATCTTACAAGAAAGATGTTGAAACAAAAGTTCCATGGTATCGATGTGTAAATTTTCACATTTTCACTTTTGCACAAAATTATACAAGAATATTTTTGATGAATTTTGTCGAGTAGATTACATATGAAGAGATCTTTTCCTAAACGCGATAAGCGCCAATCCTAAAAATGAGTTATTTGTGTCTCTGTGTATTAAGTATGTTATCAATATTACATATATGAAGAGCTCTTTTCCTAAATGCAATGAGCGCCAATCAAAAAAAATGGGTTTGCAATGCCGATGCCAAGTTTGTAGATCGTGTTTTGGAAAAAGAGCTCTTCATATACATAAAGAGCTCTTCATATATTTCTATATATGAAGATATCTTTTCCAAAACACGATCTACAAACTTGGCATTGGCATTGCAAACCCATTATTTTGGATTGGCGCTTATTGCATTTAGGAAAAGAGCTCTTCATATATGTAATATTGATAACATACTTCCCTCACTCTGATCTGAAACCACTAATAGCCACCCATTAAATCCAAATGGCAACATGAGTGGGATGAAAACATTAATAAACTTAAAGAAATTGAACCATCTGTGGGAAAGCCACCACAGACTCATGTGGGAGGTCGGCGGGACCAAGTGGTCCTTAGCCACTGCCGTATTGGCCACTCGTGGCTTACACATGCTTTTCTGCTCAAGGGGGAACCTCCCCCTGAATGTATTGGGTGTCAGTCCCCGCTGACATTCAAACACAATTGACTAAGTTGCGTTTATTTGTTGGCCCTGCGCCAACAGTTCTACACTGCAGACAGTATGCATGACCTTTTTGCTAAGGTAAAACAGGAAAACATTTTAGCCTTTTTGAGGGCAGCTGGACTGTACCACCTCATATAGTTTACTAAATAGATTCTATCAATTATTAATCAAACTTTTCTCTTTCTATGGGAATTTGTTTCCCTTGACCACAAATATATGATTGTGAGCTTTCTAATTTAATGAGTGTGTATTGGCACATAATTGACTGTCTGCTTTTACATGTAAAAGCGATGGTTTGAACAAAAAACAAACATTTCTCGCTGTGAATATGGCCTATGCTGCTGACACGGCGTAAAGCAACCACCAATCAATCAATCATGATAACATACTTAATACACAAAGACAAAAATAAAAGAAGGAACTAATGATCATCATCGTAATGTGGACACCAAATATGTGGTACCGAGTTTTAAAGAATTTTATAGCAAATATTTGGTAAATGAAGTTTATTCATATACAGTAAAACCTCTGTAACCGACCACCTCCACAGATCGACCACTCCCCTATATCGAGCGCTTTATTTGGGTCCCATGCAATACCATTGTAACCATATCCTAACTCCCTAAACCGACCACCTCCCTAAATGGACCACTTGACGTTGGTCCCAAGGTCGGTCTATTTAGAGAGGTTTTACTGTATATCTTTTCTCAGTGCCGTCGCACTGGTCTTCGGACTGTATGTGTTACAGGTATATAGGTATTTACAGAACTTTTGTACATGGTTTATATAAATTCTTAAATTAAAGTGTACACAATGTAATAAGTAGTGAGAATGACCCACATAGGTCGTGAGTCCGTTCAAACTTCACAGAAGAGGCTTACCTTGACAGTTATGATACCACGTGACTCGACCTGGAAGGTGTCGAGTTGAACCAGGATGTCGGTGGTCGCCTCGCTCAGCTGGATCTTCATGGCTGCAATGTCCAAGAACCAGGTCAGGCGCGCTCCGATTTACCCAGCACCTAATACCCCCATCACACTACTTCTTGCGACCACTTTGCGACCACCACCACCAAAAGGGGTGGTTGCAAAGAGGTCACGAGTGGTTGCTAAATGATCGCAAAGTGGTCCTCACTGGTCGCTGATGTCCTTGTGACCATTTTGGTTGCAAGGAGGTTGCAGGGACTGCACTAAAAACCTCCTTGCGATCAAAATGATCGTCCAGAGGTAAGCGACCAATGCTTTGGTCCGTCGGAGGTCGGTGACCATTGTTTTGGTCGCAAGGACATCGCTGGTGACTGCGGGTTCTTTTGTCCAAAGGGGTCACAAAGTGGTTGCAAGGTGTTGCATGACTGAGGCTTCAGATACCAGGGACATCACAAGTTTGCCATGAGTGCGCATTGTCACAAGTCGGTACCCGTCCTGATATGATCTTTGATGTTGCCAGGACGTAAAACCACAACAAGCAAACTATTATTATATATAGTTTGTTTATTGGGGCTTTGCATCCTAGCAACATCTAAGGTCAAATCAAGAAAGGTACTGTGTATGTAGTTTGTTGGGGGCTTTACGTCCTAGCCACATCAAAGGTCATATCAGGATGAGTATCGACTTGTGACCTGCCCGCACTCATGGCCACTTTATTGTGCTGCCCCAGTGGAAGACTGACCACCAATAAATACCAGTACCTTATATGTGAGTCACTCAGTCAAATTATCCTGATACTGAGGAAACCAATCCTCGCCATTTCCTAGTAATGCTGAACACCAGCTTAGGTAGCGACAAGAATCAATTTTGTAAGTTATTGGTTTGAATCGATCAGAGTTCGAACCCACAACCTGCTGCACAGGAAGTCACTCGGCGTTTTGACCGATTCAGACACCGCTTTCGAAATATAATAATAGACATTATATATGTATTATTATGTACATCCATTATATATAGCTTCTTGTTCTCTTTGTGGGTGAGACCAAACGAGCAGGTAATAGTGTATTAAGGCCCAGTCAGACATTACCGGACTGAGTACCGGACACCACCGGACAAAGAATTGTCTAGTCCGTTGGTGTCCGGTATCAAAATGTACCGAAATGTACCGGATGAAACGAACACTAAATGGACAAGGAACGTACATTAACAAATAGCCACCAGACGATAACCGGACGAAAACCGAATGTCAAACGGACGTAACGGATTGTTCACGGACGTGCAGAAAACATATACTGACCGAATTCCCACAATAAAAACAAACAACAACAAAACAAACAAAAAAACACACTGTCAACAGACTTGGCAGGAAGCAAACCGGAGACAGAATGGATGGGTACCAGACATGAAACGGACAAAATGGACTAAATGGACTTAAACCGGACACCACCGTACACGTCAGTCCGGTGGTGTCCAGTACAAGTTTTGTGCATGTTCAAAACTTGTACCGGACACCACCGGACACCACCAGACAGATAATGGACATGCCGGATGCCAACCAAATATAAACCATACATTGCCATATTTCACCGGACAGTGTCCGTTTTCTGTCCGGTTCCTCAATCCGGTGAGGTCTGTCTGGGGCTTAAGCGTTGCTGTTTTGTTTGATTAAACTTGAATAGAATTTCAATTTTCATGAATTTGACATTCTAGCAACAACCAAGATCAAATCAGGACGGATGCCAACTTATGAGAGTGCGCACTCATGGTGATTTTATAGTACTTCTCTAGTGGGAGACAAGGCCACTGGCACCATTACTTGATATCCCACTCAGGCACATTATCCTGATACTAAGCTAACCAGTCCTTCTCTTATCCTGTTAATGCTAAGCACCAGGCCAGGTAGCGACAAGCATCAATTTTATACGTCATTGGTTTGACTCAGCTAGAATTACAACCCCCGACCTTGGACACAGGAAGCCAGTGCTTTTAGCGATTCACTGTGAATAGAAAACGTGAGGTGTAAAGTTGATGATATTACGCATTATATAAAATTATTCATGTATGTAATTCCCCTGCTTTGTTATTTACTTTCTACTCGCTGCAAATACTCCTGTAATATCCTTTGATATGTTTGACGATAGTTTCGGTTCCTGGAGGATCGGGTGCAGCCTGGAGGGCGGGAGGTCTGCGTCAAGCAGCTCCCCTAATTCCCCTCCCACCCTCCAGGTGGTGCCTCACCTGTCTACCATCTTCCCATTTCGCCTCCGATTTTGCTCAATAAAATGTAACGGTAGGTCTTTAGGGCCAGCCAGAGTCTTACGCTTGATCCATTACCTCTGTCTTGTCTTCTAATTTCTTATGGAAGGAATTAATAATAAAGTATGTTACTTACGGACACCATTACTCTCCATAAGTGAGGCGAAGGTGACCGTGTCTCCAAACAGGCAGTAGCGAGGCATCTTGTACCCGACAACTCCCGCCACCACCGCACCTGAACAACATGATGGTGTAATCACAACTTAAATACAGCAACATTAAAGTTGCACAGTCCGATGGCTTTGAGTTTCTGTCATTTTCTGAGATAAATATATTAGGTTGATCGTTATAATCCATTTCACTTTAGTCTGAAATAACTTTTATTTTAAATGGTTAACTTTTGAGATATTTGAAGTACAAACATGGGAAATTAATTTTGGCAAGCACGCCAAAACTCTGACACCATAGGCTTCTGCAGTAACATGTTCTATTAAATTGCCTCAGTATTGCATTCAATGTGGCGACAAATGTGTAATGAAAATGCACCACTATCTAAATCAGATATGTACAATCAAAGTTAGATAATTGTTTTGGTTTTTAAAATTTGATGTTTTCATCGGACTATGCAACTTTAAAACAAACATGGAACTAAAGAGCTTTCTGATAAATGTTTTGTCTTGATAAATAAAGAACATGAACTAAGCGATAATGATATGGTTTAATCCATGTTCCTTTTAAGACAACATGTATATATAAATATATATGTATAAAAATCAATATATATGAAGAGTTCAAGTGCAAAAACACGTAAACGCTGATACAAAAATGTAGTTTCAATCAAATACTTTTACCTGAAAATAATTGTAATTCTCACTAATTCCACTGTTCATGTGATCACATGGTTATAGAGCAATGAACAAACGAGTAGGAATATAAAGAAATTAAGTTTTTGAGGGTTTGATTCCAATGTTTATCTCCATTTTTGGATTGGCATTTACATGGTTTTCCGCCTGAACTCTTCATATGTATATATATATATATATATATATATATTATATATAATATATATATTATATATATATTATATATTTTATATATATATATTATATATATAATATATATATATTATATATATTATATATATTATATATATTATATATATATAGATATATATATAGATATATATATAATGAAGTATTCCATAATGAGTCCCACATGGTGGAGGCAACGACTATGTTGACCTGTGTTTGCTAAGAAGTAGCAAAAGATTGTAGCACGCTAGCAGGAACAGTCCCCTAGGGGGGACTATTCCATGCCTTGCGAGTTGCCACCCCCTGGCTACCCGGCTGGACAGTGACAGGTCACTTGTTCACTATTCTGGCTTGTAGCGGAATAAACCAGGGAACTCCCTGAGATACAAAACTTACTTGGTGTTTCTCCATTCTTTCACTTAAAGTTGCATAGTCCGATAGTTAGGTTGATCGTTATAATGTACCTTACTTTAGCTTGAAGTAACTTTTATTTTAAGTGGCTAACTTTTGAGATATTTGAAGTGCAACCATGCAAAATTAATTTAGGTAAGCTTACCAAAACTCTGATACCATAGCATTTTGCAGTTACACGATCTATTCAATTGCCTCACTATTCCCTTCTGTGTGGTGACAAATGCTTATCGTGCTGTCACACTACGACGTATCTCACCGGCGCACCACCAACGTGCAAAATCACTTTTTTATGTCGAGACAAGTCAAACTTTTCGGCATGGTGGGAAAAGTTTGACATCAGCGCAACTTAGTGGTAGCGTGCAGCCAACATTGTGGTAATGTATATCGACGCGTGAGAAAAAGAACAAAAAAAGGTGGCGTAATGTGTGGGAACGAGCCTCACGCGTGTGCGGCGTGTGCCTAGCGTTTGCATAACATTACTCCAGCGCTCCGCTAGCGACCGGCCGATGTGTTACATGACGTATGAGAGCGCGTGATCGATGTGTGATCGAGGCGTGACCAACGACACTCCAGTGCGTTTTGGCGTGTGTCGGCATGGCACCAGCATGCTATCAGCACGCCAACGTTAAGCGAGCGGCAGACGCGCGACCAAATCGTAGAGACATGGTGGAGAAATGCCAACAGCACATCGGCCATATGTTATGTATACGTCGGTAGTACGTTACCAATGCGCTGACGGAACGCTCGCCGTCAGAGGGAAAAAAAGTCAATGTATGACAACATTACATGCTGTCAGAACAACATTCCTCCAAAGCGCGTCTAACGTATCTCGACGTGACCCTAACGTCACCATAACGTTGGCACCCGCGCGTTGTCGCATGTTGAAAGTTTTGTGCAAGCACAAAACTTTGCAGACCCCCTGACGCGCGCCGCCAAATGTCGCTGTAGATCAACGTATACCAACACGCACCTAACGCATGCGTAACGCAGACTGACATATCCCAACGTAGCACCAAAAATCACATATGTCGACGCACGTTGGCGAGAAGCATCCTAATGTGACAGCACCATTAATAAGTACATCAGTATCTAAGCTAGATATGTAGAATCAAATTTAGATCATTGTTTTTGGTTATGAAAATTTGATGATTTCATCGGACTGTGCAGCATTAAACAGAATATGACACAGTCCACCACACCACAAGATATATCTATGACCTACTCTAGATCTTATTACAATTACTTGGACCTCCAACGATGCTGAATTTCCAAATTTACCAGGCCATCTCTGACAGATATCACATAATTTGAATAAATAGTTAAAGATAGTTTCTATTCATCTGATCAAGCATCAACTTTGACAACAGCATGCGCTAGTTCTGTGCGCATATTTTCCGAAGGGGGCCTAGCATGGCATTTTCAGTTGGGACGCAGATGGAATAAAACACTATCAGAATAAAATACTGTAAACCTTTGTATATTTAGATTAAAAAATAGATATATTTGTAATCTCAGGTGGTATGCAACTGCATGCAAAAGTAAAAGTGAAGTTTGTTTTATTTAACGACGCCTCTCGAGCAGATTGATTTTTATCATCGGCTATTGGACGTCAAACATGGTCATTCTGACATATTTCTTTGGAGGAAACCCACTGCCTATAAGCAGCTCTTTCCGATAAGCAGCAAGCGGTCTTTTATATGAACTTTCCCACAGACAGGACAGCACCTACCACAACCTGAACCAGTTATGGACCACCGGTTGGAATGGGAAATAGCCCAAACTGCAAATGTGTCCACTGAGCAGGATCGATAGGATGACCGACACCTTTATAGGTGGACACTCTAACACCTGAGCTACGTCTCGCTCCCCGCAGCTGTGTGCATGCATATATATGGAAGCCAGAACCCTGTATAGACTACATCACGGTTCCAGCGGCGCAGTGCATTGTGGGATGCATCAGAGCGAAAGAAAACCCGCGAGAAGCACATGCACATGCTAATACACTGGGTGCAGCTGTGAAATGTGCTACTTTCAGCTCATCTCATGTTTGAAGCATAGAAAACCAACTAAACAAATATATAAAATAAATTAAGATATTAATCTTTTATCCAGCATTGCATTTAGATCAATATAATCAGCACATCTTAGACTTAGACAAATCTAGGCACTCAGACTAGTGTTAGAGCCATAGCCAGTCAGTTTTATTTATTTTATTCATGTTTTTATTTATATCCTATGGTTAATGACATATTTAGAAATAGAAAATGAGTAGGGTTAATCAGATATTGGTTATATATTTCTTTGAAACAAGTTTTTGTTGACACAGTTGATATTTTAATATTTAGAACAAGAATGACTTATGGCTAATCAATGGTGATGTAAACATCAGCCTGTAAAGTGACTGAAATTATATGTTTCTTAGCTCAAAATGCTTAATTATGGAGAGGTGTGTCTTAAACATTTTCATTATAATATTATATTGCATCCTTCCATCCATGTTTGTGGCAAATTGTTATATATTTCTATTTATTTTGAATAAAATGCCAGTTTTGCCCTACGCATATCAGAAAACTCAATGGCCGTACGCCTTTGCTTTGCTCCCAACGCCGTTTTCAGCGCATGCGCAGTAGGAACCGTGATGTAGTCTATTGGTAGAACATTGCCCCCTTCTTGTGCTCGGCAGTGTGGGGCATTACGAGGGAGTTGTAAAGTAAGCAAACATAAATACATCACAGGAGTAGCGATACATGATGGCTACACAAGCTGCACCTGTGTGGATGCCGATCCGAATACGTAGACGCTCATCCGGTTTGTGTGGGACGTCGAAAGTCCGGAGTCCCTCCAACAATTCCATGGACATCTTGGCGATTTCAGGCGCGTGCCGGAGCCCTGCGCAACAAGAAAGAGGCCATTTTTTTCCTTGTAAATGATCATTTTAATTCTGCGAATAAAGGTATTCTTTCAGCGCCGAGGCACTGGTCATCCAGCCATATCGTTGTTATATTCATTCACATTTATAATAGAGTCTAAAATCAACAAGAGTTTGATACAAAGACAACAACGAGAAGAAGATAGAAGAATAGTGTTGTTACCCAACAGCATTGTAAGATTATGTGCATTCAACAAATCTTTTTTTATTTTAAATTAATTTTTTTTGATTGAGGCGGTATTTATACTGTCCATAGCATATAAGCCCGGATATCCAGGCTTGTTTTCAATGCTGGCCAGTTGTAGTGTTGGATTGTGTATCACATGGATTTTCTGTTTTGGGCATTGTCTAAGCTTTCCAAAAATGTAAGGTTTGGCAACTGTTCAAAAGATTCCAGCGGACATCAGATTATGGACACCAGGAACCTGACTATTTGGAGAATGACTGTGCTCAGAAGGTACTCACCATTTCTTGAAGGGACCCCGCTGGCCACCATGTAGGCGTCACCTATCGTCTCCACCTTGTAGGCGTCAAAGCCTTCGATGACGCCATCAAACAGGTTGTACATCCCGTTCAAGGTGTCCACCACCTGCAGGACACAAAGAGGGGGGTGGTGGTGTAGGGAGGTGTAGGACACTGACTGAACAAATACAGTAGTAGTGTGTGGGGCACACCCTGACTAAACACACACAACGGTGTATGTATGGGGTGAAGGATATACTGACTGAACACACAATGGTGTATGTAGGAGGTTTAGGACATACTGACTGAACACACAATCATGTATGTATGGGGTGTAGGACATACTGACTGAACACACAATCGTGTATGTATGGGGTGTAGGACATACTGACTGAACACACAATGGTGTATGTATGGGGTGTAGGACATACTGACTGAACACACAATGGTGTATGTATGGGGTGTAGGACATACTGACTGAACACACAATGGTGTATGAATGGGATGTAGGGCATACTGACTGAACACACAATGGTGTATGTATGGGGTGTAGGACATACTGACTGAACACACAATGGTATATGTATGGGGTGTAGGACATACTGACTGAACACACAATGGTGTATGTATGGGGTGTAGGACATACTGACTGAACACACAGTGGTGTATGTAGGAGGTGTAGGACATACTGACTGAACACACAGTGGTGTATGCATGGGGTGTAGGACATACTGACTGAACACACAATCGTGTATGTATGGGGTGTAGGATATACTGACTGAACACACAATGGTGTATGTATGGGGTGTAGGACACTCACTGACTGAGCAAACACAACAGTGTATAATGGGGGTATGTAGCACAGACATAATCACAATTTCTTTTATATATAGCAGAGATCAAAATGTTTGAATTAAATTTGAAATTTACTATCCCTCCGCCTGGTTAAAGGACACCATAGCAGTCGTGTAAAGAATGGCAAAATAACTTGAAAATGTATTCTCAATGAAGGGCTGGTTAAGTCGACCTAGTGGCAATGCACGAGCTGGTTGGATCTCCTCCTTTCGTTGCTGTTTACCTTTCTCCCTCCAAAGCCATCGACTCAGTAGTTGTGAAAGAGTTGGTTGGGTATCCTCATGTCGTCGCTGATTACCCTCCCCCCCTTCCCCAAACGAAGCCATCGATCCAGGAGCTACGCACGAGCTGGTTGGGTCTCCTCATGTCGTCGCTGATTACCCTTCTACCCCCTTCCCAACCCAGCCATCGACCCAGTAGCTATGCATGAGCGGATTGGGTCTCCTCCTTTCTCCACCGCCCCTCATTGAACCCATCGACCCAGTAGCTATACACGAGCTGGTTGGTTCTCCCCCTTTCGTCGTCGTTTAATCATTCTCTCTAAAGAACCCCAGTGTGAAGTGGCTCGTACCTCCAGCGGCGTGCTGCGTGTCGACAGCTCGGTGAACCCAACAATGTCTGAGAAGAAGATGGTCACCGACCGGAAGGTCTCGGTCGAAGTTCTTTTCAGAACCTGCAGCCACAGAAACAAAAAACAAACACGCGGGACACAGTTAGTAGTTAGTCCATGGGTCCCAATAGGTTTGTTGGTCATGTGATGTGCTATGGTGTCTGTGGGAAAGTGGATATAAAAGACCCCTTACTGATTATCGGAAAGAGTAGCCTATGTGGTGGCAGCGGGTTTCCTCCAAAGAAATATGTCAGAATGACCATATGTTTGACGTCCAATAGCCGATGATAAAAATCAATGTGCTCTAGAGGCGTCGTTAAATAAAACAAACTTTGGATACGTTTGTTGGTACCACCTAGACTGGCAATTTTATGTTTATGCCATTTTGTCTACCTTACTATAGGGACATAAAAAACACATGATAACCGGTTCAATGTAGTAGCTTATGGTATGAAAATTGACAATGCGCTTAATGAAAATATTAATCAAAATAATTCATAATAAATTATAATAATCAACGTAATATAATATATAATAATTATAATATATAATAATTATAATATATAATAATTATAATATATAATAATTATAATATATAATAATTATAATATATAATAATTATAATATATAATAATTATAATATATAATAATTATAATATATAATAATTATAATATATAATAATTATAATATATAATAAATATAATATATAATAAATATAATAATCATACTAATATATCATAATAATCAACTAAATATATTAATCCCACAAGATAACACAAACTGAAAAACCCATCGGGCTATGCCACTGTCAGTGTCACCTCTGACCCTTCCATTTCCACTGACCTTGAGCTGTAGCGCCACTGACTTGGGCAGCATCTGATATAGCAGGTCGTCCGATTTCTTCTTCTCCCTGCGTATCTTGACGCTGTTCCGGTAGAGTGACGACATGTAGTTATGTACTCCCAGAACCATCTGGTTCACGTAGAAGACGACGATAACCGACACGACGACAATCGTCACCAGTAGCACGACCCCCGTCGTCACCCCGCGCTTAGCGCAGGTCTCCTCAGCGTAGATCATCGCGTAAATGTCGTCTGCCAGGCCGCGCTGGATGGCGACGCTCATGTTCCTCAGCTGATAGCTCGCGTTCAGTTTCAGGTTGTGGGAGCTCAGGTCGCGAGGAAGGTTAGGGAACCTGGTGGAGGAAAGCCTGGACATGCGCACCGATACGTTGACGTAATCTGCGGCTACGATGCCGCTGGAGAACAGCCTCGTTCTGAGGCGTAGCGGCAGACTCTGCTGGTTCCCGAGGCGCATCTGGGCGAGGGCCGTGAAGGAGGCCAGCGTGTCGGTTGTTTTGACCATGGCGGCGTATCCTATAAGGACTCTCCAGATTACCTGTAGGGAAGCGTCTGTTTACTAAGAGACCTTAGATGTTGCTAGGACGTAAAACGACAACAAACAACAAAAACTAAGAGGTGTGTATGTAGGATTCATCAGGGTATTATTAAATACAACAGACACTCTCAGTGTTACCTGTGGGTAGATGTGAAATGTTTGTTTGTTGTTGTTTTATGCCCTAGCAACATCTAAGGTCATATCAGGACGGGTACCGACTTGTGACAGTGCGCACTCATGGCGACTTTATAGTGCTGCCCCACTGGAAGACCAGGCCGCCAGCACCATGACCTGATATTCCACTCAGTCACATTATACTGACACTGAGCCAACCAGTCCTTGCCCTATCCTAATAATGCCGAGCGCCAGGCTAGGAAGCAACAAGTATCAATTTGTAAGTCATTGGTTTGACTTGACCAAGGTTCTAACCCAGGATCCCATGGTCTAGCAACACGGGAGACGGACGCTCTAACTCATTCGGCCATCCCGTCTGGTCGCACGTGTGTACTAAGAGGTATGTGTGTAGGTAGGCTTTATCAGTGTATTATTAAAGCTGCATAGTCCGATAAAAACATTAAATTTTCAAACCCCAAAACATTATCTAGATTTGATTTTACATATCTAATTAACTTAGATGCTGGCACACTTATTAAACTTTTGTCGCCACATAGAAGGGAACGCTGAAGCAATTTAAAGTTGCATAGTCCGATGGTTTTGAATTTCTGTATTTTTTTTCTGAGATAAATATATTAGATCGATCACTAGTGTCTACTTTACATTAGTTCAAAGTTATTTTAATTGTAAATGGTAAACTATCGAGATATTTTGAGTGCAAACATGGAAAATTAGTTTTCCAAGCTTGCCAAAACTCTGTTAAATTGACTCAGTATCACCTTCTACGCAGAAACAAATGCTTAATAAGTGCATCAGTATCTAAGTTAGAAATGTAAAATCAAATCTAGATAATTGGTTTGGTTTTGAAAATTTGATATTTCATCGGACTATGCAGCTTTAATATAACCTATTACTGCAGAAGCCTATGGTGACAGAGTTTTGGCATGCTTGCCTACACTAATTTAGCATATTAGCACTTCAAATACCTCAAAAGTTAGCCATTAAAAATAAAAGTTACTTCAAACTAAAGTAAGGTAGAGTATAATGACCAACATTATATGTTTATCTCAGACAAAAATAGAAACTCAAAACCATCGGACTATGCAACTTTAAATACAACAGGCACCATCAGTGCTGTGTACTAAGAGGTGTGTCTGCAGGTTTCATCAGGGTATTAATACTAATATTTTATACAACACACACTCTCAATGGGCGTAATTGATTAATCAACTCAGGTCACCCGAGTCACTTTTTGGCACAAGCACACATCCCACAGACTCGGGTCGAATAATCGAATACGCTTCTCCATGCTCGGGGTGCAAAAAATGGTGGCTTAATCCTACTCAAAAACTTTTTTTCTTTTTAAATAACCGATATAACTACAGCAAAATAGGATTTAAAGTATTTTATGATGGCATAGCTTAGTTATATTTCCAATTCATTAATCAAGGATATTAGTTTTAAAAAACCATGTATAACTGATACTGGTAGCTGTTATCCTGCAGGATGGTACCAGTGCAAATGTGATGTCATCGCTCCTAGCCACCCCCAGCCAAGAGGTGGGTTACTGGGGTCGGGTCGTTTTGCACACGGCACATGTATTTGATGACTCCACTCGCGATGTTCAATTTGGAATTCTGATGACTTGGGTGACCCGAGTCGCTCGGGTGACCCGAGTCGCTCGGGTCATGTTAATCGATTACGGCCAGTGCTACCTGTATGTACATGTGTACTAAGAGGTGTGTCTGCAGGTTTCACATCAGGCACTCTCAACCATAGTTTAGATATTGCCCGTGCCTACCTTATCATCGATATTCAGAATGAGATAGTCAATGACTGAGATCAGTGATTGAGTCATCCTCTCGTAGAAGTGCAGCGCTTCCTCGGCGCGCATGCGCAGCCTTCGTACCGAATCACGTGTCTCCTCCAGCACCCCGCGCGTCGCAGCACGTGACCGGAACCAGTTATTCGTCATGTTGACGCAGGTCAGTACTTCCGGCCAGGGATCAAGGTCTTGTAGAACCTGTGTGTACGTTGATGATATGAGAAAAAAAATGCTGGCATTTGGAAAATGCATTACATAATTGAAAGTGTTCAGACGCAAAAACCGACAAATCCAATTTAGTTGTTTTCCGTACAATAGAATTTATTGTTGTGTTTTCCAGTTAAAGTCTATCAATTTCATATTGAGTAGGTTATTATATAGGAGATGTGGCAGCTTCTGTGAAAAAACCCAACCGATTTGATTATCGGATTGATGGCAGCTTCAGCTCAAAGGCAGTAGTCATTGTTTCATTTTGGCCTGGATCGCGTATGTCAGGTTTTGCGCCTGAACCCTTCATATAATGTATATATGTATATACCGTATATCTCCCAATACATGCGTACTACACGAGTGCAGATTTTGGATGCGCGTCTATTCAAAGTTAAAGAATTTCATGGATTTGTTTTTGTAGTGCCTCTGAAATAAAGTGGGATTGTCTTATTTTATGTGCATTCAGTCTGAATATGATCGTACATTTTGATTTGTGTTTGTTGTGCCTTTGAAATAAAGTGGGATTGTCTTATTTTATGTGCATTCAGTCGTAAATTTGTGCATGCTTTCAATCTTGAAATGGTGGTTGTGCTTCAATTGGGTAGCGTGCTTCTATTGGGACATATACGGTATATATAATTTATAATTGGGTAGCGTGCTTCTATTGGGACATATACGGTATATATAATTTATAAATGGGTAGCGTGCTTCTATTGGGACATATACGGTATATATAATTTATAATTGGGTAGCGTGCTTCTATTGGGACATATACGGTATATATAATTTATAATTGGGTAGCGTGCTTTTATTGGGACATATACGGTATATATAATTTATAATTGGGTAGCGTGCTTCTATTGGGACATATACGGTATATATAATTTATAATTGGGTAGCGTGCTTCTATTGGGACATATACGGTATATATAATTTATAATTGGGTAGCGTGCTTCTATTGGGACATATACAGTATATATAATTTATAATTGCTAGGTTTTAATTTAATTCATGCTTCGGCTTTATTTCCAATCACAATATTACGATGGACCCAGTTGTAAACCACTGCCTTGTTGTACAAGTTCTGGTTCTTGATAGAATCAAAGGCTAAGGGAGCAAACCCTAACAGAAAACCATGTTATTGTGGCAGCATTAAGGGTGGTGATGAATGGAACTCTCAACATCTCCCGACCAGCCACTGCAGGGACAAATAGTTTGTGCCTGTCTTGACATGTTCTTGCCGGTGTGGGACCTCTATTTGCTCCATGAGAGAGTGCCACTAGTAACTTGCAAAAGCCAGCAGCACTTCAACACTTTGCAAGCAGCTTTTATGAAATGTACAACCGCACTAAGCAGCGGTTAAGTAATGAAAGCAGTCTTTGTCGCATTGCGACTGACAGCATGATGATGATGACTCCATTGGAACTAAAACATTATTTATCAAACAACTAGCGATTTTGAAACTTCATTCGAAGTAATTGGATGGTTCTTGGAGTTTTACATCCTGGTAACAACTAAGGTCATATCAGGACAGATACCGACTTGTGACAGTGGGCACTCCTTGTGACTTTATAGTGCTGCCCCATTTGGAGAGCAGGCCACCAGCACCATGACCTGATATCCCACTCTGTCAAATTATCCTGACACTGAGCCAACCAGTCCTTAACTTATCCTAATAATGCCGAGCGCCTGGCTAGTAAGCGACAAGTATCAATTTTAAAGTCATTGGTTTGACTCGACCAGCGTTCGAACCCATGGCTTCGAATACCATGATCTACCAAAACCAGAGACGGACGCTCAACTCATTTGGCCATCCCGTCTGGTCCTTCGAAGTAGTGTCTGCACATACCGTATCGGTGTTGTTCGCCTCCAGTTCTGGGTAGTCAGATTCCTGTGTGACAGAATCATTCTTCAGGCTGTACAGAACCATGGCCAGCCTCTCTTCTTGCAGCCTTTGGACTACGTCCGCCAGACTTACCACTGTCGTCACCTGTTGAACGCAAATCCCCATACCCATATACAGTATAACCCCGTTAAACCAAGGTTGGTTAAACCAAACGATCGGTTAATCCAAACTCTTTTCGGTGGCCCGGCAAAATGCCACCATTTATCATATAAAAAAGTTGGTTAAACCAAAGTCGGTTAATCCAAATTATCGGTTAATCCAAACAAAATTGTCAGCCCACAGGCCACTTCCGGTATGGTTAAAGCAAACTGTCATGTGGTTATCAGGTCATCTGAGACCCCACCAACTTTTTTATATGATAAATGGTAGTGTCGTGGGGGTGATGAAAATGGGAAATATTGCGCCTAGAGCGGGACTCGAACCCACATCTCTTTGCATTCCGGGCCAGTGTGCTAACCATTACACCACCTAGGCTCCCTGATATCAACACACTACCCACGCCTACCTGTCTATGCGGCTCCTTGCCTGAGAGGTCAGTGCAGACCACTACACTCGTCCCCCTGGAATTGTAAGTCTTTTAATACTTACAATTACATACATACAGGCAATGCACTTACATACATACACAGAGTAGGTTCAACAACTATACAGCGCATAGCTTGTACAGGATCATGGTCACGGCAAGCAGTGTCATGGGGGTGATGAAAATGGGAAATATTGCGCCTAGAGCGGGACTCGAACCCACATCTCTTTGCATTCCGGGCCAGTGTGCTAACCATTACACCACCTAGGCTCCCTGATATCAACACACTACCCACGCCTACCTGTCTATGCGGCTCCTTGCCTGAGAGGTCAGTGCAGACCACTACAGTAGTATTTTGCCAGGCCGCCAAAAAAAGTTTGGATTAACCGATTATTTGGGTTAACTGACCTTACTGTATATACATAAAAAACAATAATCAAAGTGTCCACATGCATTATATATTAGTTTATTACATTCAAAATTCACCTGCATTTTTGCCAAAGCCAAGTCAAAGTCGAAGCCAAAGCTTGGTTAAACCAATGATCGCTTAATCCAAACAAATTTCTAGGGTCCCTTCAAGTTTGGTTTAATGGGGTTATACTCTATGTAATACACCAGTTTGTAATTCCAGTCGCACGGTGCATTGTGGGATGCGCAAATAAAAACAAACCCATGGGAAGCACATGGCACAGGTTCAAGCAGTGAATACAGCTATGGAATCTGTTAGTGTATTACAACACATTTCAGCTACAGTTGAAAAATTAGGATGCCAAATTTGAAAAACATATTATTGATTAAAATATCAATCTTTTATCTAGCAGTGTATGCACATAAATAATCATCAGTATGTCTTCCACCATCTGCTTTTAGATCGAGACAAATCTAGATTTAGAACTATAGCCAGAGTCAGTTTTATTTATTTTATTCATTTAAACAACAAATTCAGATAACATGCCTAGAAAATAAGGTTCATTAGACATTGCTTATATATTTCTTTGAAACAAGTTTCTGTTGATACATTTGACATCATAATTTAGATAAAGAATTAAAATGGAAGACCAAGTTTTTCAGATTTTATTCCAATTTAGACTAGTTTGTAGCAATAATATATTAGATTTGCGGAAATATGTACATTAGATTGTCATAACATTTTATGCCTAGCTTGAGGTTTTCTTTTGTTACATGGGGTCAGGTTGATTATAGGGAATCCATGAAAACAGATACATGTATTGTGAACAGTAGCTGATAGTGACTGACAGTTTTGTGGGCATTTAGATGCTTAACTTCTAAAAATGCTTAATTGTGGACAGCTGTGTACTAAATATATTCGTTACATGATTATGTTGCATGAGGGTATCTATGTTTATGCCAAGTAGTTCGATTTTATTGAAAATAATAGAAGTAAAGAAGTTTTATGTTGCGTTTGTAGGTAAAACCAATGGACATGTGCAGTTGTTTTGCCTTGGACGCCAAATCAATGACTTACAAAATTGATGTTTGTCACTTCCTAGCCTGGCACTTGGCATTAATAGGATAGCACAAGGAGTGGTTAGCTCAGTGACAGGATAATGTGACTGAGTGGGATATTGGGCCATGGAGCTGGTGGCCTCGTCTGCCAGTGGGGCATCACTATAAAGTCACGATGAGTGTGTGCTGTCACAAGTCGGTACCCATCCTGATATGACCCTAGATGTGCCAGGATGTAAAACTCCAACAACTAAGCAACCAATTGTGAAATATGTAAAGTTAGTTTGGTCATGTTGCAGCCCCTTTCAGGGCCCATATGTATGAGCCAATTTTTAACCGTACCAGGCTTAAAGGTGGGTCCCGGGTTAGCTAACCCAGGGGTTCCAAATGTGTCATGGGGGATGTATGAGTCCAAAGCGCGCCCGAGTTAGCTAACTTATTAGTTATTTAGCAACTTAGGAGGCCACGGCAGCGGCGATTTGTTTACTTTACATTCGTCGATTCGAAAATATTAATATCGCCGCCGTTACGGCATCAGCGTTAATGTCGCTTCGATTTTAGGGTTAATTTAATGAAATTTGCATGATTTGAGTATGTAATTCTGTTAAATATGATCGCATTGAATAGATTTGGGCATAATATATTGCCGGCGATTCGGCGGCGATGGCGGCGGCCATCTTTAGTTGACTTTGGACAGTATGGATATCAACGTCGCTGCGGCGGCTGTTTGTTTACTTTACATTCATCGATTCGACACTATTAATATCGCCGCCAACGCGGCAGTAGCCTTAATAACGGTTCGAATTTAGGGTTAAATTGATAAAATTTCACTTATTGCGTATCTAATTCTGTTAAATATGGTCGCATTGAATAGATTTGGGCATAATCGGTGCCTAACCCCACCTTTAAGTCTGGTTTCGCTTGGGGTTAGTGAAGGCGACATTAACCCTCGAAGAGTTTGCCTAACCCGTGCACATACATTGACACTTTCGCCACTAACCCGCAAAATCCGCATGCCTCGTGGGTTACGACCGCTAACCCAGGCTCATACATATAGGCCCAGAGAAGAGACATGTAAGTGAATTGTGACCTACCGATGTCTTGACCTTGTGCAGTCCCCACTGGAGGTCCAAACTGCCGACTAGGTAAACCAGGCAGTGCACGATGAGCACTATGGTCGGAATCATGGGCAAGGTCAGCATCTGGAAAGTCTGAAATCAGAGTAAAGTCAAGGTCAAACGAAGGAGTTTATATATAAGGATGGCAAAGCGAGACTGTTTGAGGCTCTCCCTGCGTGCAATCCAAAAATACGGCCGCCATATTGGAAGCGTGATAATGAGTGATGAAAGGAGCATTTCCCTATTTACTCTAGTGACATTCAACGTAACGGAAAGCACAAGACATGCTCTGTGCCTAATTTGGTTATCTTCATGATGAAATTTAGTTGAAATTCCCAAGTTGTGTCAGTACACCTTTAAACAACAATAGTAAAACTTACAGCCTCGCTAAACACTGTTCTATTCTCAAAAATATTCTTGCAGCTGTGCTTATAGCATATGAATGATGTGGACAATTACCAACCTTTCAAAATGGCCAATTATCATGCTTTCATGACGTCACTTATCCCTCTACTATCTGTGATCAAACCCACTCGCGAGAAAACCTCATAATCTGGTTCCTGGGTTGTGCTTGCAACTGATATATAGAAAACATGTCTCTGGTGCGACTGACTGTTGGCGCATCCGTTAGGGATGAGGAAGGCCAGTGGCTGTGCCACTGGTCACATGCGTGATGTCGATGAGGTATAATATAGACCGATCAGTACATATATAAAGCAAGTAATCCCTTCCACATCTTTATACACACAAATTATGTTTTACATCACATATATGGGTATACAAAAACTATGGGCATGTTATGTGGAATTACCTAATTCAAATATAGCCTGGTTGGAATGAGGGAAAGGTTAATGAGGCCACAAGATTGACCTAATTGGTTAATGGTATCCCTCCTTAATGGCTGTCTCAAAGTAGGTGTCCATTAAGCCCCAGTCAGACCTCACCGGATTGAGGAACCGGTCAGAAACCGGACACTGGCCGGTGAAATATGGCAATGTACGGTTTATATACGGTTGGTATCTGTCGTGTCTGTTTTCTGTCCGGTTGTGTCCGGAGGTGTCCGGTACAAGTTTTGAACATGCACAAAACTTGTACCGGGCACCACCGGGCAGGGTGAAGTGTATGGTTGGTGTCCGGTTTAAGTCCGTTTTTATCTGTTTTGTCCATTTCATGTCCGGTACCTATCCGTTACGTCTCCGGTTTGCTTCCTGCCAAGTCCATTGACAATGTTTTTGGTTGTTTTCTTTTTTTCTTCTTTTTTTTTATTGCGGGAATTCGGTCAGTATATGTTTTCTGCATGTCTGTGAACAATCTGTTACGTCTGTTTGACATTCGGTTTTCATCCGACTATCGTCCGGTGGCTATTCATTACTGTACGTTCCTTGTCCGTTTAGCGTTCGTTTCATTTGGTATATTTCGGTACATTTTGACACCGGACACCAATGGATTAGACAATTCTTTGTCCGGTGGTATCCGGTACTCAGTCAGGTACGGTCTGACTGGGCCTTAAGGGATGGGGTCATAAATTCACTGATTATTCTGTCCATGCTATCCCAAAATCCTTAGCTAATGCATCAGTATCTAAAGCCCCAGTCAGACCTCACCAGACTGAGGAAACGGACAGAAAACGGACACTGTCCGGTGAAATACTGCAATGTACAGTTTATATACGGTACCCATCCGGCGTGTCCATTCTATCTCCGGTGGTGTCCGGCGGTGTCCGGTACAAGTTTTGAACATGCACAAAACTTGTACCGGACACCACCGGACTGAAGTGTACGGTTGGTGTCCGTTTTAAGTCTGTTTAGTCTGTTTTGTCCGTTTCATGTCCGTTACTCATCCGTTAGGTGTCCAGTTTGTACCTTGAACAGTCCGTTGACGGTGCTGAGGGAATTTGGTCCGTCGGTTTTTGGCGCGTCCGTGAAGAGTCCGGTAGGAGTCCGGTAGGTGTCTGGTTGGTGTCCGGTTGGTGTCCGTTTGGTGTCCGGTTGGTGTCCATTTGGTGTCCGATCCGTCCGGTTGACACTCGTTTTCCGTCCGGTTCTCGTCTGGTTCTCGTCCGTTTACCGTCCGTTTCGTCCGGGTTCGACACCAGACACTACCGGACTAGACAATTCTTTGTCTGGTGGTGTCCGGTACTCAGTACGGTAAGGTCTGACTGGGCCCTTAGTGTGGTGTTCTAGGTGGCAGAGTGGCTAGAGTATCTGACATTTTTCTAGAGGGAACTTCTAATATGAAGGTCGGTCGTCCGAGTCCCCATGCCATCACCTCTGCCAATTTGGATTTCTGCCACTTTGTATAACTTACACTAAATTACAGCCTCATCATAGGCCAGTTGCTCTCATACCATGTCTATGTGGTGTGGGAGGTGAAAAATCATTTGGGTAAGTAAAAGGGCAGGCTTGGGCTTTCTATCGACCTACTGTCTAATGCTGAAAACAAGACTATTCAGCCTTATCTGTGATAGGCAATGTAATTCTTCAAGAAAAAAAACTTGGATATATATACAGTAAAACCTCCCTAACCGACCACCTCCACAGATCGACCACCTCCCTATATCGATCGCTTTATTTGGGTCCCAACAATACCATTGTAACCATATTCGAACTCCCTTAACCGACGTCCTCCCTAAATGGACCACTTAAACTCGGTCCCAAGGTCGGTCGGTCGATTTAGAGACGTTTTGCTATATTATAATCATATGTAGAAAAGTGTTTTGCGTTTGAAAAACAAAAGAAATGCCATCGGACCATGCAACTTTTACGAAATCTGCCTCTGCCCACCTGTATCTGCTTGCCCTGCTTGGTGATGGGGTCGGCCCCGCAGAGGTTGGTGCGGATGTCCACAGTGGCTCCTTCGACATCGGTGTCGCTGAGAGAGGAGATGGAGGTGATGCCTGACACCGTGGACGGCCGGGGGGTGGGCAGCGCATGCGCATTGGGGTAGACGGAGGAGCGATTCGACTGGGAGATCAGGCAGCCCATGGCGGAAGTAGGTCACCACCGCCAACTCTGGGTTAATCGAGAATGGCAGCACAGGCCTATAAGTCCTAATTCTAGATTAATAAAACATGGAGACGTATAAATACTATTTCTAGATTAGTAAAGAATGAAACATACCAGTCCTAATTCTAGATTAATAATGAATGAAAACATACAGGTTCTAATTTTAGATTTATAAAGTGTGATCACATACAGGTCCTGATTCTAGATTAATAAGGAATGAACACATACAGGACCTAACGCTAGATTAATAAAGAATGACAACATACAAGTCTTATTTGTATATTCATTGCGAATAAAGCATGCCCGTCCTAATTCTAGATTAGTAAAGAATGGAAACATACAGGTCCTAAATCTAGATTAATAAGGAATGAAAAAATACAGGATATAATTCTAGATTAATAAAGAATGAAAACATACAAGGCTTATTTCTATATTCATGAAGAAAGAATAAAAGGACACCAGTCCTATTTGTAGATTAATAAAGAATGACAGCATACATCTTCTTATTTTAGATTAATACAGAATGAAAACATGCACATCCTAATTCTATATTCATGAAGAATAAACACATACAAGTCATACTTGTAGATTAATAAAGATTGAAAACATACTAGTCTTAATTCTGGATTAATAATTAATGGATACATATAAGTCGTATTTCCAGATAAAAAAAAGAATGAAAACATGCAAGTCCTAACTGTACATTTAAAATGAATTAAACATGCATTCTAACTCAAGATTCATAACGAATGAAAACATCCAAGTCCTAATTCTAGATTAATAGCGGATGAAAACATATATACACTCTAATTATAGATTAATAAAGAATGAAGACATACAAATCCTGCCTATTGATTAATACAGAATTTAAACATATAGATCCTAATTCTAAAAAACTAAAGAATGAAAACATAAATTCTCATTCTCTCTATTAATATGCATGTAATTAGAGAAAACATTTAAGTGATTTTATTTAGAATCAATTCACCTATTCACTTCTGATGGCGCAGCACTATAAACTCATTTTGAGTGCACACCGTCACACATTGGTGCATGTCACTGTGCTAAGAAACTACCACTAACTTTGATTTGTGTATACATGCAAGAATATACATATATATAGGGATAAGTGGTAGTGTCCTTGTTTATATTCCCATACTAGATTACAGAGCACATATGAGCCTGTCTCAAAAGATGATAACTCTTTTTTTTTGTCCATTGTAACGATTGACACAAAACAGCACAGAAACGGTTACACTGAAAACACAAGGAGATTTGCTTCAAATCAATATGTATTCTCTTGGGATTATGAAACACGATGTAAGAAACAAATCAGCTTATGCTGAGCAAATGCATAAACAGTTACCATGTTGATCGTTACAATGGACAAAGTTTTGTCCCATATTGCTGAGCACCTTTTGAGACAGTGTCATATATATATATATATATATATATATATATATATATATAGCATGGCTTCAGTACAAATGAGGGGGAAACAAACAGGTAGTGGGTTGAGTAGTTTTTAATCCTCCGGTGCGACTGACACTGGTCTACATCCGGTGGAGGCGAGGAGGATAACGTGGATCCACCAGTACAGTGTTGGTCTTACGGAGTATAACAATAATCATAATTAACCCTTAGGTATCTATATACTTGCAAAATTCGTTATACATCACATATATATATATATATATATATATATATATTCATATATATACATAGCATAGCTAAAACACTTACCTTTAGGGGTAGTAGATTAAGGGTCTCTGGTAATAGGACCGATATCCTGTCTTGAAGTTGATTTGATGGCTACAAGCGAAGTTCTGGTGCCTGGCGTCCTCACGGCTCCTCGTGATATAACCGGGCAGTACGAGCCAAACCGGAAGTAGTGGAGGGGGAGGGTGTTGTGGGTGTGTGGGTGGGTGGAGCAAGTAGACCAGTGCCTGTCTGCCATGTAACAGACAGGTATCTACCACCGGACAAGACCGGCCGCGGTGGCTAAATAGGTAGAGCGAGGCCTCCCGTGTGGGAAGGTCGGGAGTTCGATGCGCGAAAAGGAAGAGAGGAAGGCGGGGTGGGAATAAAGGCGTTTATTTCCGCCTCAGACAGAGTAAAACATAAAACAGAGTATACAGAGGCATGAGAGAGGCTCATGAGGAGCAGAGTAAATAGGCTCATCAGGAGCAACAGTGTAGGTAAATAAAAGAAGGAAGAGGCTCATGAGGAGCAAAACAGCAGGAGGGTGCTCATGAGGAGCAGGAGGAGATGTACATGGATAAACAGGGGCTCATCAGGAGCAATGTCAGAGTTCTGGTGAGGGGGGGGCCGAGGAGCCCTCCGCCGTGGAGGAGAAGAGTGTATAGGGAAAAAGATGGGTGGGTGGGTGGAGAAAAAGGGTGAGGATCTGGGAAGGCGGCAGGAAGGCGAGTGCCTGAGGGAGGCGGGGGGAGGGCTTATAAGGGAGCGGGGATGGGCGACAGCAGGTGAGGTGTGAATG
Source organism: Branchipolynoe longqiensis (assembly GCA_030323885.1). NCBI lineage: Eukaryota > Metazoa > Annelida > Polychaeta > Phyllodocida > Polynoidae > Branchipolynoe > Branchipolynoe longqiensis. The sequence continues at coordinate 11,346,083 of CM059193.1, read as the reverse complement.
CTGCCAGCCCGGGGGAGGGCGAGAGGTGGCGAGCAGCGGGCGTCGGGTGAGGTGAGAGAGCTGCGCGACACGGGGCCGGGGGGAGGAGGGGGCGCGCGGCGGCGTCGGGCGAGGTGGGAAAGCAGCGCGACAGCGCGGGGCGGGGGAGGGTCTATTCCTCTCCTCGCATCAAGCGTAATGCTACACATTACGACCGATGCGCGAAAAGGAAGAGAGGAAGGCGGGGGTGGGAATAAAGGCGTTTATTTCCGCCTCAGACAGAGTAAAACATAAAACAGAGTATACAGAGGCATGAGAGAGGCTCATGAGGAGCAGAGTAAATAGGCTCATCAGGAGCAACAGTGTAGGTAAATAAAAGAAGGAAGAGGCTCATGAGGAGCAAAACAGCAGGAGGGTGCTCATGAGGAGCAGGAGGAGATGTACATGGATAAACAGGGGCTCATCAGGAGCAATGTCTGAGTTCTGGTGAGGGGGGGGCCGAGGAGCCCTCCGCCAAAGAGTAGGAGAGGGCTCGAGGCGCGCCCGAGGCGGGGGCACGGGGCGCCCGAGGCGGGGGCCCGGAGAGGGAGGTCTGGGTGAGACGAGGGTCCGGGGCCTACGTGGAGGGGGGGAGCGGGCGGCCAAAAAAGGGAGGCCCGCTCCTGAGGCCTCGGGGAGGAGGTCCGGCGAGGGTTGATCAGGGGGGCAGCGAACTCCTCAGGCCTGGGCGGGGTGGGAGTCGGGGTCGGGTCGGGCGGTTTCATGAAGGGGGTGTCGTGGAGGTCGGTGGCTGGGCTGTCTGGGGAGGGTCCCTCGTGGAGCTGGGCTGTGTCGTCCGAGGTGTGAGGTGCGAGGTGATGATCCCCGGCTTCGTCTGGGCGGCGTTTCGATCGGTGTTCGGGCCGTCGGTGGAGATCGCGGGGCTGTCGGCAGTGGTTGGGGTGAGGCGCCGGGAAAGGCCCCCCGGGCCGGCCGGGGGGAGGCCGGCGGATCAAAAATCCGCCGAGGCGGCCGGGGTCTGGCGCTCACGGGCTTGCTTGGTGCGGCAACCGGCCTCGCTGTGCATCGTTAATATGCGCCGTACATTGGCGCAGTATGCACAGACGTGCCGGCGCCTGTCTCCCACCTCGCCGTGAGCCTCCCCGACGGGAGCCCGATCGCACGAGGTGGGGTCACGGTTCCAAGCGGGGCAGGGGGCCCCGTGAGCGTGCCTATCATAGGCGGTGCGGGCGTCGACTTGGTGCCGGGGGAGGTGGGCGCCTCGGGCCCCATCTTGTGCCGGGCTGGGGGGCGTGTCGAGGGGGACGACGGTCAGCATGCTGTCGACTCGGATGTTGTTGAGGGCCACGGGGTCGTGCCACCCCTGGGGGAGCCTCCCGTCCGCGATCCATGAGAAGATGGTCTCTGAGTACCGGCGGACGACCGGCCAGGGGTGGAGGAGGTTATCCCTCATGATGGTGAGGTGATGGTGGTGGAGGCCCCGGAGAGAGTGGGCTGGGAACGAGGGGTGGTTGACCAAGGTGAGGAGGGCGAGGTGATATTCGTCCTTGGTGGCTTCACCCAGCTTCACCGGCTTGCGTCCCGGCCCCCTCTCCACCAGGTCGCAGGGGAAGACATAATCCGAGGGGACACCTCGGCGCCGGACGGCGTGGTGCGCCTCGGCGGAGGCCAGTATATCGCGGACTGCGTCGGCCGCGGATGCTGGGCTGTGCTCCGCCGTCTCGTGGCGGTAGGCGGGCGACGGTCGCGGGGCGGCGGTGAGGCGGCTGTACCCCTTGTATTGCGGGTGCACCGCCCCGGGGAGAGTCGCTTGAGGCGGAGCAGGCGGTCGGCTCCTGATCGAGTCGAAGGCCCGAGGTGCTTGGACGGGCGGCAGGGCGAAGGCCGCCTCCCGCGTTGACAGGGGCTGGGGGGTGTCCGGGGCTCCTCGGGGGACCCCGGCCTCGACGGCTTCGATGCGGGCGGTGAGGCGGGTGAGCACCTCCAGGATGGCGGTGGTATCGCTTGAGGGGCGGCCCGACGGCGCCGAAGGTGACGCCGAGGCGGAGTAGGCTGCGGAGCCTCCCGGGGAGCCCGAGGAAGGCCCTGGGGTGCTCATGACGGTAGTCCTGGCGTTCTTTCGGCCTTTCCCCCGTCCGCGCCCGGGCATGATGAATCGGTCCGAGGAGGAGTAGCCCAAAGAAAAAGGGTGAGGATCTGGGAAGGCGGCAGGAAGGCGAGTGCCTGAGGGAGGCGGGGGGAGGGCTTATAAGGGAGCGGGGACGGGCGACAGCAGGTGAGGTGTGAATGCTGCCGGCCCGGGGGAGGGCGAGAGGTGGCGAGCAGCGGGCGTCGGGTGAGGTGAGAGAGCTGCGCGACACGGGGCCGGGGGGAGGAGGGGGCGCGCGGCCGCGTCGGACGAGGTGGGAAAGCAGCGCGACAGCGCGGGGCGGGAGAGGGTCTCTTCCTCTCCTCGACCAATTCCCGGTCGAGTCAAACCATTGACTTACAAAATTCAAGCTTGTCGCTTCCTAGCCAGGTGCTCAGCTTTATTAGAATGGGGTAAGGACTGGTTGGCTCAGTGTCAGGATAATGTGACTGAGTGGGATATCAGGTCATGGTGCTGGTGGCTTGGTCCCCTAGTGGGGTAGCACTATGAAGTTGGCATGGGTGCGCACTGTCACAAGTCAGGACCTGTCCTGAAATGACCTTAGATGTTGCCAGGACGTAAAACTCCAAGCACCAGCCAAATTGTTTGGATATTTTCCAGCAACGCACCAGAATGCACCCTTTTGCATCACCTTTTTTCACCCTTCAACCACCCCTCCCATCGGTCACGCTATTTCTCCCTATTTACCATTTTGTATTTTGAAAATCTCGGTATTACTTGAAACCGGGAGTGCACCAACCTCTATATGGTTGAAGAGAGTAGAGGTAGAGACAGTGTAGAGTAGTGTTGAAGAGAGTAGTTAGATAGATTGTAGAGTAGTGTCGAAGAGAGTAGTTAGATACAGTGTAGAGTAGTGTTGAAGAGTAGTTAGATACAGTGTCGAGTACTGTTGAAGAGAGTAGAGTTAGACTTAGATAGATTGTAGAGTAGTGTTGAAGAGAGTAGTTAGATACAGTGTCGAGTAGTGTTGAAGAGAGTAGAGTTAGACTTAGATACAGTGTAGAGTAGTGTTGAAGAGAGTAGAGTTAGATACAGTGTAGAGTAGTGTTGAAGAGTAGTTAGATACAGTGTCGAGTACTGTTGAAGAGAGTAGAGTTAGACTTAGAAGTAGTGTAGAAGAGAGTAGAGCTAGATACAGTGCAGAGTAGTGTTGAATAGAGTAGTTAGAGATAGTGCAGAGTAGTGTTTAATAGAGTAGAGTTAGATATAGTGTAGAAGAGAGTAGAATTAGAGACAGTGTAGAGAGTAGAGTTAGAGAAACAGTAGAGTAGTGTAAAAGAGAGTATTTAGAGACAGTATAGACTAGTGTTGAAGAGAGTAGTTAGAGACAGTGTAGAGTAGTGTTACAGAGAGTAGTTAGAGACAGTGTAAAGTTGTGTAAAAGAGAGTAGTTAGAGACAGTGTAGGCTAGTGTTGAAGAGAGTAGAGCTAGATACAGTGCAGAGTAGTGTTGAAGAGAGTAGAGTTAGAGACAGTGAAAAGCAGTGTTGAAGAGAGTAGAGGTAGACATTGTAAAGTAGTGTAGAAGAGAGTAGTTAGAGACAGTGTAGACTTAAAGACAGCATACAGTGGTGTAGAGGAGAGTAGAGTTAGATACAGTGTATAGTAGTGTTGAAGAGAGTAAAATTAGAGAGAGGGTAGAGTAGTGTAAATACAATTACACAAGGTGGATAGATACCAAGTGAGACCTGATCAAATTATGGCGTGCGTATGGCTTAGTACAACATACATATGTGTGCATTACGTCATAGTTGTTTACTTATGTATCCATATTTCTTCCACATAAAAGTTCCATAGTCCGATGGTTTTGAGTTTGTGTCATTTTCTGAGATAAATATATCAGGTTAATATCTATAATCTACCATACTTTAGTTTGAAGTAACTTTTACATTAAATGGCTACCTTTTGAAATATTTAAAGTGCAAACATGCTACATTAATTTTGGCAAGCGTAAAATATTCTATTAAATTGCCCCATTATTTCCTTCTATGTGGCGACAAATGTTTAAAAAGTGCACCAGTTTCTAAGTTAGATAACCTCGCTAATTGTTTTGGTTTTTTAAATTTGATGTTTTCAGCGAACTATGCAGCTTTGGTCGTAATGCGTAGCACGGTCCAGGAACAGGAGCATCTGTCGGATGTGGTCGGATGGGAGTGGGAGCCGTGGAGGTGGCTGGAGGAGTCCCTGTGAGGTTTGATGGGTACACGCACATGTTTGAGACTGGCTGGTGTTCAAGGTCACACTGACTGGTGCTCAAGGTCACACTGACTGGACAGCTCCACGTTTCCTTGTTTGTTTGAGTTTTACATGATGGGAACATCTAATGTCATATCAGGGCGGGTACCGACTTCTGACAGTGCACACTTGTGGCGACTTCATAGTGCTACCCCACTGAGAGATCAGGCCGCAGTCATCATGACTCAATTTCGCACTCAGTCACATTATCCTGACACTGAGCTAATCAGTCATTGTCCTATCCTATTAATGCTTAGCGCCAGGCTAGGAAGCAACACATATACATTTTTAAGTCATTTGTTTGACTCGACCAGGGTTCGAACCTATGATTTCGAATCCCATGATCTACCAAAATGGGAGATAGACGCTCAACTCATTCGGCCACCCCGTCTGGTGACAGCCCAGGAGACATGTAGCTTGGGCATGTAGTGGGAGAGAGGTAAACTTGGACAGAGATTGTTGGAGACAGAGGGACACAGACTAGAGAGAGAAGAGAAAGGCAGAGAGAGAGAGAGTTTTGTTTGTTTGTTTGTTTTTGTTTTACATCCTAGCAACATTTAAGGTCATATGAGGATGGGTACTGACTTGTGACAGTACGCACACATGTCGATTTTATAGTGCTGCCCCACTGGGAAATCAGGCCGCTGGCACCATGACCCGATATCCCACTCAGTCACATTATCCTGACACTGAGCTCACCAGCCCTTGCCCTATCCTAATAATGCCAAGCACCAGGCTAGGAAGTGACAAGTATCAATTCTTTAGTCATTGGTTTGACTCGACCAGGAACCAAACTCGCGAACTCCCGATCTTCCGCACGCGAGGCAGGCAGGGCAGGCAGGGCAGGCAGGGAAGGCAGGGCAGGCAAGGCGGGCAGGGCAGTTAGGGCATGCATGGCAGGCAGGGCAGGCAGGGCGCACAGGGCGGGCAGGGCGGGCAAGGCAGAGCAGGGCAGGGCAGGGCAGGGAAGGAAGATAATGAGAAATGGTTTGGTGAGAAGTGAGAGAGAGGCAGAGGGAGGACAAGCAGGCAAATTATGAGAAACATTTTGGTGAGAGGGAGGCAGAGAAAGGAAATCAACCATTTACGTTCATCTACATTCATCCACTTTCAAAAGTCAAGACCCAGAACCGTCGATTTGTTATTAAAAGAAGAACAAAATATGCGTGAGTACATGGGAACACCCCCCTCCCCGGCCTCCACCGGAACAGGAACCAGCGGTGAGGATCTAACATAAGCCACACCTACCCGGACGAGCCCCGGATTTTAAGCTGGACCCCCCCCCCCAGGACCACTCCCCCGGACCACCCCGGACCACCCCTGACTGTCCCGGATAAAATCGCTATTTTTGGTCGTTTTTGCCTCGCTCTCACACCTACCCGGACGAGCCACGGTCCACAGCCATGGATTAATCCCGGATCAGCCCCGGATCGGCCCCGGACAACCCCCGGACGACCCCCGGACGACCTCCGGACTACACCCGGAGTATAAAATGACCCGGACTGCCCCAGACGAGACACGGATGACCCCTGGACAACCCGGATGAGTCACGGATCACACACGGATGCCAGTTAACCCCAGATTGCAATATTCCCCGGATCGCCCCGGATCACCCCGGATGTTTTAAACATTTTAAAACATCCGGGGCCGACCCCGGATGATGCCGGATCACCAAGGACCAGCCACGGATCACCACGGACCACCAAGGACAGCCACGGATGAGCCACGGATGACGCCTGATCACCACGGACCACGCCTGATCACGGGTCAGGGCTCGTCCGGCCCCTGAACCGGGTAGGTGTGACCTAGGATTTAGCCCCATATGACGCATGCATTGAACGGATCAATCTCCCAGAGGCGGGGAGGGTGGATCTCCTGTGGGAGACAGAGAGGGGGGAGGAGGAGGGGGAGGGTGCACCAGGATATATTAGTAATCACCTAGTCCACCTGCTAACTTTCAACAAGGGACCGGGCGCGGTGGCCGATTCGGTAGTGCGTGGGCCTCGCGTGCGAGAGATCAGTAGTTTGGTTCCCGGTCGAGTCAAACCGATCACTTATCAAATTGATACTTGTCACTTCCTAGCCTGGTGCTCGGCATTAATAGGATAGGGCAAGGACTGGTTAGCTCAGTGTCATGATAATGTGACTGAGTGTGATATTGAGTTATGGTGCCGGCAGCCTGATTTCCCAGTGGGGCAGCACTATAAAGTCGCCATGAGTGTGCACTGTCACAAGCCAGTACCCATCCTGATATGGCCTTATGGGTTACCAGGATGTAAAACTCCAAGAATCAATCAATGAATCCAACAAGGGGCGACAGGTGGCGTTCTGACGGGATTAAGGTCACGTGATGGGCCTCGTGCGGAATGTGTTAGAAGCTGAACTCCCCCGACCCGTTGTAGCATGTCGTGTCGCAGGTCGTGCCTTGTCTGACGACTGATCGTGTGAGATCCTTCAAATCGGCGTCTTGGGCCCGTCTCCAAATGTCATGTGTACCTTTTGTAAATGTCTTTATTCATCAGAATGCATATATTACCCATCCGTTCCCTGTCTCTCTCCCTCTCTCCATCTCTCCATCTCTTTATCTTTCTCTGTATTTCTATCTCTGTCTCATTCGTTTTCTCTATGTCTCTCGCTATTGCTCTCGTTCTATCTGTCTGTCTCACTTTGTCTCTCTCTGTGTCTAAATATCTCTCTATCTCTCTTTCACACTATATATATATGTGTCTATCTTTGTATTTCTGTCCCTTTCTCTCCCTGGTCTCACTCTATGATATATCACTATCTTTCCACCTGCCTATCTCTGTCTATCGGTATCTCTACCTCACTCTGTCTCTCACGGCATCTGTATTTCTCTGTTTGTCTCTCTACATCGCTCTCTATATCTCATATCTTTATCTCTCTTCATCTCTCTTTCTCTGTCTCTATTTCTATCTGTCTCTCTATATCTCTTTCCCTCTGTCCGTCTCTGTCTGTCGCGGTCTCTGTCTCATTCTATCGTTGTTTCTCTCTCTGTATTTCAATATCAGTTATCACTCTCTTTCTAGATCTCACTGTGCCTGGCTCTCTCGGTATGTCTATCGCATGAGGCGGAGCGGGGCATGATGGGGGCTCCCCCCGCCCCCCCCCCCACACCCGGACAGGGGGGGGGGGTGCAGGACACTCCAGGCATTATTACACGCGATAAGGGGTTTATCACTATCCATATACAGTAAAACCTCTATATCAACCCCTCCACAGATCGACCACTCCCCTATATCGATTGCTTTATTTGGGTCCCAAAAATACCATTGTAAGGATATTCTAACTCTCTCAACCGACCACCTCCCTAAAGGGACCACTTAAAGTCGGTCCCATGGTCGGTCGATTTAGAGAGGTTTTACTGTATATATATATATATATATATATATATATATATATAAATATATATATATATATATGTAAGAGGAAGGGAGGCAACAAGGTGAATAAGTATGGGCGATATCATTTTTATTGCTCAGCGTAACAGTAAGCAATCAATAACAATAACAAGTATATATATATATATATATATATATATATATATAGTGTGATATCATACGTTGACAATAGGCAATATCAACAACCAGTCAATAGTAGATCAGTAATATAATGACATCTGGCTGGGCAACTGCCCTACCGGAAAAAATAAATAAAAAAAGGAGGTGTGTCGCTCTTGGATGGTGGCAGCGCAGTGCCGTATCAGGGCCAAGACTGTCAGTGCACGCACCTCGGTGCTGCGACACTGGCGCTGCACATGCACCTAGCGTCGAACCCGCGAACTAATGGTAGCCCAGAATAGAATAGATTGCCGGAGCCCCTTCGCCCTACACTTGTATACAGTGGCTGTATACAAGGCTGTATATAATATGTGTTCTTGGGAGGGTGAGCTTTTTGTTGGCGGGGTAGGGGTGTGGTAAATACTTCTTTCTGCAAAATATAATAATTTTCTTCCTCAGGTTCAGCACCGTGGCCTCCCGGCCATTCACCTTTGCAGATTACATTGATTCTCAACAAGGTCAGTATGCAGCTGCTTTATCATGCTTCCCCCGTTTTCTCTGGCCGCTCAAAATGAGGTGGAAAACTAGGCGCAAATTAAATTAGACAGGATGATATGGAACGTGGGCTGCTGGAAGTAGGTCATATATTCAATTAGTGAGGTGAGTTAATTATTTGGAGAGTGTTTTAAAATATGTTGTTTTCCACGTGTAAAATATTTTCACTGAAGTTGTTTAGACTCAGGAAGAGTGACCGAATGTTCTTATGAGCAGACAGTGAGCAGTCCTGATGTTCATTGGAGAAATATGGGGTGCAGTGGCCGAATCGGTAGAGCGCGGGCCTCGCGTGCGGAAGGTCGGGAGTTCGGTTCCCAGTCGAGTCAAACCAATGACTTTAAAATTGATACTTGTTTTTTCCTAGCCAGGTGCTCGGCATTAATAGGATGCGGCAAGGACTGGTTAGCTTAGTGTCGGGATAATGTGACTGAGTGGGATATCGGGTCATGATGGCGGAAGCCTGATTTCCCAGTCAGACAGCACTATTAAGTTGCCATGAGTGCTCACTGTCACAAGTCGGTACCCATCCTGATATGACCTTAGATGTTGTTGGGAGGTAAACCAACAATCTTGTAAATGGCTTAAAGCCCTGTCACGCTTTACCGGATTGAGGAAACGGATTGAAACTTGCCAAAATTAATTTAGCATGTTTTTATTTCAAATATCTCAAAAGTTAGCGATTTAAAATAAAAGTTACCTCAAACTAAAGTAAGGTAGATTATAATGAACAATCTAATATGTTTATCTCAGAAAATGAGAGAAACTCAAAACCATCGGACTATGCAACTTTAAGCATTTGTTGCTACACAGATGGGCAAAATCAGTCAAGTTAATACAACTAGTTACTGCTGAAGCCGATGGAGTTTTTCCATGCACACTAAAACTAATTTGCATGTTTACATTTAAAATATCTCCCAAGTTAGCCATTTAAAATGAAAGTTACTTCAGACTAAAGTAAGGTACATTATAACGATCAACCTAATGTATTAATCTCACAAAATTGATAGAAACTCAAATCTATAGGATTATGCACGATGGCCGAATGAGTTGAGCGTCCGCTTCCCGTTTTAGTATGTTATGGGAATCGAACCCGTGAGTTCGAACCCTGGTTGAGTCAAACCAATTGTAAAATATTCCGATATTCGGCATAGGGGGAATGCAAATGTTCTATTACTGATCGGTGTATGTGACCAGGCACATGTATGTATCTATATATATATATATATATATATATATATATATATATGTATGGGTTGGTGGTGCCTGAGTGGGATGTAAATAGAAATAGTGGTGCTGGCAGGTCTGGGTGTGATTGCACTCAGGGCATACCCTCTCTGCTGGGAGAGGGATCACCACCGGCAAAAGGTCAAGGTTGGTGGTGGCCATGGGGCCATACAGCTTGTGGTGGTGGGCAGACCACTGGTATCCATGGGGACCAGGAATGCTGGATCCCTATTGGTAGGGCCAAGAATGCTTGATTCCCATTGGGGGAAAGGGGTGGGGGTGATACTCTATAATGAACCCATGTAACCATATAAATAATAAACCAGAGGGCTGGACTCTCTCTTCTTCTTTTCACTTTATACTCTTCCTTTCTCTTAGTCTGTATTGTTTTCACCATAACCTGCCTACACAGCCACTGATTCGAGCATTGGACTTTACACAATGACTTACAAATTTATACTTGTCACTAGCTGGCTGGCCACTCGGCATTACTGGGATAGGGCAAGGAGCAGTGGAATGAGGAAGACCAATTTTCTGTGATTGAAATTTCCCTTGCTTAAAACGCCTGTCAGACCTTACCGGACTGAGTACCGGACACCACCGGACAAATAGTTTTCTAGTCCGGTGCTGTCCGGTATACAAAATGTATCGAAATGGGGTGTAATTGGGTCAATTGCCACCGGACAACCAGACAAGTACCGTACAAGTACCTTACATGTACCGGACGAGTACCGGACGAGTACCAGATGAGTACCGGATGAGTACTGGATGAGAACTGGACGGACCAACCATCAACCGGACACGTACCGGACAGCATTGGATGTCGGCATCGAATGGCATAGCATTGACAAAGGTGTTGCAAAGTCCTTAATTCATCTGAATGTAAAGGTAGAGAAAATACAACAACCTTATTTGTTTCTAGGATAATTTAATATAAAACAAAGAAATGCACTACCCTTTAAGAAATGCGACGCCGACATCTGGTAAAGTTGTCACCGTCGGGCATTGGATGTCGGCATTGACATTATATCATAATATATTAGCATTGACAGAAGTGTTGCAAAGTCCTTAAATTTATTATTAATCTCAGGCATCATGTATGAACATATATTTCACATAGCTTATATCATGTCCTAATGTGAGTGGGGCACCATTGCTTTTAGATTACATAACACTGTCCCCACTCCGTCGCCTAATAAGAATAATGTTCTCTGCCAATATATAATTCCGAACCGAAAATCCGTAAATTTTTACAAAAGGATGGGTACCGGACACCAATGGATGGGTACCGGACATGAACCGAACAAACCGGACACCAACCCGTACACCAACCAGACATGGCAGTCCGGTGGTGTCCGGTAGAAGTTTTGTGCATGTTCAAAACTTGTACCGGACACTGCCAGACACCACCGGACACCGCCGGATGGGTACCGGACATGTACCGGACATCACCATACAGTACCGGACAGTGTCCGGTTCTCGTCCGGTACCCCAGTCGGGTAAGGTGTGACTGGGCCTTAATCAACTAATGTACAAAGCAAAACAGACAAACAATTAAAAAAAAACTAATTTATCTGACTCGGATTAGATTCAAGCTAGTGTGGGGTTCATTCATTTCATTTCCATTCGAGGCTCAGGACCCCGTACTGCTGTAGTACTCGGTACAGCCGCAAGGTGGCGCCAACGTTGGCAGCGTACTGGTGCAGCATGACGTCATCTAGGCGCGACAGTGTCTCCAACTCCAGGGCGGGAAGATCAAGAAACTCGGAGAGTGACGTCAGAGAGTGTGCACCTACGGGAGAAATGGAGGCGTGGGTGTGGGTGTGATAGGGGGAAGATATTACCTAGATAAAAGATTCATCCGGTACTCGCAGTACACGGGTGAAGACCAGCCTTATATAAAAACGGCTAATGAAATGAGTCTTTATGAGAGCCTAATTTCACAATCTAAGAACCAACATTTATTCTTTGTATATGTCTTCATATTTCCCCGCTACCTTTGAGTTGAAAAATATAATAAAACATCTGCTTTAATAGGATTTAAAAGTGAAATCGACAGCGTTATATGGCCGCCATCTTGTCTTTTTGCATTCTCTCCCATTTCACCAACTCTGTGCCGATATAAGTAACCATTTGACACTGGAGCCGGGCATTGTACTTCCTGTTCCATACTAAAGCTATTTTCACCCGTATTTACACTACGTTGTCGTTCACCTGTGTACTGCGAGTACCGGGTGAATCCTTTATCTAGTATTACCCAGATGTCAGGTTTGATAATGTGTTGCACAGAAATGGGTCATTCTCTGAAACTGGGTCATCATGAGTGTGTACTGTCACATGTCAGTACCCATCCTGATGTGACCTTAGATGTTGCGAGGATGTAAAACTCCAACAAACAAACTTTCAGGTTGGTTAGTTATTGGAGGTTTACGTCCTGGCAACACATCCGGGTCATATCAGGATGGGACATGTTACAAAAGTCATCATGAGTACGCACTGTTACAAGTCGGTACCTATCCTGACATGACCTTAGATGTTGCCAGGATGTAAAACTCCCAAAAATATAAAAACTACAGAAGCCATCATAAGTGCGCACTGCCCCAAGTCGGTACCCATCCTGATAGGGTATATGACCCTAGATGTTGCTAGGACGTAAAACCCCAATCAAACACACTTACCACTCAGGTACAGCGCCACTTCGCCCCGATCCAAACCGAGGCCGACCGGGAAATGCCGGTTATACGTCAGCCACGTGTCTCTGACGTCATCACAGACGTCAAGACGTTCCTCCATGTCGCTAAGAAAGGACAGCGCGTCCTCAGCCGACTGGTGACGTAACGGCGTTAGCGGGTAGCCAGTGAGGCGTGTCCACTCGAGCAGCTCCATTATGACGCCTCCAATCTTAAAGGGAGCAGTTTATTTAGGCGGTAGCAAAGGCGCTGTTGTTTGTTTATTGTTGTTTTACGTCCTAGCAACATATAATCATATCAGGACGGGTACCGACTTGTGACAGTGCACACTCATGGCAATTTTATAGGTCTGCCTGACTGGGGCTGCCAGTACCATGACCTGATATCCCACTCAGTCACATTATCCTGACACTGAGCCAACCAGTCCTTGCCTTATCCTAATAATGCGAGTGCCTGGCTAGGAAGCTACAAGTATCAATTTTTAAGTCATTGGTTTGACTCGACCAACACAGGAGACGGACGCTCTAACTCATTCGCCCATTCCGTCTGGTTAGCAAAGGTGCAGTGAAAGGGGTAAAGAAGACGAGGCGGACAAAGGAAGAGGTGATAAAATATCAGGGAACGGACAGGCCTGGAGTTTGGCAAGTTCCAGAGGGCGGTCGAGAACAGGGAACAATTAAAGCTGCATAGTCCGATGAAATATCAAATTTTCAAAACGAAACCAATTATCTAGATTTGATTCTACATGTCTAACTTAGATACTGATGCACTTATTAAGCATTTGTTTCTGCATAGAAGGCAATAAATACTGAGTCAATTTAACAGAACCTGTTACTGCAGAAGTCTATGGTGTCAGAGTTTTGGCAAGCTTGCCAAAACTAATTGCCCATGTTTGCACTCAAAATATCTCAAAAGTTTAGCATTTAAAATAAAAGTAACCTTGAACTAATGTAAAGTAGATACTAGTGATCGATCTAATATATTTATCTCAGAAAAAATACAGAAATTCAAAACCATCGGACTATGCAACTTTAAGAAAACTGGTTGCAAAGCCATATATAAGTGGTGTCCCAACGACGCTCATGTTTAAGGGATTGCTGATGATGAAGATGATGATGAGCAAAGGGAGAAATGCTGGCAATGGGCCAAGAAATCGGCAGCACAATATAGGACTTCGAAGATGCTGAAACTGGTATCCAGCAGGCCATTATTCAGGGTAGACTATCGTAGGGATGAAGCACCCTGCATCAAAAGTGCACCGCATACTAATACTATAATACTAAAACTACATATGCAAAATGAACTCTCCTAGGCAAGGTGTGCTTCCATTTGTTGTTCCTTGTTCAAATAACTTTCTTCCTCCGAATAACATAGTGTAGTGGTGTGCACTGACCTCTCAGGCAAGGAGCCACATAGACAGGTAGGCATGGGTAGTGTGTTGAGATCAGGGAGCCTAGGTGGTGTAATGGTTAGCACACTGGCCCGGAATGCAAAGAGATGTGGGTTCGAGTCCCGCTCTAGGCACAATATTTCCCATTTTCATCACTCCCCATGACACTGGTTGCCGTGACCAGGATCCTGTATAAGCTACGCGCTGTATGGTTGTTGAACCTACCCTGTGTATGTATGTGTAAGTGCACTGCCTGTATGTATGTAATTGTAAGCATTAAAAGACTTACAATTCAAGGGGGACGAGTGTAGTGGTGTGCACTGACCTCTCAGGCAAGGAGCCGCATACACAGGTAGGCATGGGTAGTGTGTTGAGATCAGGGAGCCTAGGTGGTGTAATGGTTAGCACAATGGCCCGGAATGCAAAGAGATGTGGGTTCGAGTCCCGCTCTCGGAGCAATATTTCCCATTTTCATCACTCCCCATGACAACAATGTTTTTCATTGATGATACTCTGGTCTTCCAGCCCTAATGACAAAAGAGTTCAGGTACAAAACCACGTAACACACCGATCCAACGATTGAGATAAACATCAGAGTAAAAACCTTCAGAAGGTTAATTTTGTAGACAAGCCTATTTTTTTCTTCATTGCTCCATAACCATCTCATCACAAGAAAAGTAGCACCTGTTTAACCAAGAGAACCGCCAGCGCACCAAGTCGTGGGTTTGATCATTTTGATTATACAGTATAGGCTGAGTGAGCCGTCTTAGTATTATAGGGTCTTTGGAATGGTGGAAGGGGTTAGCAACGTTAGACTAGCATGATGGGAGTTAATAATGGGGGCGTAACTGGATATCTTTCTAGAGGTGACATAGTTGTTAAAAGGGTGGTGATGATGGGGTGTAGTAAGTAGGCTGGGCATTTAGGGTTGAACTGATCTTCAGGGCAATCTCAACCAGACGAGACGGCCGAATGAGTTTAGCGTCCATATCACGTTTTGTTAGATCGTGGGATTTGAACCCACGGGTTTGAACCCTGGTCGAGTCAAACTAATGACATACAAAATTATGCGCATCACTTCTTGGCCATCCACTTGGCATTATTAGGATAGGACAAGGACTGATTGGCTCAGTGTCAGGACAACATGACTTGAATGGGAGATCAGGTCATGGTGCTGGTGGTCTGGTTTCCCATTGGGGCAGCACTATCAAATCGCCATAAGTCTGCACTGTCACAACTCGGTCCCCATACTGATATGACCTTAGATATTGCCAAGATGTAAAACTCCAACAACCAACCAATCAGGGTAATCTAAGGTGGGGGCCTATAGTTAGTGTAAGTTGATATTGATTAATTATATGCCTCAGTTCCATGGCTTCCAACCCACTACTGTAGTGTGAAATTCAACCGCCAGGTGACTCCAGGGGTATTTGGATTAGATATATCATTTGCTTATAGCCTGTGATTGCTAGCTTTGCCAAATTACTGCTGTGGTGATGCAGATGGGATGAGGATATATGTTACAGACATTTAAGATATATCTTACAGACATTTAAAGCATACAGTTGTAAGGGGTCATCCACAATGATCAACATTTTCACAAGTGTACAAAACATACACTTTTTCATGAGCCCCCCCTCCCACCCCCACCGTGCTCCCTCCCCCAAAGTGTATAATAAAAATGTTGATATTTTTCAATTGTTTTTATCCGAAATACGGTACCGAGTTTTGGTAGAAATAAAATCAGAAAAACCCAAATGTTCCATCAACCTGAATGTTTTTATTTGTTTGTTTGTTGTTGTTTTATGTCCTAGTAACATCTAATGCTATATCAGGATGGCAACAAATTTGTGACAGTGCACAGTCATGGCGACATTATAGTGCTGCCCCACTAGGAGACCAAGTCGCTGGCACCATGACCGCATATCCCACATAGTCACATTATCCTGATACTGTGCTAACCGTTCCTTGTCCAATCCTATTAATGTTGAGCACCAGGCTAGGTACCGATAAGAATCAATTTTATAAGTCATTGGTTTTACTCGACCGAGATTCGAACTCCCTACCTTCCGCTGAGTTGTACCGATTCGGCCATCACGTTGCTGGTCTTATCTGAATGTTTTATTCTTATCAAATGTGCTACAGGGGGGTTCAGTGACAAATGCCTTTCGAAGAACAGGAGGCCAGTAGAAAATGTGTTATTCAGTAGACATTATTTGAAACACATCCTGTAGTAGGCATATCTCATCTGTTGTACATGTACACTAATTTGACCAACATTTAAAAAATAATTTTTAGAAAGCGTATGGTGAGTTTTAATCCCCTCCTTCCCAAAATTCAGTTTGTATGCTTGCGAAAATGTTGATAATTCTGAAGGAGCCCTAACACGGTAAGAGCATACCATATACAGTATAACCCCGTTAAACCAAACTTGAAGGGACCCTAGAAATTTGTTTGGATTAACCGATCATTCGTTTATCCGAGCTTTGACTTTGACTTGACTTTGGCAAAAACGGGGGTGCATTATGAATGTACAATGTATTTGGACACTATGATTATTGTTTTTTATGTATATACAGTTTAACCCCATTAAACCATCCTCGGTTAAATCAAATGATCGGTTAATCCAAAGTTTTTTCGGCGACCTGGCAAAATACTACCATTTATCGTATAAAAAGTCTCAGATGACTTTAAAACCACATGAAAGTTTGGTTTAACTGTACCGGAAGCGGTCTGGGGCCGACAATTCTGTTTGGATTAACCGATACTTTGGATTAAGCGACTTTGGTTTAACCAACTTTTTTATATGATAAATGGTAGTATTTTGCCAGGCCGCCGAAAAAAGTTTGGATTAACCGATCGTTTGGTTTAACCGAGCTTGGTTTAACGGGGTTGTATTGTATATACAAATATAAGTTGACTGGGAGTATGAGTTGAGGGGTATTTTTGAAGGAAATATCTGGAATTAGGCCTAACCCGACTACAGGTCAAGCTTTATTTTTATTACTGACAAATTAAACTTCATTCATACACATGCACAAATATTCAACAAGATGACAACATCACTGGTCACTCACAAAATTTCAACGTCAGACTCGTCATCAGACTCCTCCAGTAACTGCAGTACCCGATCATAACTAAGAGCATTACTGTAATATTCATCACCAGCGTCAATGTCAATGTCCTCAGAGTCATCATCACTGACTGAGTCAGACTCATCTTGCCACAAGATGTCATCCTGGGTGCCATCCATGCTCGGGGGGTTATCGCGAGACAACCTCAGAATAGGAGATTTTTTTGGAGGTAGCCTAAATTTCCTCGACTCATATTCGAGTAAATACAGTAATTAACGTGATAGTTACACACATCCATCCCATGTCCAGTCACTCACCACGAAGAGTGCATCCAGTTTCCGGTGTACGTAAACCTTGCTCACGTATCTCTCCACTAATCCGTCTAAGGACTCAAACGTCACATCGAACGTCCTGCTGAGGTAGGTCAGCGTCGGGGCATCTAGGAGCGGGACCAACCGGAAGTAGAGCGTTATTACAGACTTTTAAAGGAAAATTACAAGTACAATTTCAGGGCATACTTTCCCTGCAATCCAGATCAGAAAGACATTGTAAGGAAGTAAGACCTATTACAGTACAACCCCGTTAAACCAAGCTCGGTTAAACCAAACGATCGGTTAATCCAATTTTTTTTCAGCAGCCCGGCAAAATACTACCATTTATCATATAAAAAAGTTGGTTAAACCAAAGTCGGTTAATCCAAAGTATCGATTAATCCAAACAACATTGTCGGCCCCAGGCCACTTCCGGTACAGTTAAACCAAATTTTCATGTGGTTTTAAGGTCATCTGAGCTTTTTTTTATATGATAAATGGTAGTATTTTGCGAGGTCGCCGAAAAAAGTTTGGATTAACCGATCGTTTGATTTAGCCAAGGTTGGTTTAATGGGGTTAAACTGTATATACATAAAAAACAATAATCATAGTGTCAACATACATTGTACATTCATAATGCACCCCTGTTTTTGCCAACGCCAAGTCAAAGTCAAAGCTTGGTTAAACCAATGATCAGTTAATCCAAACAAATTTCTAGGGTCTCTTCAAGTTTGGTTTAACGGGGTTATACTGTATATGGCTAGCTTTCTTTCTTTAAAGTTGCATACTCCGATGATTTTGAGTTTGTCATTTTCTGATATGATTTGTTTGTTTTGTGTGTTTGTTGTTGTTTTAGGTCCTAGCAAAATCTAAGGTCATATGGGGACGGGTACCGACTTCTGACAGTGCGCACTCATAGTGCTGCCCCCACCGGGAGACCAGACCGCTAGCACCACGACCTGATATCCCACTCAGTCACATTATCCTAACACTGATCAGACAGTCCTTGCCCTATCCTAATTATGCCTTTTCTGAGATGAATATATTAAGGTTGCTCACGATGATCTACATTACTTTAGTTGGAAGTGACTTTTATCTTAAATTTCTCACTTTTTAGATATTTGAAGTGCAACCACGCACAATTAATTATATGATCTATGATGTTGCTAGGACGTAAAGCAACAACAAAAAACTAAGCTATTCCGAGGGCAATATCACTCATTTATAGAAGGCCACTTTAACTAAAGCCGTAGTCACAAATGCCTTACGGTGTGCTTGTGGCGACCATAAGTTGCCGCATCGGCCTGATCGTATGGCGACCGTACGGTGGGTTACGGTCGCCGTAAGGTAACCGTACGTTTTTTTCTCCCCGCAAGGGGTTGCGTTTTTTTAAAGTTGAAGTTATTTTAACTTCGCAAAATCACAATGCCACAGGCCGCAATGACACCACAACACCGTACGGTCACCTTTTTTGACATCAATGAATATCAATATGGTACAATATTCATGTTTGTGTGATCAATATTAAGAAAGTTGCGTTTTTATATATTAAATACGTGTATAAAGTTAAACACAAACCCCAAGGAACCTTGTGGTGTCCGCACGATTTGTGAATAGATAAACCGCAGACCGTAACGCCGTAACATGTGCATAAACCCCAAGACACACCGCAGACCGCAGCACCGTACGGCGACCGCAGCATTTGTGACCTAGGCATTGGTCGTAATGCGAAGCATTTCGTTTGATGCGAGGGGAGGGAGAACGACTCACCCCGCCCTGAGCGACTCCCCCCCCCCCTCCTGCCACTGCTCACCTCCCCCGCCCCTGAGCGACTCACCCCTGCCACTGCTCACCTCCCCCCGGCCCTGAGCGACTCCCCCCCCTCCTGCCTCTGCTCACTTCCCCCCTTATAAGGCCGCCCGCCGGCCTCCCTCAGGCACTCAGCCTCCAGCCGCCTTCCAGCTCTCTGCCCCTTCTTCTTATGAGCCCCTCACTATTTATCCTCTGCCCCCTGTATTGCTCTGCCTCCTCAGCCTGTTTACCTCCTCAGTTACCCTGTTTGTACCTTACTTTGTCATTATTGTTATTTCACTGTATCTCTGTATGTTGCCCGAGGCGTCACAATAAACGCCTCAGTTTTCCCACCTCCGCCTCTGTTCTTCCTTCTCGCGCATTAGCGAAGCGTGTGTAATTCACACCACTGTCGTCAGGAGGCTGGCGAAGCTGGAGTTGGAGTGGCGCCCTCTGGGAAGTAGGCCGTGTACTATCGGCCACAGATAGTACCGTTTCTGGATAGCGGGATTTCTCTGAACTAATTATCTTGACAACAGCCGGGTGCGAATTGGTAAGATCTGTTTGTTTGTTTGTTTGTTTGTTTGTTTGTTGCTGTTTTACGTCCTAGCAGCATCTAAGGCCATATCAGGACGGGATTGATAAGATGATAGGGGGTCTAAATCTCAACCACATCAAACCAATGATTTACTAAATTGATACTTGTCGCTTCCTAGCCATGCACTGGGCATTAATAGGATAGGGCAAGGACTGGTTAGCTCAGTGTCAGGACTGAGTGGGATATCAGGTCATGATGCCAGTGGCCTTGTCTCCCAGTGGGGCAGCACTATAAAAGTCACCGTGAATTCTCACTGTCACAAGTCGGTACCCATCCTGTCCTGATATGAGCGTAGATGCATTAGGTAGCGACAAGTATTTAATGATGCATTAGGTCGTGACAAGTATTTAATAACACATTAGGTCGCAACAAGTATATATTGAGGGATTAGATGGTGACAAGTATATAATGATACATTAGGTAGCGACAAGTATCTAAGGATACATTATGTAGCGACAAGTATCTAAGGATACATTATGTAGCGACAAGTATATAATGATACATTAGATAGTGACAAGTATCTAATGACACATTATGTAGCGACAAGTGTCTAATGATGAACTAGGTAGTGACAAGTATCTAATGACATGTTATGTAGCAACAAGTATATTATGATACATTAGGTAGCGACAAGTATCTAATGACACATTATGTAGCAACAATTATCTAATAATACAATATGTAGCAACAAGTATCTAATGACACGTTATGTACCAACAAGTATCTTATGATACACTTTGTAGCGACAAGTATCTAATGACACATTATGTAGCAACAAGTATCTTATGATACACTTTGTAGCGACAAGTATCTAATGACACATTATGTAGCAACAAGTATATTATGATACACTTTGTAGCGACAAGTATCTAATGACATGTTATGTAGCAACAAGTATATTATGATACATTAGGTAGCGACAAGCATCCAATGACACATTACGTAGCAACAAGTATCTTATGATACAATAGGTAGCGACAAGTATCTAATGACACATTACGTAGCAACAAGTATCTTATGATACAATAGGTAGCGACAAGTATCTAATGACACATTATGTAGCAACAAGTATATTATGATACAATAGGTAGCAACAAGTATCTACTGATACATTACCTAGTGGCAAGTATCTAATGATACAATAGGTAGAGACAAGTATCTAATGACACAGTATGTAGCAACAAGTATATTATGATACATTAGGTTGCGACAAGTATCTAATGACACATTATGTAGCAACAAGTATATTATGATACATTAGGTTGCGACAAGTATCTAATGACACATTACAAGGCAACCAGTATCTAATGATACAATAGGTAGCGACATGTATCTAATGATACATTACATAGCAACAAGTAGCTATTGATACAATAGGCAACGACAAGTACCTAATGATACAATAGGTAGCGACAAGTATTTAATGACCCATTTCTTGCAACGATGTCAATTAAAGCTGCATAGTCCGATGAAAAAATAAAATTCTCAAAATCAAAGCAATTATCCACATTTGATTGTACATATCTAAACTTAGATACTGATGCACTTATCGAACATTTGTTGACACATAGAAGGGAACACAGAGGCAATGTAATACAACCAGTTACTGCAGAAGCCTATGGTGTCAGAGTTTTGACGTGCTTGCCAAAATTAATTTGGTATATTTGCACTTCAAATATATCAAAAGTTAGCCAGTAAAAATAAAAATTACTTCAAACTAAAAAGTAAGGTAGATTATAACGATCAACATAATATATTTATCTCAGAAAATGACAGAAACTCAAAACCATCGGACTATGCAACAACTTCAAGACTTCCTTCGTACTCACAGATGCCGACACGGTGTAAAGCAACCACTAATCAATCAATCAATCAATCAATCTTACTCACGACAGAGGATGATGGCGAGCTCCCTCTGTTGGCCGGGATCCACCAGGTCCAGGCTGAGCTTCCTGCCCAGTCGCCGTACACTCTCCACGCCGACGGCACCTGCCTGCTCCACGCCAAGCATCCACAGCAGGAAGTTGTGGCTGTGTCCCTATGTAAAATATTCCGATAATTACACAATGGTGGGTGATGTGAACTGGTCTATATGGGATTACAAATGTTATATATAAGGTAAATGATGTAATGTGACCAGATGCATGTGGTATTGTGTAGTGCTGGTGATCCTTTACCTAGATTAAATAGACATTGTGTATGTTATAGATAGTGTGGGAGGGGCACTACTGTTAGTGTGATAGGGCCTTAGAAGCTCTGCTCTGCTCACAATCCCTCCCCCCCAACTGTTAGATACGGATCACTGCACACCCAGACACAACAGGTCAGGTAGGCCAAAACAACCAAGGCATGGATACTAGAATACAAACTGTTGATTGGTGGACATGTCAATGCTTACTGTTGATTGAAGGATCTGGTCATGTGACAGGCCATCTTGGATTCTAAAACCACTATATAATAATATATCTGAGGGTGCAAGCTCTCTCCACCTTTGACTCTATACTCTGCCTTACTTCTACTTGCCTGTAGTGATTTCATATTAGCCTGCCTACACAACTACAGCTGCCAGCCGACGACTTTACCCCTACATAGTACATTTTGGGCATATTCGATTAATCAACTCGGGTCACTCAAGCCACTTTTTGGCACATGCGCACATCCTACAGACTTGGGTCGAATAATCAAATACGCTTCTCCATGCTCAGGGTGGGAAAAAAAGGTGGCTTAATCCAAAACCTTTGTTTTTTTTAATAACCGATAAAACTACAGCAAAATAGGATTTAAAGTATTTTATCATGGCATAGTTTAGTTATATTTCCATTTCATTAATCTAGGTTATTAAAAAAAAACCTGATGTATGACTGGTACTGGTAGCTGTTATGCTGCAGGACGGTACCAGCGCAAATGTGATGTCATCGCTCCTAGCCAACCCCAGCCAAGAGGTGGGTTACTGGGGTCGGATCGTTTTACACACGGCACGTGTATTTGTTTACTCTGCTCGCAGTGTTCGATTTGAAATTCTGATGACTCAGGTGACCCGAGTCGCCCGGGTTGTGTTAATCGATTACGGCCCATGTTCCACGTCAAGAGTGGGTCAAGTATGTTACGAGAATAAAATAATGGGACGAGCTCTGAGACATCATATATTTGGTTTCCTTGTTACGATGCTGATAAATTTGTTTAATTTGTGCTGGTACCAAGTCAAATAGTTCTCGACCAGACAGGATGGCCGAATGAGTTAGAGTGTCCGTCTCCCGTGTTGGTAGGTCATGGGTTCAAATCCTGGTTGAGTCAAACCAATGACTTAAAAAATTGATACTTGTCGCTTCCTAGCCTGGCGCCCGGCATCATTAGGATAGGGCAAGGACTGGTTGGCTCAATGTCAGGATAATGTGACTGAGTGGGATATCAGGTCATGGTGCTGGCGGACTGGTCTTCCAGTGGGGCAGCACTATAAAGTCACCATGAGTGTGCACGGTCACAAGTCGGTACCCATCCTGATATGACCTTAGATGTTTCTAGGATGTAAAACAACAAACAAACAAATAGTTCTCTGTGTATTAACTGTGGTTGTGGGGGTGTTTTTTTTGGTAAAGTATTTATTCATCTGAACATGACATTTGTAAGCGCCGGAGCACTGGTCTTCCGGCCATCTTACTATCGGAATTGACAATCTATATAATCTAAGTTTGATCAGTGCTGTATTAATTAGTTGTTCGCAATGCTATATGTATTTAACCCATCCGATAAAATGTATCAAAATTACGCTTGTATGGTATTGTGCTAAAGTGAAAATGTGACCATTTTCAAATCGACACCATACATTTACCCAAACATTTTTCAACTTTGTTCAACCTTTTTTCAATACCCTAATTATTCACACTTACTACAGATGACGTCACGAACTTGTTAATTGCGTCAGCCAGTATGACGTCACAGTCATCCTTTTCCGCAAGCCGTACTGACGAGCCTTCAGACGAAAAGTAATGAACATGTCAAACTTTATTTCACATATATACAAATCACTCCATGATACACGAGCTAAACCTATATATGCAGACCAGACGGGACGGCCGAATGAGGTAGAGCATCCGTCTCCCGTGTTGGTAGATCGTGGGGTCTAGGCCAAATCCCGCACCACATGAAAAAATATAAATATTGTGTATGAAACTGTGACCCCTCAAACTGAAAGGTCAGTACAGCGCCCCTATAAGGTCCGCACCTCGTTCCGGTAGGTCGTGGGATTCGAACCCCCGGATTCGAACCCAGGCCGAGTCAAACCAATGACTTAACATGTTTTACTTGTAACTACATAGCCTTGCACTCAGCATTACTACTACTAACGACAGGGCAAGGACCAGTGGAATGATTGTTTGTTTGTTGTTTTACATCCTAGCAACATCTAAGGTCATATCAGGACGGGTACCAATTTGTGACAGTGTGCACTCATGGGGACTTTGTAGTGCTGCCCTACTGGGATACCAGACTGCCAGCACCATGACCTGATATCCCACTCAGTCACATTATCCTGACACTGAGCCAACCAGTCCTTGCCCTATCCGAATAATGCCGAGCACCTGGCAAGGAAGCAACAAGTATCAATTTTTAAGTCATTGGTTTGACTCGACCAGGGTTCATACCCACGACCCCATGGTCTACCAACACGAGAGACGGACGCTCTAACTCATTCAGCCATTCCGTCTGGTTACAGTCTGTTCTCTGTGGCGGAGTGGTTAGAGTGTGCGACTTTATTCTAGGTCAGACTCCTAATCTGAAGATCAGTGGTTCGATTCCCTGTGCCCCCAGCTCTGCCAATTTGGATTTCCACCACTGTGTATAACCTACAGTGTCATCAAAGGCCAGTTGCTCTCATACCATGTCTATGTGGTGTGGGAGGTTAAAAATCCCTTGGGTCAGTAAAAGTGTAGGCTCGGGCTTTCTATCGACAAACTGTCTAATGGTGAAAACAAGTCTATTCAGACTTAGCCATGATAATAAGTATAAATCTTCAAAACAGTGGAATGAGAAAGACCAATTGTACACAATTGAAATTTCTCTTGCTTAATCAATTAATGCACAAAAATACCCAACTATGATTTATGATTAAGTCACGAATATGATCTATGATTGCCCGGAGGGAAAAAACATCTCACAACCGACCTACCTGACAATATTGGCGTTGCCATGGCAACTAAACTTAGCAACAGCCAGGTCCACATAGCGCCGTGTGTGTGTATCGAGTGCGGGAACCTGCCGATTGCGATGCACTAGGCATGCGCACACTTGCTGTTTACACAGAAAGCTGTGACGTCACCATAATGGTACACACGTACTTGAATTGGAGTCGAGTACCCACGTGACATAATCCATGGTGAGAAAATTAATTTGACGGTAACAAGGCCCGATCGATGCTTTACATTTCATCTAATTAACTTAAGGTTGGCTGGTTGTTTGTTGGAGTTTTACGTCCTGGCAACATCTAAGGTCATATCAGGATGGGTACCAATTTGTGACAGTGTCCACTCATGGAGACTTTATAGTGCTGCCCCACTGGGAGACCATCCTGCCAACACCATGACCTTCTATCCCACTTAGTCACATTATCCTGACACTGAGCCAACCAGTCTTTGCCCTATCCTAATAATGCCGAGTGCCTGACTAGCAAGTGACAAGTGTCAATTTCTAAGTCAACAGTGGGTTCGAATCCCACGATCTACCCAAACGGGAAGCTCAACTCATTCGGCCATCCCGTCTGGTCATAATCAACATCTTAAGCCGTGTTCACACGGGCGATTTAATCCGCCTCATATGAAGCGCCTTGCCTAGTTCGCCTCACATTTTGCCGTGTGAACGCGATGTGAGGCGGATTAGGGCTGAATCGATTCATATGATTCGCTTCATATAAACCACCTAGCGAGGTGGTTTATATGAAGCGAACTAGCTTAAGCACTGGTTCTTATGGACGTGCTCATGCGCAGATATCCACTTCCGCCTTAAACCGATTCAAAGCACTGCCGTGTGAACGCAAAACTAAATCGATTCATATGATTCGCCTTGTCTAAATCGCTTTATATTTTGCCCGTGTGAACACGGCTTAATTATGTGTAATATTCTAACAATATCGACTTGCCTTCATTTTTGTGAATGTGTTATAACCTCAATACATGGTAATAATGCATGCCTGCATATCGCAAAGCAATAGACGAGATCACCGTTCTGACTGCGCATCCACTGAAAACGGCGTTGCCAGCAAAGCAAAGGCGTATGGCCATTGAGTTTGCTGATACATGTAGGGCAAAACTTCGATTTTATTCAAAATTATTGAAAATACATAACAATTTGGCACAAACATGGTTCGATGGATGCAATATAATAATATAATGAATATGTTTAAGACACAACTCTCCATAATTAGGAATTTTTAGCTAAGAAACATACCATTTCAGTCACTTCACAGGCTGATGTTTACATCACCATTGACTCGACATAAGTAATTCTTCTTCTAAATATTCAAATGTCAAATGTGTCAACAAAAACTTGTTTCAAAGAAATATATAACTAATATCTGATTAACCCTACTCATTTTCTAGTTCTACATATGTTGTTAACCATAGGATATAAATAAAAACATGAATAAAATAAGTAAAACTGACTCTGGCTACCATGCTAACTCTAGCCGGAGGGCCCAGATTTGTCTAAATCTAAATGCACATGGCATAAGATGTGCTGATTATATTGATGTAAATGCAATGCCTTATAAAAGATTAACATCTTAATTTATTATATATATATTTTTAGTTGGTATTCTATATTTCAAACAAGAGCTGAGATGGGCTGAAACTAGCACATTTCATAGCTGCACCCAGTGTACTAGCATGTGCCATGTGCTTCTCGCAGGTTTGTTTTTCTTCCACGCATCCCACAATGCACCACCCGGCTGGAATGGCGATGTAGTCTATACACTTCTGTTTTTTGCGTTGTTTGTTTTTCAAACGTAGATCCTCTGCATCCGGTCTACCCTCATGGACTTCTTAATTAATTGACACTACTACTGTCATTATTATGTCTCATGGTAATTCGTCAGGTTTCGCACAATTTTTCCCATGCAAACAACAACAAATATATGTGCATAAATCACTAGGAAGATTATGTATTACTCAGGAATTTAGCATTATTGGATATGCGATAATGTATTTAAATATATGTTTATGTTGGAATAATAAATAAATATAAAATAAAGTGTTCATCTTAACAATTAGAGACTGAACGGGTCGGTGCCTACAGAAATATGCTAATTAGGGTAATTAGCATCTGGAAGTATGCTAATTATAATTAGCCAGAGCGTACCACCCAGTGCGGGCAGTGAGGTGGAGTCCCAACAAGGTCAGGGCGCAGTCTGTGGGTGGTTAGTAGACAAATACTTATAGTTTACGGTTGGTTGGTTGTTGGAGTTTTACATCCTGGCAGCATCTGGGGTTATGTTTGTTTGTTTGTTGTTGTTTTACATCCTAGCAACATCTAAGGTCATATCAGGACGGGTACCGACTGGTGACAGTGCGCACTAATTTAAAAAAAAGAAGATTTATACTGCCAATCATGGATAAGTCTGAATAGACCTGTTTTCACCATTAGACAGTTTGTCGATAGAAAGCCTGAGCCTACAGTTTTACCGACCCAAGGGATTTTTAACCTCCCACACCACATAGACATGGTATGAGAGCAACTGGCCTTTGATGACGCTGTAAGTTCTACACAGCGGTGGAAATCCAAATTGGCAGAGGTGGGGTCATGGGGAATCGAACCACCAACCTTCAGATTAGGAGTCTGACCTAGAAAAAAGTCAGACACTCTAACCACTCCACCACAGAGAACACCACTCATGGTGACTTTATAGTGTTGTCCCACTGGGAAACTAGGCCGCCGGCACCATGACCTGGTATCCCACTCAGTCACATTATCCTGACACTGAGCACACCAGTCCTTGCCCTGTCCTAATAATGCCGAGCACCTGGCTAGGAAGTGACAAGTATCAATTTTTAAGTTACTGGTTTGACTCGACCAGGGTCGAACCCACGACCCCACGATCTACCAGTACGGGAGACGGACGCTCTAACTCATTCGGCTCATCCCGTCTGGTCGCATCTGTGGTTATATCAGGACAGGTACTGACTTGTGACAGTGCGCACTCATAGCGACTGTATATATTGCTGCCAAACTGGGAACCATGACACAATATCCCACGCAGTCACATTATCCCCGACACTGAGCTAACCAGTCCTTGCCCGATCCTGTTAATGCCGGGTTCGGATCCAACGAGCTACCAAGGCGGGAGACGGACGCTCAACTCATTCGGCCATCCTGTCTGGTTTTACAGTTTACATCATCTATGTTTACATCCATGATGGCGTGTCATGAATTAGTGCACGGCTTCGTAGATTACCCAACTTTGACTAGCATATATAGCCCTATCCGTTACGAATCCGTTCCACGTCCGTTATAAATTCCCGGTCTGTGGTAAGTCAATGTTGGAATTCCAGAACGGTGATTCGCTACATTTGGCTTTTGACGGGATGGCCGAATGGGTAGAGCGTCCGCTTTCCATATATATGGCACACAATGGGATTCGAACCCTTTGGGTTCAATCCCTGATTGAATCAAAGCAATGACTTAAAACGATATACTTGTTGCTACCTAGCCTGACACTTCACATTTCTAGGATAGGGCAAGGAGCGGTGGAATGAGGAAGACCAATTGTCGGCGATTGAATTTCCCCTTGCTTAATGAATGAATGTAATAAAAAGACCACACCAATGCACAATTTCCGTGACTAGTATGACACCTGGTGATAGGCAATGACACTCGTGTTGTGGGTCGACAGTGTGTCACTCTGTTATTTTAAACTGACAATCGAGCTTTTCAATCAATCAATCAATCAATCAATCAATAGGATTCAGCTATAATTATCAAAAATGATTAAAAAATGGTAAGTATTTTTTCTCAATGAATCCACATTTGTGCCGAAAAGACTGTCAGTTGCTCAATATGAAGCCAGTGTTAACAGAGCCTCAATTGTCTCTCCACAGACTCTGTGACCCACAAGTCCAGTCTGGATTATGCTGTGTGCATGCGTCTCGGAAATCGTGTATTGTTCACTTAATTAATGGAATACTATCTCAAGGGAATAATTACAGGCATATTATTTACAAAGAGGTAGGTGGAATAGAATATAATTCCTGTGCTAATTTCATCAAATAATCACCGCTGTCTGTGCATACAAACGATGTCAAGATATTCGATACAAATGCAGATATAGAAAATAGCTGAATTGGTTTTATGTCAATGGGATGCGTAGTGCGATGGTTTGAGTTTCCGCCATTATTATTTTTTGTTGTTGTTCTTGTTCATATTTGTATTCCAATTGAATAACATCTTTTTTCAGCACCGAGGCACTGGTCTTCCGGCCTTAACAATTAACGATTTTTAACCTCCTACATTCCTAGAGCATATAGTGCATATGAACTATTTTAGATAAATATATTACGTTAATAACTACAATCTATCTTAGGTTAGGTTGAAGTAAGTTGTAGTATAGATAGCTAATTTTGGGAACATTTGAAGTGAAAAGATGCAAAACTAATTTTGGCATCCATGCCAAAACTCTGACACAATAATGCTGGACCGCCCTGCTAAGGTGCGCAGCAATTATTGGTCCATTCCAGCAGACAATCCTAATAAAACTGTCATGCAGGTGATGAAAATGGGAAATATTGCGCCTAGTGTGCGACTCCAAACCACATCTCTTCATTCCGGGCCAGTGTGCTAACCATTACACCACCTAGGATCCCTGATGTCACCACACTACCCATGCCTACCTGTCTATGCGGTTACTTGCCTGAGAGGTCAGTTCAGACTACTACACTCATCCCCCTGGAATTGTAAGTCTTTTAAATGGTCATTTAATGCTTACCGTTACATACTTTTAGGCAATGCACTTACAGTTACACATACATACACAGGGTAGGTTCAACAACCATACAGCGCGAAGCTTGTACAGGATCATGGTCATGGCAATCATTGTCGTGGGGGTGATGAAAATGGGAAATATTGCACCTAGAGCAGGACTCGAACCCACATCTCTTTGCATTCCAGGCCAGTGTGCTAACCATTACACCACCTAGGCTCCCGGATATCAACACACTACCCACGCCTACCTGTCTATGTGGTTCCTTGCCTGAAAGGTCAGTGCAGACTACTACACTCATCCCACTGGAATTGTAAGTCAGGTGGGGGCACGGAGACTTAAATTGGTCATTTAATGGTTACAATTATATACATACAGGCAGTCCACTTACACATAGATACACAGGGTAGGTTCAACAACCATACAGCGCGTAGCTTGTACAGGATCATGGACACAGCAACCAGTGTCATGGGGTGATGAAAATGGGAAATATTGCACCTAAAGCGGGACTCGAACCCACAACTCTTTGCATTCCGGCCCAGTGTGCTAACCATTACACCACCTAGGCTCCCTGATATCAACACACTACCCATGCCTACCTGGCTATGTGGTTACTTGCCTGAGAGGTCAGTGCAGACTACTACGAAACTATAAATACTGACTTTTTATTGGAGACCAGCGAAGACTTGCATCTGACCCAACAGTAACAGTGTTTTCATTAACAACTTACTGACACTCTTAAAGCTGCATAGTCTGACGAAGCATCAACTTTTCAAAATAAAACAATTACCTAGCTTTGATTCTACATATCTAACTTAGATACTGGTGCATTTATTAAACATTTCTAACCACATAGAAGGAAATACTGAGACAATTTAACAGAACCCATGGTGTCAGTTTTGGTGGGCATGCACAAATTATTTCACATGCTTGCACTTCAAATCAGACCAGACGGGATGGCCGAATGAGTTAGAGCGTCCGTCTCCCATGTTGGTAGATCGTGGGATCGTGGGTTCGATTCCTGGTCGAGTCAAACCAATGACTTAAAAATTGATACTTGTCGCTTCCTAGCCAGACGCTCAGCATTACTAGGATAGGGCAAGGAGCAGTGGAATGAGGAAGACCAGTTGTCTGCGACTGAAATTTCCCCTGCTTAAACAACTAATGGACCCCCCAAAAAAAAAAATATCTAAAAAAGTAGCCATTTAAATCAAAGTTACCCCAAACTAAAGCAAGGGAGATTGTAACAATTATTTTAATATATTTATCTCAGAACAAAGACAGAAACTCAAAACCATCGGACTATGCAACTTTAATAATTGAACTATATTGAGTACCTACCTACACAGCTGTGCACCCAAATAGGATACACACAAATGAAACAAGTTAACAAAATAACTATTATTAATTAGAATGTTCAGTTTTATTATATCAGAAATGTCCGCGTGAGGCAGTGACTTAATGTACACAGTAAAGTTTCAAACACGCGAACCTGCAATATATAAGGAATTCCCTTCATGTTTAGCCTTCTATAATGGCTTTTTTAGCCTTGTATATTGGAAGGATTGAGGAAGGTCTACAGTGAAGATTGACAGACCTACATGCATTAGCAACTCCAAGCTTTTGTCCACCATCTAGTGACATCCTTGTTTCTCACCTATAGTGCCTTCCACTGCTCTTGTGTACCTACACTTGTTCCTCACCTATAGTAGCTTCCATTGCTCTCTTGTACCTACACTTGTCCCTCACCTACAGTGACTTCCACTGCTCTCTTACATCAACACTTGTCCCTCACCCATAGAGACTTCCACTGCTCTCTTACACCAACACTTGTCCCTCACCTATAGCGCCTTACACGGTTCTCTTACAACAACACTTGTTCCTCAGCTATAGTGACTTCTGCTCTTCTCTTACACCAACACTTGTTCCTCACATATAGTGACTGCCGCTGCTCTCTTACACTAACATTTGTTCCTCACCTATATTACCTTCTGCTGCTATCTTACACCAACACTTGTACCTCACCTATCGTGTCTTCTGCTGTTCTCTTACACCAACACTTGTTCCTCACCTATAGTGACTGCCGCTGCTCTCTTACACTAACTTTTGTTCCTCACCTATAGTACCTTCTGCTGCTATCTTACACCAACACTTGTTCCTCACCTATCGTGTCTTCTGCTGTTCTCTTACACCAACACTTGTTCCTCACCTATAGTGACTTCCACTGTTCTCTTACACCAACACTTGTTCCTCACCTATAGCGACTCCCATGCTCTCTTGTACCTACACTTGTTCCTCCTATATAGTGACTGCCGCGCTGATCTCTTATGCCAACACTTGTCCCTCACCTGTCGTACCTTCCACTGCTCTTTTAACACCCACACTTGTTCCTCACCTACAGCACCTTCCAATGCTCTCTAGCTATGGCTACCCCCGCCCTCCCCCGATGCAATCACTGGGGCACGTCACCAGATCAGCTCAGTAAAGGAAAATACTTTAATTACAAATTAATGGTAATATTGGCAAAGGAACAAGCATTAGACAAGCTTGCGTCCCATTTCCTGTCAGTCTGGATCCTTCATCTGTGTATATGTACACGTCATCAACAACACCAGCAGACACTGCTTCATTGTCTACATCCTACAGTCAAAACAGCCTAGATAGTCAAATTATTGTTAATATCCTCCTTTTATTCGTTTATTCCTATAGCATATAGCCTGAAGAAATAGGGTGTGGAATATACACTAACACTTGTTCAAAATCCGGGCCAACACTGGTGAAATATGGCGGCCAAGCGGCGGAAGACGTCGCTGGCGCCACTATCAAGTAGTCCCGGGCTCGCAGGCACCGGCCAGCGATTGGACATTATTAGATATTACAATATATATATATGCTCTCGGAGAATATATTTATTATTACACTTTTACTCCGGCACTTTATATACGTATAATATTATTGTACTCCTTAAATACATAAATAAACATGAACAAAACCCAGAATCTCCCAATTGAAGAGACAGAACAACATTTATGTATGTGTCTCTCTGCACATTCTTATTTTTGTTGTAAATATTTTATTCATCTAAACACATATTTTTCAGCACCGAGGCACTGGTCTTTCAGCCGTTGAAGTGGTCACATTTGGTTTGTACATGGTGGAAGTGGAATGTGCTGCATTGTGTGCAGCACACCCCATTGTGAATACGTACATTTATATAGTGCAAATATATGCAATGCATATGGCCAGAAGACATACAAGCCTGTGATATGTAAATAGGAGTAGGCTAGTCTAGTAATAAGAGTAGAAAAGAAATATACATATATGCCAAAAAAATCCAAAAAATCTAACATAGGCTACTAACCATACCAACCAAATATCTATTTGCTACTGAAATGCAGGCATTTCAGTAGCAAATTATCAGCAGCTACTGTGTGGTAAGATAACACCAGCGCTACAGCTGGCCAGCATTGAAAACAAGCATGGGTACCCGGGCTAATATGCTATGGACAGTATAAATACAGCCTCAATTTTTAAAAAAAGAAAGAAAAAAAAGAACAGACCAGTGTTTCAGCACTCACAAAAAAGTGTGTATTCTGATGAATAGATGTTTACACATAAAAAAAAATCACCAACAAAACACAACATGAGAGGCACTACGGTAACAAACAGTAGCACCAATAATATCTTTGAATATTATTTTATGCAGATTAATCATAAAGCAACTAATGGATATATCAACAGGGAATGCCTTTCTATACAGCTTTTGCCAGTAATAAATTAACATCTCAATTTTATATTTCTATATATATTTATATATATTAGGTTATTTAATTCTATACAAATAAATGCGTATAGCATATATTGTACGTAATCTGTACGGTATTGAACATGTGAAGTCCTTTCCTCAAGCTACTCGACCAATCACAGCGTGATTTCTGGGATTGAATTTATAGCCTTATTTGTATCCTCATTGCTTTGATTTGCATACAAATTTGGGAATCTATCACATGATGGCCTCACATTATTAAACCTGTTTCAAAGAGCATCGCAAAAATCAGTTAACTTATCAAATGTAATCTACAAGCCATGACATATTCTATATCATATCACAATATATTGCATGGTACATAAATCCTTGATTAAGGTGTGGTGTTCTGAGTGTTTGCCATTTTATGTATAGATGAGTACATTAGATTATAATTGGTATAACTGAACTTACTTTAGTCTGAAATAATCTTTATGAATGATTAACTTTGAAGTGAAAACATTAAAAAGAATTATGTTGGCATGCAAGTCAAAACTATTACACCATAGCCTTCAGCAGTGTGTTTGTTTTTTGTGTGTTTTTTGTTGGTACATTAGTTGTTTAAGCAGGGGAAATTTCAGTCGCAGACGACTGGTCTTCCTCATTCCACTGCTCCTTGCCCTATCCTAATAATGCCGAGCGCCTGGCTAGAAAGCGACAAGTATCAATTTTTAAGTCATTGGTTTGACTCAACCAGGATTCAAACCCATGATCCCATGATCTACCAACACGGGAGACGGACGCTCTAACTCATTCGGCCATCCCGTCTGGACTCAAATGTTGTTCATTTAAATTGTCTTAGCAGCTCCTGTCCAGCGACAGCATCAAATATTCAAGAGCAAAACACTTATCTATTTTTGAAACTACATATCTGACATAGATACTGGTGTGATCATTAAGTATTTGTTGCTGCATAGATGGGTATACAAAGTCAATTTAATAGAATATGTCTCTGCTGAAGCATATCGGGGCAGGAGTTTTGACAAGCACACTAACATTAATTTGTCATGTTTACATTTCAAATATCTCATAGGTTAGTCATTTGAAAGCAAAGTCACATCAAACTAGAGTAATATAGATTATAATGACCAACCTAATATATTTATCTAAAAAATAATATTTAAAAAAATCCCAGAAAATGACAGAAACTCAAAACCATCGGACTATGCAACTGTAAAAAGGGCATCGGTATCTGAGTTGAATGTGTAGAACCATAGAAAGTTGTTTGGTCGCAAATATTTTAAGCTTTCGTCGGATTATGCGGCTTTAAAGTAACCTTAATTAAATCTATTAAATAATAATGTAAGATAATGTACAAATGTTCTAATCTATTATGGCAGTCAACAAGGCAATGGTCATATTCTCAGCATGCTGTTATGGTATATACAAATCACATCACTCAGTGCATATATTGCCAATTGTAAGCTGTGCCAGTCTATGCCCGATAGCCGGGTAGGGGCTACCAGTAGTATAGCAAGGGTCATTCCACGTCTAAATTACAGGAAACCAATTATATCGGCCAGCTGGCCAGAAAACCAATTATATCGGTCGGCGAACAAGTCAATCTGGAAATAATTGCTCCACTGACTGGGAAACTAATTGCATTGGATAGCGAACAAGTCAACCAGATCTGGAAACAATTGCTCCACTGGCCAGAAAACCAATTATATCGGTCGCGAACAAGTCAATCTGGAAACAATTGCTCCACTGGCTGGGAAACTAATTGTATCGGCTAGCGAACAAGCCAACCAAATCTGTAAATAATTGGTCCACTGGCCGGAAAACAGCGTATATCGAACAGCAAACAAGTCGACTAGATCTGGAAACAATTGCTCTGCCGGCCAGGAAACCAATTATATCAGTTAGCGAACAACTCAACCAGATCTGGAAATAATTGCTCTACTGGCCAGGAAACCAATTATATCTAGAAAAAAATTCACAAAGGTCACCGCTAATTACCCTCAAGGTCAATGGACCGCCTCAGAGCTCTGACTCGGTCCGATCACTTGATTTCGGCTTGGAATGTCCCTTGCTATACTACTATGACTACTACTCGATGTTGAGTAGGCCCAGTTTGCTGGCTACCCGGTAGAGCCGCATCGTGGCGCGAACAGACCGGATGTCCTTAGCAATCCTGCGCGGGCGCATCTTCCTCGCGAAGCCTCTGAGCCACACTTCCGGTACCCGCAGCGTCCGGGCCAGATGCGCCAGGGACCGGGCCTCTGGAAGCGAAGAAAAGACGCAGAGATGTAAATATTGTTTAAAACAGATGATTACCAAGAGCGAACAAAAAGTCAGTTGTGTCTATGAGGTGGTTGAATCCGATATCCTACAGAGGGTTGTGGGGTTCAATTCCCGGCCGAGATAAAGTTGCATGGTCCGATGAAAATATCTTTCTCAAAACTAAGACACGTAGCAATATTTGATTCTGGCCTCTGGAAGCGAAGAAAAGACGCAGAGATGTAAATATTGTTTAAAACAGATGATTACCAAGAGCGAACAAAAAGTCAGTTGTGTCTATGAGGTGGTTGAATCCGATATCCTACAGAGGGTTGTGGGGTTCAATTCCCGGCCGAGATAAAGTTGCATGGTCCGATGAAAATATCTTTCTCAAAACTAAGACACGTAGCAATATTTGATTGCAGTAAAGTATGTTCCATGGCGTCACCATACCGTAAGTGGCAGACCACCAAACCCTCAGCCTCGGTTTCTCCCCCCCCCCCCCCCAGCCCCCACTTTTTAATTTGTTGCTGTTCCTCTGTTATCTCCAGTCAACCATATACGATGACAGAGACAGCCCAGGTAAAAATGTATAATTTAAGACCTAAATGCACTGGGATTGGTCCCACTGCTTCACTGGTCACAGATGGTCCAGTGTATTATTAACAACCCCACCCCAACAACATAATTCATAAACTCACATAACTAGCTACATTAGAGTTACACTAGAATTTTCCTAACAAACCAACATTTATATACCGCTTGCCTAACTGCAACTGAACATTCAAACTTATTACAAATTTACCAACTGAATACAGAAGATAACTTCTGCTTACATTCTAAATACTATGTAGATGCTCGCATTGATCTGACTAATATTGATCTGGTTATATGACACTACTGTACCATATTGTTATGGAACTTTTGGGTTTCAGAATTTCATTGCGTTACATGGTGCAAATTGTCTATTCAACAGGTATTGTACACCTTATTCTATATACCTTTTGTGTAAATAATCCTGAATTGAAAAATGGCTGGAAGACCAGTGCTTCGGCACTGACAAAAGACTTATTCAGCAGAATAAACATATTTACCAAAAAAAAATAAAAAATCCAACTTAGATACTAGTGCATTAACTAATGATTTGGGATAGCATATACAGAATAATCAGTGAATGAATGACCCCGTCCCCATGGCCATGGACACCTACTCTAAAAGACAGCCGTTAAGCTGGGAAGCCAACAACCAATTAGGCCAAGCTTGTGCCCTCATTAGTCTAGTCACCTCCTGGGTACCATGCAGGGCCATAACCAGTGTGTGTGAGGGGGGGGGGGAATCGGGTGGATGTTGCACCCCCCATGTTAGATATTCAATGCTATGTGGTCAATTCTATATATATAATTAATAGAATTGGGTAATTTAAACTAAGCAGGTTTTTTAAACATTTGTTTATTAAAATAGCATTGTCTGATGATTTTGAGCTTCTACCATCAGGACGATGTCATATACCGATGTATATATGATGTTGGATATTCAATGCTATTTGGTCAATTCTATTAATATAATTAATCAAATTGTGTAATTTAAATTTGGTAGTTTTGGAGCAATTTGAGCTGAAAGTGTAAGGTATGTATGGGATGCATTCCAGGGACCAACTCTGCTGTGTTTATAAAAAAAAATAAGGCAACAATTCAAAAGTTGGACTGTACACCTTTAACAATTCTACAAAATAATAATAATAATAATAATAATGTTAGTGTCACATGCCTTTGGCACTCATCTATTCCAAGAATGGCCCATCCCAAAACAAAAATTCCTAGCTATGTTCACGTTTGGTTCCGGGATTAATAGGTCAGCCCACATCATGTGGTCATCGTGAGATGGGAGTCTGGGTCATAGCTACGGGACTTTGGACAAGCTTGCCGAAAGTATTTTGGTTTCTTTCAGCTCAAATTGCTTCAAATCTAGCCATTGTTCATCAAAATGACTCCGGATTTATGATTAGTAGGTTGCACCGATCAATTTAATATATTTATCTAAAAAATTAAACAAAAATTCAAACGCTATGGGACCATCCAACTTTAATAGGGTGG
Source organism: Branchipolynoe longqiensis (assembly GCA_030323885.1). NCBI lineage: Eukaryota > Metazoa > Annelida > Polychaeta > Phyllodocida > Polynoidae > Branchipolynoe > Branchipolynoe longqiensis. The sequence continues at coordinate 11,308,490 of CM059193.1, read as the reverse complement.
TTTATTTTTACGTAGTGTCTATGCATACGGGCGTGTATTCATAACCTCGAGGTCTACCCTTACGTGCGTGCGATGCGCGCGCATCTGTCTCGTGAGGCTGCGTGCGCATCGGTTTGAATTTTGTCAGTTACACTGTTGACGTTGAGCATGGCGGACATAGTTTTGGGCGCAAGTTTATTGCCTTCTCCGCAGAAAGAAATGCTTAATAAGTGCATCAGTATCTAAGTTAGATATGTGAAATCAAATGTAGTTAATTGGTTTGGTTTTGAAAATTTGATATTTCATCAGACTATGCAGCTTTAATGTCTGCAAATGAAGATGGTTATGTTTGACAGGACCGTAAATACAACAAAATAATTAATGTCTGCAAATGAAGATGGTCATGTTTGACAGGACCGTAAATACAACAAAATAATTAATGTCTGCAAATGAAGATGGTCATGTTTGACAGGCCCAAAAAAAAAGAAAAAGAATTAATGTCTGCAAATGATGGTCATGTTTGATAGGACCGTAAATACAACAAAATAATTAATGTCTGCAAATGAAGATGGTCATGTTTGACAGGACCGTAAATACAACAAAATAATTAATGTCTGCAAATGAAGATGGTCATGTTTGACAGGACCGTAAATACAACAAAATAATTAATGTCTGCAAATGAAGATGGTCATGTTTGACAGGACCGTAAATACAACAAAATAATTAATGTCTGCAAATGAAGATGGTCATGTTTGATAGGCCCCTAAATAAAACAAAATAATTAATGTCTGCAAATGAAGATGGTCATGTTTGATAGGCCCCTAAATAAAACAAAATAAAATACGCATGTACGCCTACAATATGGTCATGTACGCGTAGACACTGCTAAAGATACGTGAGGAACGATGGCGCATGTAGGCCTACAAAAAAAGTTGACGAATACGGTCCTGGACGCGTAGACACTGCTAAAGGCATGTGAGGAACGACGGCGCATGCGCACATACGCCTAGACTTCGAGTCTATGAATACAGTCATGTACACGTAGACACTGCTAAAGGCACGTGAGGGACGACGGCACATGCGCGCATGCACGCGTATGCCTAGACTTCGAATCTACGAATTCGGGCGCGTACGCGTAGCCACTGCCTTGTTTTTATGGTTGGCCAGATAACAGAACAGTATAGGTTGTTAGGTTGATTAAATTAGCCTTCATGTATATGGGTCACTCTCCTGAAAACTGGTCAGCATGGGATGGGATTTTCAAACATCAATAAAAAACCTTTCTACTTATTTTTGTCCTTATACTTTTCATATTCATGTTCAGATTTATTGTAAGAATAAGGGAAATAAAATAAACTGTGTGCAACTTTGGTCCTTTTAGTTATGAAGTGTTTTTGTACCAAACACCCCCATTTTACAGTCAGCCATTTGTAACATGACATATGGGACATGGTTGAATCCTTATTAACATCTTGTATTGCATTGATATATCAAACAAAACAGTTCCCAAATCAAAAAGGAAGTATTTATTAACACATATGCATGTTTAAATCTTAAAAGAAATTATTTGATGTCTTCAGAAATAACATTACAAATTTCCATCACAGATGTAACCAGTGGTGTCTGGATGCCACACAAATATTGTACACTAATTATTCAGTGACTAAAGCATGGCTGGGAAATACTTTTTTTTTCAATATAAGCACTACATATTTCTATATATTTTGCCATGATTAATATGCTTCTAAGTATGAAATTATTAAATTCTGCTTAGAATTTTATTAAGCAGACTGTGTGGTGTCCTAAATATGTGTTACATCTAAGCGACACATGTTATACTACCATAAGACATAGCTTAATCATGGACTACGCCTTCATTTTTTATCTCATTAATTTATATTTTACATAGATGTAAAGGGGAGATTTCTAGCTTTCATTTGCTACCAAAACATGCTAAAAATTCTAATATTAGATTTTAACTCTCATTGTGACACTTCTGCCAGTTTTCAGGAGAGTGACCCATATATATATATATTAGGGAGGGGGGACTTGTGCATTACAAATTATGACAAGGCGATTACCTGTTAGCGCGATGGCGGCGAAGGCCGGGTTGTAGGCGAGCGGGAAGTGCTCGTTGCGCAGGGCGCGGCGCACGCGCGGGTCTGACGTCATTTCCGCCTGGATGTGCTGGAAGAACGCCTGCGTCGCGTTGCGGTCCACGTGGTGCAGCGGCGCGACCGGATATCCGGTGCGCAGCGTCCAATTGAGTAGTTCCACCAGCAGCTTCGCCACCTGCAGGATCATACAATTTGTTCAGTGTAAAGCGTGCATTCCTGGTATGCGGTGGTGGTGGTGGTGGTGGTGGTGGTGGTGGTGTGGTGGTGGGGTGGTGTGGTGGTGGGTGATGTGGTGGTGGGTGGTGTGGTGGTGGGTGGTGTGGTGGTGGGGTGGTGTGGTGGTGGGGTGGTGTGGTGGTGGGGTGGTGTGGTGGTGGGGTGGTGTGGTGGTGGGGTGGTGTGGTGGTGGGGTGGTGTGGTGGTGGGGTGGTGTGGTGGTTGGGTGGTGTGGTGGTTGGGTGGTGTGGTGGTTGGGTGGGTGGTGGTGTGGTGGTGTGGTGGTGTGGTGGTTGGGTGGTTGGGTGGTGGGTGGTTGGGTGGTTGGGTGGTTGGGTGGTTGGGTGGTTGGGTGGGTGGGTGGTTGGACGACGACGACGACCACGACAACGACGACGACGACCACGACGACCACGACGACGACCACGACGACCACGACCACGACCACGACCACGACCACGACGACGACCACGACGACGACCACGACGACCACCACCACCACCACCACCACCACGCCGACGACGACCACGACGACGACCACGACGACGACCACCACCACCACCACCACCACGACGCCGACCACCACCACCACCACCACCACCACCACGACGACGACGACCACCACCACCACCACCACCACCACCACCACGACAACCACCACGACCACCACCACGACGATGGTGGTAATCGCGCGAGACGAGAGGGGGTCTCGGGTGGTGGTAATCTCTATGTACACGGCACCCCTCTATGCCTGTGTGTCCCCTCCGCACCCCTGTGTGTGACCGTACCGTGATGATCAGTCGCCTCTCCTTGTCTAAAACTAATGGACACATGCGACTGATGGTTTCTATTTGCATACTGCGTGCCGCATGCCGCACCGATGGCTACATGGAACGATCGAGTTGTTGCATTCGCATTCGCATACCGCGTGTAAGGAATGTAGCCCATAGGCTTCAAGGCGTTTCGATTTTTTGTCGCATTCGCATACCGCATACCGCATACCGCATGTAAGGAATGTACCCTTTAAGGCACTGGTTTGTTTGTTTGTTGTTGCTTAACGTCCTAGCAACATCTAACGTCATATCAGGACGAGTACCGACTTGTGACAGTTCACACTCATGGCGAGTTTATAGTGCTGCCCCACTGGGAGACCAGGCCACCAGCAGCATGACGTGATATCCCACTCAGTCACATTATCCTGACACTGAGCCAACCAGTCCTTGCCCTATCCTAATAATGTCGAGCGCCTGCAACAAGTATCAATTTTTAAGTCATTGGTTTGACTTGACTAGGGTTCGAACCCACGATCCCATGGTGTACCAACACGTTAGACGGACGCTCTGACTCATTCGGCCATCCCGTCTGGTTGAGGCACTGGTCTTCCGGCCGTTTACATTATATTGTAAATTGTCATTCAGCGGGTATTTACTGGCTATAGTAAGTTCAGTCAAATACCCTATAATACTAAGACGGCTCACTCAGCCTGTACTGTGTAATCAAAATGATCAAACCCACCACTTGGTGTGCTGGCTGTTCTCTTGGTTAAACAGGTGCTATATTATATGTATAAATGTACATATGAATGTGAAAGATGTGTGATGATGGCGATGCTGATGATGATGCTGATGATGATGTGTATTTGTTCATAGCAATTTCATATTGATGTGTATTCATACTTACCTATCTCATGTATAATATAATTGTATGTGTTTACATGTGAAACACCAACCAGCAGCTGGGCTGATCAAACCCACCACAAGGTGGCACTGCGAAATTTACATTACCATGGGAGAGATAGGGAGTGAGCCGTCTTAGTATTATAGGGTCTTTGGTTCAGTGTTATGGGCTAAGGTGGTGGGTTGTTGTATAAACCGCGCTGCTATTATGGGCATGTGATGGTTAGGCGGGGGGAGGGGGAGGGGGGAGAATGGAGCCCACCCCCACAAGTCCCCACAACCCGGTATGCTCTGGCATCTATCTGATATATAGAGGGTGGTTAGTTGCCTGTATAGCTGAGGTAAACAATTTAGCGAGGGTGGAAGAGTATATCCGGTTGAGTGACTTTATAGTGCTTCCCCACTGGGAGACCAGGCTGCCAGCACCATGACCTAATATCCCACTCAGTGACATTATCCTTACATTGAGCCAACCAGTCCTTGCCCTATCCTAATAATGTCGAGCGCATGGCTAGGAAGTGACAAATTATATTTGTAAGTCATTGGTTTGACTCGACGAGGGTTCAAACCCATGGGTTCGAATCCCACTTCTACCAAACCGTGAAACAGATGCTCAACTCATTCGGCCATCCCGTCTGGCACCGAAGGTAGTACCGGGCGTGGTGTCCGAAGCGGTAGAGCGCAGCTCTCCCGTGCGGGAGATTGGGGGTTCGGTTCCCGGTCGAGTCAAACCAATGACTTATAAAATTGATATGTGTCGCTTCCTGGCCTGGCACTCAGCATTATTAGGATAGGACAAGGACTGGTTAGCTCAGTGTCATGATAATGCGACTGAGTGGGATATTCGGTCATAGTGCCGGAAGCTTTATTTCCCAGTGGGGCAGCACTATAAAATTACCATGAGTGTGCACTGTCACAAGTCTGTACCCGTCCTGATGTGACCTTAGATGTTCCTAGGACGTAAAACAACAACAAACAAACCGAGGGGATTGTACCTTTTTGAGAGATGTGATTCTCCTGTATGATTTGACAGGCGTGATGTAGTTGTCATAGAAACGGTCCACTTCGCTGATGTCGACCTTCAGTGAATAGGACAAGTACGCCCGACTCCGACTCTCTGTAAATAAATAGACGGACATTGAACGACAGCGGTCTAGAATTGTGAAGAGATCAGACCAATATACGCCAGAAGTGTTATTATTTATGCATGATTTTGTGCAAAACAGACTGCTAATGTCATTTTCAAATAGGCCAGTTCCTCCCTGACCTCTCTAGTTGCACCGGTATCAGAGTTTCATTTCCCACCAGTTGAAATTCCCAAATGTCGCTTCTGCGCATGCGTGGATTCGAGTGACGAATGCAAACTGCAGAGTGTCAGAGTTTCATTTCCCACCAGTTGAAGTTCCCAAATGCCATTGACAATGCATTGACAGATTGAGTTTGCCGTACGCTCAGTGCAAAACGTCAGTTTTATTCAAAATTAATAGAAATCCAGAACCCTAACCATATCAATTTAATATAATATTTTTGGTAAACATTTTTTCTATGTGTATTCCAATCAGTTTGTTTCTAGGTTGTGTGGTTTTAGAGATATTTCACTTTTTCTGTAAGAAGATTGCTTACGACCATTGACAATGCACTGAGTTTGCTGACTAGCCCGCGAAGGGTAAACACTGCATTGATTTGTGCTGCAGCAATGCTATGTCTATGTCTATGCAGAGCATTTATTTTAGCAAAATTAATTTAAAAGCTTTCACTGAGTCGATTAAAAATATATTAATGCGCGATTGAAGAGGAAGATCTGAAGATACCTATGCTGACGTCATATGAAATAGGTCTATGGTTCAATCAGTTATTCTTCCTCTCAGTCAACCGTTAATTCACAAGACCAAGTGATCCGCCCATTGACCAGCCAGGTCAGATATAACCTCTCACGGTAGGGGGAGATGCTAGCTGGGTGCAGTCAAAGACCCTATAATGCTAAGACGGCTCACTCAGCCTGTACAGTGTAATCAAAATGATCAAACCCACCACCTGGGGAGCTGGCTGTTCTCTTGGTTAAACACGTGCTATATTATATGTATAAATGTATATATGAATGTGAAAGATGTGTGATGATGGCGATGCTGATGATGATGCTGATGATGTGTATTTGTTCATAGCAATTTCATATTGATGTGTATTCATACTTACCTATCTCATGTATAATATAATTGTATGTGTTTACATGTGAAACTCCAACCAGCAGCTGGGCTGATCAAACCCACCACAAGGTGGCACTGCCAAGTTTACATTACCATGGGAGAGATAGGGAGTGAGCCGTCTTAGTATTATAGGGTCTTTGGTGCAGTACAGATAAAAGATTCACCCCGTACTTGCAGTACAGGGGTGAAAACCAACCCATTAGAAAAACTGGCGAAGAATTTCCACATGCTGGGGAAATTAACTGAGCTGGTAAATTCTTAATTTAAGAAGCTAAATATATTCTTCACATAGATCTTCATATTTACCCGCTACTTCTGATTTAAAAAGTATAATAAAACATGTAGCTGAAGGAACTTTAAAAATAAAACCGACAGCATTTTATCACCACAATCTTTGCATTCTCTCCCATTTCCCCAACTCTGTGCCGATATATGTAGCCATTTGATACTGGAGCCACAGTTTCTACTTCCTGTTCCATACTTTTTTTTCTTCTTTTTTTTGTGTGACAAGGTATTTACCCTGCCCTTAATGTATAAGCCCCTGCGAGGGCGTTTGTTTTTAATGATGGACAGCTGTGATGATAGTTTTGTTCTGATCCTTTGCCCAGGGGTGTTTACCTGTTTCAGCTCAGGCCAGTATCTCATGGTTTTGGGTGTTAGTAATGTTAGTTTTTTTTGTATTTTTTCAAGAATTTTTGTCTAGTTTGAGTATGATACCTTAGCCTACTATGAACATCTACTTGGGTGTCATGTAGGCTTGCAGGAGAGGATCCCGTCCCATATTGGTTTGTTGCAACCCCATTTCACCCAAGTCCTTTCCTTAGATAGTGCACTGGTGTGCCAGAACACACCCGGACCTTTCAGGACTGCGACTAGGTGGGATGGCTGTGTTGTTTGCTTAGCCATTTCACATTTCAGGGTGGATCAGATGCATGACCTTGCCCTGTCCATTTCTGTGCAGTTTTCGCCAGCTTTTATATAGGGTTAGTGTTCACCCCTGTACTGGAAGTACGAGGTGAATCTTTTATCTAGATGCAATATGGACAGTCCACCCAGGGACCTGCCCACTGGCTAGCGTGTCGCCTCCGGACACAGAAGAACTGTGACAGTAGACGGTGTAAGTCCCTGCAGCCACTGTTTGATGGTGGCACTCAAGTGCGGACTCATCATCATCATCATGCTGTCAGTCGCGATGCAACAAAGACTGCTTTCATTACTTGACTGCTGCTCTCCATTTAGCTCTCTGCTGTGAGAGTGATGTTTTGTGCGGTTGTACATTTCATGAAAGCTGCCTGCAAAAGTGTTGAAGTGCTGCTGGCTTTTGCAAGTTACCAGCGGCACTCTCTCGGGGAGCAAATAGAGGTTTCACGCCGGCAAGAACATGTCCAGACAGGCGCAAACTATTTGTCCCTGCAGTGGCTGGTCGGGAGATGTTGGGAGTTCCATACATCAACCGCCCTTGTTGCTGCCACAGTGACATGGTTTTCTGTTCGGGGTTTACTCCCTTAGCCTTCGGTTCTGTCAAGAACCTGTACCACAAGGCAGTGGTTTACAACTCTGCAGGGCAGGGGCGTCAAACTCCCTGAGGTATTGCTATACCTGCATACTGCGGACTACTACAGTATTAAGGCTCTGTCACACATCACCTGATTGGGGAAACGGAAAGAAACCAAACAAAGAGCATTGATTTCCGGCAAAGTCTGGTTTGTGTCCGTTGCATATCCATTGCATATCCGTTGATATCCATTGATATCCGGCCCGATCCATTACAAGCTTTGAACACGCACAAAACTTGGAATGGTTGCCGCCGGATTGACGTCTATGGTTCTTGTCCGGTTTGAGTTTGTTTAGTCCGCTTATCGTCAGTTGGCTATCCATTCATGTACACTTCATGTCCGTTTCATGTCCATTTCATGTCCATTCGTCCGGCGGCCTTTGACCCAATATTGTAACATTTTGACACATTTTAATACATTTTAATACTTATCACGCCCGAACACCACCGGACTAGACAATTCTGTCCATTGCTCAATCTGGCATAGTGTGACAGGCACTTTAAGCCTTTCATTTGATTTGTATTTACTGCAGTATTAATGTTTGATTATTACCACTGTTCTGAAATCAGAAACAAATTCTGAAACACAACTGGCCCCCGAGGATGTTAGATAAGGAATTGTTGACCTCGATCAGACCAGGAGGAGTAATCACAATGAACAGCACATCAATCAAATAGCCGGAAGCAAAAAAAACACAATAAGTGATGATGTATACACTATGTCCTGAAAGACCTGTCCCTCGGCACGAGAGGTAGAAATATGTTTGTTTATTGGGGTTTTACATCCTAGCAACATCTTTGGTCATAACAGGATGGGCATCGACTTGTGATGTTGACTTTATAGTGCTGTCTCACTAGGAGATCAGGCCACTGGTTCCGTGACCCAATTTCTTAGTATGAGGATAATGTGACTGTGTGGGATATTTGGTCATGGTGTCCGTAGCCTGGTCTCCCAGTGGGATAGCGCAATAAAGGCACCATGAGCTCGCACTGTCCCAAGTCGGTACCCATCCTGATATGACCTTAGATGTTGCCAGGATGTAAAACAACAAACAAACAAAACCATCGGACTGTGCATGCAACCTTAACCAATCACCGGAAACTAATCATTGTCTTACTGCAGAGGATCCCCGCCAGGTGGCGTACGTGCTTGGGGCTATGCAGGTCGAGCTGGATGACGTCACCGAGCCGCTGGATGACGTGGCGGTTGACGTGGTGTTCCAGGTCCATCACGTGCAGGAGGAGGTTGCGGCCTTTGCTCAGACGCACAAACTTGAGTGCAGCTTTCTCCAGCTGCCGACACTCACCACGCAGCCGGGGAGACTTGACGACTGGAATTTGGAAGGAGCATAGTTAATGGTACGCGCAATTTTTATTCATTCACACACATTATGCATGTTAACGTAACATGGCTAATTCGTGGGGTGAAGGCAGGGACCAGCCCGACTGGCCTGATCCGACCCCACTCACCTCCAGGGGAAAAGAAGACCCATACCCCCAGCGTTGATGGTGCCACCTAGCGTCAAAGGTGGAACCCCTCCACCCGGTTACAGGAGGACACATACTCGCCTCCCACCAAAATCAACACGTGACCCAATTCGAATCCGAACCGCCTCCATGGCCACACAACTCCTCCAGGCGTCGACCGGACAACTCCACCATCTAACTTCACCCACCCACCCACACCTAAAAAAAATTAACAATAACGGAAAAGGTTAAGGGCTCGAATCCGGCCCACAAATACCATCACTGGGATCGACAGCCCCAAGGGACGAATGAAGCAAACACATGGACTAGCACCCATATCCTCAAAATACCTGTAATCAAACTGTAACGACCTGATAATGAAAAATAAAACCACTGTATGGTACTCCTGTTTCCGCCCTTAGTGAATTATAAATTGAAGGGTTCAGGCGCTAAAACCGAAAAATCAATCTTAGTTGTTTTCTGTCAAATAGAATTTAGTGTTGCGCTTTCCAGTTAACGTCTATCAATTTCATATTGAGTAGGGTGTTATGTAAGGGTGTGGCAGTTCCTGCGAAACAAATGGATTTGATTATCGGAATGATGGCAATTCCAGCTCAAATGTGGTAGTCATGGTTTTGTTTCGGCCTACATGGCATTTGTCAGTTTTTCACCTGAACCGTTCAATTTTAATCTCAGATGCCCAGGAGTAAGCCTTGTCGGAATACTTTGAAAATAATACTATTGTGATGGGGCCCTTTCTCAGCCGCCGAGAACTTGACCCTCATGCTGTAGATCCCCCAAGCAAGCAGGAGAATAAGTACGTTTGCTTCTTTCGTCTTTAATCTCTGCTCACTGCAGCATCCACGATCAAGTGACCCGCCTCTGCCCTGCCAGGTCCCATGTCAACTTCCAGGGGAGGTTACGCTAGTCGCATTCAGTAGATGGCAGCCCTGTCACGGTGCTTGCTGGCGACTACTGTACCGCCACCTATCGCTATGAACTGCGAGTCCTTGCTGCCACCGTATGGTAGAGGAGCTCATGTCTGGACTACTACACTATTACTAGAGGAGGGATTCTCTTCATCCAGGTTGGTTGGTTGTTGGTGTTTTATGTCCTGACAATATCTAAGGTCATATTAAGACGGGTACCGACTTGTGACAGTGCGCATTCATGGCAATGTTATAGTGCTGCCCCAATGGGAAATCAGGCCACCAGCACCATGACCTGATATCCCACCCAGTCACATTTTCCTGACACTAAGCCAACCAGTCCTTGCCCTCTCCTATTAAGCTAGGAAGCGACAAGTATCAATTTGTAAGTCACTGGTTTGACTTGACCGGGAATTGAACTCTTGATCTCCCGCACCGGAGGCCTATTCTACCGATTCGCCCAATGTGCCCGGTTGGATACTTGCCTAGCATGGAGCCAGGTATTACTAGTGTAGTGGTCTGCAGGCCATTTTCATCATCCCCACGACACTAGGATAGGGTAAGGACTGAGTAGCTCAGTATCAGGATAATGTGACTGACTGGGATATTGCGGTCAGGGTGCTGGCGGCCTGGTTTCTCAGTGGGGAGGCACTGTCACAAGTCGGTACCCGTCCTGATGCTGCTAGGATGCAAAACCCCAATAAACAAATAGGCGCACTATATTGCATGGACACAAAATGTTTGTTTGTTGTTTTATGTCCTAGCAACATCTAAGGTCATATCAGGACGGGTACCGAATTGTGACAGTGCACACTCATGGCGACTTTATAGTGCTGTCCCAGACTGGGAGAGCAAGCCGCCAGCACCATGACCTGATATCCCACTCAGTCACATTATCCTGACACTGAGCCAACCAATCCTTGTCCTATCCTAATAATGCCGAGCGCCTGGCTAGGAAGCAACAATTAAGTATCAATTTGTAAGTCATTGGTTTGACTCGACCATAGCCGTGTTTACACAGGCGAGTTAAGTCGCTTCATATAAATCGCCTTGCCTAGTTCGCCTCACATTTGCCGTGTAAATGTGACTCTGAGGCGGATTAGGGCTGATTCGCTTCATATGATTCACTTTATGTAAACCACCTTGTGAGGTGGTTTATATGAAGCGATTCAGCTGGTTCCCGGGCGGCGATAGTGTAAAATAGTGGTGCTCGCCAGCTACAGGCTCACCACTAAGGCTGCTGGTTCCTGGTCACGGAGACAGTTTCACATTTGTCGTGTAAACGTATTTACCAGAATTACATACGCAATAAGTGAAATTTCATTAAATTAACCCTAAATTCGAAGTGATATTAACGTAGCCACTACATCGGCGGCATTATTCATATTGTCGAATCGACGAATGTAAACTAAACAAATAGCAGTGCTCGCCGGCTACAGGCTCACCACTTAGGCTGATACATTAACTAACCCCGCCATGCTTTGGACACATACATACCCCATGACACATCTGGAACACCGGCGTTAGATAACCCGGGACCTGCCTTTAACACCGGAGCCGATAAAATGTTGCTCATACATATGGCCCCAGGCCTGTTTGCCTGTTGGGTCGTCCTAGATAATCAATAGCTGGTGCCCGATCGTCAGGGGGGCCCTACAGTTCTGAGCGTAGTTTGATTGCCAGCCATGAGTGCACACTGCCTACCCTGCCCCGTGCGCGGTGGCCGAATCGGTAGAGCGCAGGCCTCGCGTGCGGGAGATCGGGAGTTCGATTCCCAGTCGAGTCAAACCAATTACTTATAAAAATGGATATTTGTCGCTTCCTAGCCAGGCATTAATAGGATAGGGCAAGGACTGGTTGGTTCAGTGTCAGGATAATGTGACTGAGTAGGATATCGGGTCATGGTGCTGGCGGCCTGGTCTCTCAGTGGGCCAGCACTATGAAGTCACTAGTATCAATTTTGAAAGTCATTGGTTTCACTCGGCTGGGATTTGAACTCCCGACCTCCTGCATGGGAAACCTGCACTTTACCGATTCGGCCGCCGAGGCCGGTCAGTGTGTACATACAAACAATCATATCAGACATATATGTAACGTTAGATAAAAGATTCACCCGGAACTTGTAGTACACGGGTGAAGACCAGCCTTATATAAATACGGGCGAAAATAGCATTAGTATGGAACAAGAAGTAGAATGCCTGGCACCAGTGTCAAATGGTTACTTATATCAGAACAGAGTTGGTGAAATTGGAGAGAATGCAAAAAGACAAGATGGCAGCCAGAGAACGCCGTCGATTTCACTTTTAAATTGCATTAAAGTATATGTTTTATTATATTTACCAACTCAAAAGTAGTGGGTAAACATGAAGACATATACAAAGAATAAATGTTGCTTCTTAGGCTCTCATAAAGACTCAGTTCATTAGCCCGATTTTTCGACCGTTTTATATAAGGCTGGTTTTCACCCCTGTACTGGAAGTAAGGGGTGAATCTTTTATCTAATGTAATGTATGCACATAGTACAACTATATACTTATATCTTATTTTATCAAATATAAATATAGAATATATATATTATAATATATATATTTATATTATATATATATATTATATTTATATTATATGTCGTGGGGGGGGTGATGAAAATGGGAAATATTGCGCCTAGAGCGGGACTCGAACCCACATCTCTTTGCATTCCGGACCAGTGTGCTAACCATTACACCACCTAGGTTCCCTGATATCACCATACTACCCACACCTACCTGTCTATGCGGCTCCTTGCCTGAGAGGTCAATGCAGACCACTACATATATATGTATATTATATTTATATTATGATATATATATATAATAAGATATATATAGTGTGTGTATGTATATACACATACCTAGATAAAAGATTCACCCCGTACTTCAAGTACTGGGGTGAAAACCAACCCATTAGAAAAACTGGCGAAAAAGTTTGACATGCTGGGGAAATAAACTGAGCTGGTAAATTCTTAATTTAAGAAGCAAAATATATTCTTCACATAAATCTTCACATTTACCTCTTACTTCTGATTTGAAAAATATAATAAAACATGCAGTTTAAGGAACTTTAAAAATAAAACCAACAGTGTTTTATCGCTGCCATCTTGTCTTTTTACATTCTCGCTCAGTTCACCAACTCTGTGCTGGTATAAGTAGCCATTTGACTCTGGAACCAGGGGTTCCACTTCCGGTTCCATACTAAAGCAGTTTTCGCCTGTATTTAGACTACGTTATGGTTCACCCCTGTACTTAGATAAAGGATTGACCCGGTTCTCACAGTACATGGGTGAATACCAGCCCTATATAAAAACGGTCGAAAAAGCGGGGAAATGAAATGAGAGCCTAATTTCACAATCTAAGAAGCAACATTTATTCTTTGTATATGTCTTCATATTTCCCTGCTAACTTTGAGTTGAAAAATATAATAAAATATCTAGTTTAATAAGATTTTAAAGTGAAATCAACGGCGTTCTATGGCCGCCATCTTGTCTTTTTGCATTCTCTCCCATTTCACCAACTCTGTGCCTATATATGTAGCCATTTGATCATGGAACCACAGTTTCTAGTTCCTGTCCCATACTAAAGCTATTTTCGCCCGTATTTCCACTACGTTGTTGTTCACCCGTGTACTACAAGTACCGGGTGAATCTTTTATCTACCCTGTACTGTAACTATGGGGTGAATCTTTTATCTAGCACATGCCTACCTTGGTGAAGCTAAAGCTTGCAAATTGTATACACAATATTATTAAAGTTGCATAGTCAGCATAAAATATTCGAAACCAAAATACCTATCTAAATATGAATGCACATATGATATCAACTTAGATACTTGCTGCACTTAATTACGCACGTTTTGCTGCATAGAACGGCATTCTAAGTCAATTTAATAGAACCTGTTACTACTGAAGCCTATGGGGTCAGAGTTTTGACCCGCAAACCAAAATTTATTTGGCATGTTTACACTTCAAATATCTCCCAATTGAGCCTTTAAGGTATTCCTTTTAAAGTTGCATAGTCCGATGGTTTTGAGTTTCAGAAAGTTTCTGAGATGATTAGGTTGATCGTTATAATGTATCTTACTTTAACTTGAAGTAACTTTTATTTTAAGTGGCTAACCTTTGAGATATTTGAAGTGCAACCATGCAAAATTAGTTTTGGCAAGCTTGTCAAAACTCTGACACCATAGCATGATTCTGCAGTAACATGATCTATCCAATTGCCTCACTATTCCCTTCTGCGTGGTGACAAATGCTTAATAAGTGTATCAGTATCTAAGCTAGATATGTAGAATCAAATTTAGATAATTTTTGGGGTTTTGACAATTTGATGATTTCATCAGACTATGCAGCTTTAAATCAAAGTTATTTCAAACTAAAGTAAGGTAGATTATAACGATCAACTTAGTACATTTATCTCAGAAAATGACAAAAACTCAAAACCATCAGGTTGGTTAGTTGTTGGAGATTTACGTCCTTGCAACATCTAAGGTCATATCAAGGGCCGTATGCACCAATCGGAGTTAGGGCCTTAACTGCGGTTTGGCTATCTCCACAGGGCTAACTGTGGAAAATCCGTATGCATCAATCGGTGCCAGTGCTAACCGCCGACCGTAGCCTAGGCTAAGCTACCCCAGTTTCAAATCGGGTTTAACTGCTAGCCGGGGCAGTTAGTGTGCGTGTGTGGCTCTCAATCTATTCAATGCTGTCATATTTAACAGAATTACATACGCAATAAGTGAAATCTTATCAGTTTAACCCTAAATGTGAAGCGATATTAACGCTGCTGCTGTAGCAGCGGCGATATTAATATTTTCGAATCGATGAATCTAAAGTAAACAAATCGGCACCTCCGCAGCGACGTCGATATACATACTGTCCAACGTCAACTAAAAATGGCCGCCGCCGCCGAATTGACAGCAATATATTATGCCCAAATCTATTCAATGTTGTCATATTTAACAGAATTACATACGCAATAAGTGAAATCTTATCAATTTAACTCTAAATTCAAACCAATATTAATGCCGCCACCGCATTGGTGGCATTATTCATATCGTCGACTGGAGGGAATTCCCAAATCTATAAATAAACTCACGGTCAGCTAGCCGCCCCGGTTAAGATATTAGTGCATACCACTTTACCTTTATCGCGGACCTCCCGCTAGCCGGTGCTAGCTGACCGAAGCTAGCGCCTAGCACCGGTTAAGCCTAGCACAACTTGGTGCATATGGCCCCAGGACGGCAAAACCATCAGGCTTCAGACTATGCAACTTTAACACAGTAATATCACACAAGACATAAACAATTCTATAAAGCACATACCTTTGCCTCCACACTTCAACGAAAAGCAGACCATCAAAATATAAGTGATTATCAGTTTGCAATCCATCCTGAAGTCCGTTAATAATTAGACTGTGCAGTAAGTAATTCCGGGGAGTCCTATCGGACCACACACAGCTCCCGACCGAAGAAAGATATCCGCTCTCCTCTCCAGCGACCATATGCAAACGCGCCACAGAGAGTGCGCATGAGCAGACGTCCGCGCAGTTAAAACAATGACACCACACACCCCGAGTTTTTAAATCAGCCGAAACGCCGAGAGTGCGCATGAGTAGACGTCCGTGCAGTTGAAGCAACGATATCACGCAACTGGGGTTCCTAAATCAGCTGAAACGCGGACAGTGCGCATGAGTAGACAGACGTCCGTGCAGTTGAAGTCATGATATCACGCAACCAGAGTTCCTAAATCAGCTGAAACGCCGAGAGTGCGCATGAGTAGACAACCGTGCAGTTGAAACAACGATATCACGCAATCAGAGTTCCTAAATCAGCTGAAATGCTGAGAGTGCGCATGAGTAGACAGACATCAGTGCAGTTGAAGTCATGATATCACGCAACCAGAGTTCCTAAGTCAGCTGAAAAGCCAAGAGTGCGCATGAGTAGACGTCCGTGCAGTTGAAGCAACGATATCACGCAACCAGAGTTCCTTAATCAGCTGAAACACTGGGAATGCGCATGAGTAGACGTCCGTGCAGTTGAAGCTACGATATCACGCAGCCGGGGTTCCTAAATCAGCTGAAACGCCAAGAGTGCGCATGAGTAGACAGACGTCCGTGCACTTGCAGTCATGATATCACGCAACCAGATTTCCTAAATCAGCTGAAACGCTGAGAATGCGCATGAGTAGACGTCCGTGCAGTTGAGGCTACGATATCACGCAACCGGGGTTCCTAAATCGGCTGAAACGCCGAGAGTGCGCATGAGTAGACAGACGTCCGTGCAGTTGAAGTCATGATATCACGCAACCAGAGTTCCTAAATCAGCTGAAACGCCGGAGCCTCAAGTTGGCCCTCCCCGCTGCCGCTGTTGCTGTTGGTTTGTTTGAAAAGGTCAAACACAGGGTGGTTGAACTGGTGTCCGGCAATTAAACTAATTGGGGGACATCGATTATGACAATTAACCCGGATGTTGCGGTGCCGCGCATGCGTCGTCCTTGAGTGGACGCCTGCCCACACACTGCGTTGTCGGCGCAGGCGAGTCGGCGTAGCTGTACGTATATATATGCATTAGGCCAACAACAACACAAATTGGTGATCGTCCCCGCCCCTGCCTGGAAAATCGCTCGCCCCTGATTTTAATTTTGTTAAATGTAATCGTTAAAAATGTGTCAGGCTAGCAGAATTTCAACTTTTGTATCAAATTCTTTGGTTTGACTCGGCCAGGGTCCAACCCCAGGAGTTTGAATCCCACGACCTACAAAAATGGGAGGCGGATGCTCAACTCATTTTGCCATCACGTCTGGTTATGTGTTACGTTTATATCATATGCCAGAAAAATGTAAATAAAAACCATCCCCCCGACCCTGATTTGTGTGATCAAACAGATGATCACCAATTCTTTTTTATTTGGCCTTAGTCTTCCTAGTCTGTCAGCAAGGGCGTAGCCAGAAATTAATCATACACCCCCCGCCCCCCTAAAAAAAAGATTGTAAGCACAAAATTGTTTGCACGTGCTTACGGGAAATTACAAAATTGTAAGCACAAAATGTATATATTCTTGTTTTAATTCTTCGCATGTGCTTACAATGCAAACAATGTATTTTGGGTTGTTCTTGGAGTTTTATGTCCTTGCAACATCTAAGGTCATATCAAGACAGATACCGACTTGTGAGCGTGCACAATGTAGGTATCTACGGCACCTGGTTAGGTTTGTTTGTTTGTTGTTGTTTTACGTCCTAGCAACATCTAAGGTCATATCAGGACGGGTACAGACTTGTGACAGTGTGCACTCATGGCAACTTTATAGTGCTGTCCCATTGGGAAATCAGGCTGTCGGCACCATGACCTGGTATCCCACTCAGTCACATTATCCTGACACTGAGCACACCAGTCCTTGCCCAGTCCTAATAATGCCGAGCGCCTGGCTAGGAAGTGACAAGTGTCAATGTTTAAGTCATTGGTTTGAGTCCCTTGGCTAGGCATTACTGCAATGTGTGTATGTGTCTATATATCTGTATGTATGTCTATCAGTGTCTATGTGTCTGTGTGTGTATGCCTAGTTTGTACGCGTTCACACATGCGTATGGCACACACACACACTAGCCGACCACGATGAGGGTAAATGCTGTTGCCCTAATGACTCCTGTCACTGAAAGCTTGTTACAGACACACTGAGGCTCATCCATTACCAGAGATAATGCCTACTTAGTACAAACACACTGTGTGTCATCAAGGGAAATAACGCAACTAATCCCCCCCCCCGCCCCCCACACACACTCCTCCCTCACCCCTACCACCACCATGATGGTACAGTAAACATATTCCAAGCAGTGGTCCAGCATTCAAATCCAGTGTCTTTGTTTGTTTGATGTTTTACGCCCTGGCAACTACTGAGGTCATATCAGGACGGTCCGGTGTGGTGGTTTATTGGTTGTTGGAGTTTTACGTCCTGGCAACATCTAAGGTCATATCATTATCAGGACGGGTACCGACTTGTGAGAGGGCAGACTCTTGATGACATTGTAGTACTGTCCCATTGGGAGACCAGGCCACCAGCCCCATGACCTGGTATCCCGTTCAGTTTTACGTCCTAGCAACATCCAAGGTCATATCAGGACGGGTACCGACTTGTGACAGTGTGCATTCCATGGTG
The DNA here is from genome assembly GCA_030323885.1 of Branchipolynoe longqiensis. NCBI lineage: Eukaryota > Metazoa > Annelida > Polychaeta > Phyllodocida > Polynoidae > Branchipolynoe > Branchipolynoe longqiensis. Next base: position 11,290,167 of record CM059193.1, on the reverse strand, counting down.
ACTTTATATATTTTTTTGTTTGTTGTTGTTTTACGTCGTAGCAACATCTAAGGCCATATCAGGGCTGATACCGACTTGTGACAGTGCGCACTCATGGCGACTTTATAGTGCTGGACCGATCACCAGATGCTAAGGTCAAAAGTGGCATTCAGAATACGAGAAAAACACAACAGGCAAGGGACAAATAAACCGACAAAGCTCAACACAGCAAAATTAAGTACCATCAGTCACAGGGAGAGCTTCAAGCGGGAGATGGACAGCGCTCTCGCACAATGGGAGGAGAAGGAAAGCCCAACACCAGATGAGGAATGGGCAGCGTTGCAGCAGGTTGTATACAACACAGCTAAAACTTATCTCGGCAAGCCAGACAAAAACATCAGGACTGGTTCGACCACCAACAATCAGGAGCTACAGAATCTTATGAGCAGAAGAGACAAGCCACCAGAGAGTGTTGCAGACCAGGAACACTAGATCCACCACTGCAGCATACAAAGATGCCTGCAGATTGCTACAAAAATGCACACCGTGCATTGAAGTCAGACTGGTGGGAAATGAAGGCAGAGGAGCTGCAGAGAGCTGCAGACAGAAACAACATGAAGGGCTTCTACAGCGGACTGAAGGAAGTGTGGGGACCCGTGAAGAAGGGAGCTGTTCACCTGAAATCAACAGATGGAACGGAGACCTTTTCCGACAGCAAGAGAGTTGTGGCAAGATGGAGCGAACACTTCCAGAAGCTACTCAACGTCCCTGGTGACATAGATCACGAAGCTCTGAACAACATCCAGCAGCGCATTACCAAAACATGCCTCGATGAGATTCCAACCATGGATGAGATGGCTAGAGCAATCGCCAGCCTGAAAGATGGCAAAGCACCTGGGGGTGATGGAATTCCTGCCGAGGTATGGAAGCATGGAGGAGACAATCTGCTCAAAAGACTGCACCAACTAATCACCAATGCCTGGGAGGAGGGTTCTGTACCCCAAGCATGGAAGGATGCCAGCATTGTAACCATCTACAAGAAAGGTGATCGAACAGACTGTGGGAACTATAGAGGAATCTCTCTTCTTTCCATAGCAGGGAAGATCTTCGCCAGGATCCTACTCAACAGACTATCTATTCACATAACACCTGGTGTAGTTCCAGAGTCACAGTGTGGCTTCAGAGGTAACCGGAGCACTGTGGATATGATATTTTGTCTCCGACAGCTACAAGAAAAGTGCATTGAGCAGGACCGACCACTGTACATGGTATTTGTCGATTTCACTAAGGCATTTGATACAGTCGGGAGGACCGGGCTATGGCAGCTACTGAGGAAGTACGGATGCCCAGAGAAGTTCACAACTATGATCGAGGCTCTACATACAGGAATGATGGCGAACGTTAGTGCTGGAGGGGAAGTCTCGGAATCGTTTGCGGTTACCAATGGGGTCAAGCAAGGTTGTGTACTGGCCCCCACGCTCTTCTCCATCTTCCTATCAGCAATGCTAGACGAGGCTTTCCGAGACATGGGGGATGGCATCTATATACAGTCCAGACAGAGCGCTGACCTATTCAATGTCGCACACTTCAGAGCGAAGACCAAGACTACTCAGATACTGGTGAGAGAGCTACTATTCGCAGATGACAGTGCGCTGGTTGCCCACTCTGCTGAAGAGACCCAGAAAATAGTGGACGCTTTCTCCGATGCATCAAAGAAGTTTGGCCTGAAAATTAACATCAAGAAGACAGAGGTGCTGTACCAACCCAACTCTATGAGAACCCGAGAGGAGGAGATCATGGTTGACGGAAACAAGCTGAACTCTGTTCCGGAATTCACCTATCTCGGATGCACAATATCAAGTGATGGACGCATTGATGCTGAGATACAGAGGAGGATGGCCAAGGCTAGCGCATCTTTCGGCCGACTACGCCAGAGACTCTGGAACAACCACCATGTGTCCATTCGGGTCAAAGGTAAGATCTACCGCGCAATCGTGCTATCCACCCTACTATACGGAGCCGAGGCCTGGACAGCGTACAGACAGCAGGTGAAAAAGCTGCATGCCTTCATGATGCGACATCTGCGTTCAATCATGAGGCTAACCTGGAAGGACAAAGTGACGAATAAGGAAATACTCGAACGGATGGGGCTGCCCTCTATGGAAGATCTTCTGATCAAAAAGAATCTCCGGTGGACTGGACACCTCATGAGGATGTCCATCAGACAGGCTACCAAGCAGATCCTCTATTCTCAACTGTCTTTTGGCTACAGAAAGAGAGGGCGCCCCCGTCTCCGGTTCAAAGATACCATCAAGAGAAACCTGAAGCTGAGAGACATTAAGCCCGACTCATGGACACAACTCTCACAGCAGAGAGCTAAATGGAGAGCGGCAGTCAAGTAATGAAAGCAGTCTTTGTCGCATCGCGACCGACAGCATGATGATGATGATGACCGACTTGTGACAGTGCGCACTCATGGCGACTTTATAGTGCTGCCCCACTGGGAGACCAGGCCACCAACACCATGACCTGATATCGCACTCAGTCACATTATCCTGACACAAAGCCAACCAGTCCAGAAAGCTAGAAAGTATTTAAACAAATAACAAATTAAGCGATTAAGGAAATGTTATTAATTTTCTTTAGAAAATCAATGCGGCAGAAGGGAAGGGAAGGGAATGGAAGGGACGGGAAAGAAAAGAGGTGAAGGGATTATTTATTCAAATTCAAACACATTCAGGCCAATTCGTGTTAAACTTTTCTCGTTGTTCTCATTGATAATCCCAATCATAGAAAATATCATCAAGAAATCCAACACAATTAAAATTGTTATTTCGACAGAACCATGCGGATCTGATTTGATTCAGATGGAGCTCACACAATATCCTATAACCACATAAGTTGGTTGGTTTGTTGTTGGAGTTTTACGTCCTGGCAACTTATAAGGTCATATCAGGACAGGTGGCGACTTGTGACAGTGTGCACTCATGGTGACTTTATAGTGCTGCTCCACTGGGAGACAAGGCCACCAGCACCATGACCTGATATCCCACTCAGTCACATTATCCTGACACTAAGCCAACCAGTCTAAGTCCTATCGTAATAATGCCGAGCGCCTGGCTAGGATGTGACAAGTATCAATTTTTAAGTCATCAGTTTAACTCGACCAGAGTTCGAACCCATGGGTTTGAATCCCACGATCTACCAAAACGGGAGACGGACACTCAAGTTATTCGGCCATCCCGTCTGGTAGGTCCGATGTGGAAATAGTGCAGATTGCTTTTAGAAGTCAGTACCAAGCATAGATAAAAGATTCACCCCGTACTTCCAGTACACGGGTGAAAACCAGCCTCATATAAAAAACGGTCGAAAAATCGGGCTAATGAAATGAGTCTTTATGAGAGCCTAATGTCACAATCTAAGGAGCAACATTTATTCTTTGTATATGTCTTCATGTTTACCCGCTACTTTTGAGTTGGAAAATATAATAAAACATATACTTTAATGCAATTTAAAAGTGAAATCAACGGCGTTCTCTGGCCGCCATCTTGTCTTTTTGCTTTCTCTCCCATTTCACCAACTCTGTTCGGATATAAGTAACCATTTACCATTCTACTTATTGTTCCATACTAACACTATTTTTGCCCGTATTTATATAAGGCTGGTCTTCACCCATGTACTACAAGTACCAGGTGAATCTTTTATCTATGCCAAGCAGTGCTTTCCAATTTGAACTGGATCTATCCGCGCCAGTTCAGTTGCGTTCCCGGTTTCAAGTTTGAATTCCACGGCCCTGTAATTGCCCGTGCCTGTGTTGTGCTAGAAGTTTGTTTTATTTAACGATGCCTCTAGAGTGCAATGATTTTTATCATCGGCTATTGGACATCAAACATATGGTCATTCTGACATAATCCTTTTTGGAGGAAACCCACTGCCACCACATAGGCTACTCTTTCCGATAAGCAGCAAGGGGTCTTTTATATGCACTTTCCCACAGACAGGACAGCACATACCAAAGCCTTTGATGAACCAGTCATGGAAAACTGGTTGGAACAGAAAATAGCCCAAACTGCAAATGTGTCCACTGAGCAGGATCAATCTGATGATCCAAACCTTCACAGGTGGACACTCTACCGCCTGAGCTACGTCCCGCTACCCTGTGTTGTTCTATGTATCCGTCTCGTATGTGTGTATGCATTAAAATGTCCAGCAATTTGAGTACACCCCCCCTTCTCTCGCTATATATATACATATATATATATATATGTATACATAACGGCTCACCCCATCCTCATCCTGTGCGGACCAGAAGGGATGGCCGAATGAGTTGAGCATCCGTCTCCAGCTTTGGTAGATCGTGGGATTCAAACCTACGGGTTAATTCGAATCCCAGTCGAGTCAAACCAATGACTTACAAAAGTGATACTTGTCGCTTCCTAGCCAGGCCCTCGGCATTATTAGGATAGGGCAAAGACTGGTTAGTTCAGTGTGAGGATAATGTGACTAAGTAGGATATTGGGTCATGTGGCTTGCTGGTGGCCTGGTCTCCCAGTGGGGTAGCACTATAAGGATGATATAAGTGTGCACTGTCACAAGTCGGTACCCATCCTGATATGACCTCAGATGTAGCCAGGACGTAAAATTCCAACAGCCAATCATCTTTCTCTCTCTCTCTCTCTTGCTCACTGTCCCCTCTCTCTCTCTCTATATATATATATATACATGCGGTATATATTTATATATATGCATATATAAACATATACATATATATATATACATATAATGATATATACAAATATATAACTGCTCACCCGATCCTCACCTTGTGCCAGGACGTAAAACTCCAACAACCATCCATCTTTGTCGCTCTCTCTCCCTCTCTACCATATACAGTAAAACCTCTCTAAATCGACCGGCTCTGAGACCGACTATAACTTATAAGTGGTCCATTTAGGGAGGTGGTCGGCTTAGGGAGTTAGAACATGGTTACAACGGTATTGTTGGGACTCAAATAAAGTGATCGATATAGGGGAGTGATCGATCTGTGGAGGTGGTCAGTTAAAGAGGTTTTACTGGATGTATGTATGTAGATATAATATATATATATATATATATATATATATATATGTGTATATATATATACATGTTCATATAGATACATATATATGTGTGTGTATATACATGTTCATATATATATATATATATATATATATATATATAACTACTCACCATATCCTCCCCGTCCTGATATGACCTTAGATGTTGCTAGGACGTAAAACAACAACAAACAAACAACAAACAAACAAACCATATCCTCACCCTGTGTCACGACGTAAACTCCACCAACCAATAATCTCTCTCTCTCCCTATATATATATATGTATATATACACACACACATATATATATATATATATATATATATGTCGTGGGGTGATGAAAATGGGAAATACTGTGCCTAGAGCGGGACTCGAACCCACATCTCTTTGCATTCCGGGCCAGTGTGCTAACCATTACACCACCTAGGCTCCCTGATATCAATACACTCCCCACGCCTACCTGTCTATGTGGTTACTTGCCTGAGAGGTCAGTGCAGACCACTACACTTGTCCCCCTGGAATTGTAAGTCTTGTAATGCTTACAATTACATACATACAGGCAATGCACTAACACATACATACACAGGGTAGGTTCAACAACCATACAGCGCAAAGCTTGTACAGGATCCTGATCACGGCAACCAGTGTCGTGGGGGTGATGAAAATGGGAAATACTGTGCCTAGAGCGGGACTCGAACCCACATCTCTTTGCATTCCGGGCCAGTGTGCTAACCATTACACCACCTAGGCTCCCTGATATCAATACACTCCCCATGCCTACCTGTCTATGTGGTTACTTGCCTGAGAGGTCAGTGCAGACCACTACATATATATATATATATATATATATATATATAACAGTTCACCCGATCCTCACCCTGTGAGGTGACATCCCCGCCCCCTGACTTCAGCAGCTCACCAACAGCGCCTCTGGCGAGAGGCGTCAGTAATGCATAGCGCGTGCGGCGCGCAACCTAAATGTCCCTTTAGCTATGGGGAAGTGCCCTCAAAGGTGTACATTTAGGTAGCGTGCCAGTAACTACGCCTTTAATGACAGTGCCAGTGACAAGAGTGTGAAATGCATCCACAACGCCGACTATGCTGTGTCTATATGCCTATTTGCGGATATATATATATATATATATATATATATATATATATACATGAACATGTATATATATACATATATATATATGGATATATATAATCCACACAAAAAATATATATGTGCTCTATACTCCATTATGGGAATATAAAAAAGGACACTATCTATCTTCAGTTCCCTATGTAATAGTATAGCACTGTATCCTATCTAACTGACCCTGTGTAGTATGATGACATGGGCCACACTGGCGCCACCTTTGAGGGGCTCTAGGCACTGTATGCCGGCTGTGTCTGGGTGTTAACGCGTATAGACCCGTCGGGACAGTCAAACCATATATATATACATATATACATACATATATATACTACAACTTTGATTTGATTGGTGCTTTGGCTGGGCGTTCACATTCCATGGCGCCTACCCGCACTGCAATCCAATTATCAGGAGTTATATATATTTTACCTTGGTACTACGCCTCAGGCTAGCTTCAGGCTAGGGAGAAGGAAGCACGTCAGGTACCAGCAATTAGCATAAGGATCTCGCACTGTGAAGACGTGTGCGAGGTGACAGCGGTCTTTATCGACGAATAACTACGTAATTCGCAGTAAGTTGGACTATATTTTTCACAGGAGTGTTTATTAAGACCTGTAGAGTCTTTGGTGCAAGTTATAGGAAATTGGCGAATTTATTAAAGTAATTATTAGCGTTTTACCGTTCGAGTGCCGGTACGCTGTAGTTTGGGTTCGCCATTATTTCTTGCCGGTTCGATTATCGCTATAGTAATGCGTGGTTGAGACTTTATGGGTCTGTAACCCAAGAATACCGGAGGATACGTATTTCTTGTGTATTTATGCTTTGGTTTTGTTAATTTATTGAATTAATTGTGCATCTCGTGGTGTTTTTTCGGTAATTTAATATACGCCGATTCGGCGTTGTTGACGGCTGGCAAGGGAGCGAGGCCCGTAAGGGGTGTCTGGAACTGGATTTTCGGTTTGCTCCTGCCAAGCCTATATCTTTGCAGTTTTATTTAATTTATTTTAATTTATTAAATATGAACTCGTAAGGGGTTGTCAGAATTTTGCTTCAGTTAGCTGAGAGTAGTAACTACTTTTCTGTTTGGTGACGGAGCCTCATTCGTATTTTTGGGATTATTTCCGCGGTCTCTTTTATGGATTCGCATTGGAAATAATCTTGGGTTTCTTTTATAGACTCCCCATAGTTAGGCGTACGCTCCGAGTTTCGTAGCATTTTCTCCAACTTGCTGGCGCAGTAGCCGCAGGGGGGAGAAGTGTACGGTACAGAGAGTGTGGGAGGGTACTGGTTTACTGGTCCCTACCCCTCGTTTGGTTTGGTTCACACCGACCTACGACAAACTTAGCTTATCCACGCCTGTGTAGAAACAGTTTAAAACGGTTTACTACACCACTAGATGCACAATGGTTATTCAATTAATCTTGCGTGACATTTAGTCAATGTGCCATGGCTGTTTGGTAACTCTCGTTCGATTGTTTCCAGATTTCTGATGGCCACGAAGCGCGGTAAGACGGTGGCGCCAGCTGCCGCAGAGGGTCGCCCACCGGATGAGTCCGATGAGGGGCAGGTGTTGGCGGTTCCTCCGTCGCCTCGGCCCGGGATGCATGGTATGTCGGATCCAGACGACAGTTGTGACTCGGTGGTGTTGCGAGTGCCGCCACTGGATTGGGAAGCCCGGATGGAGATGTTGGAGTTACAGCTCCTTAACCGTGACCAGGCTACTTTTCATCGAAAGAAAAGGTCACCTCCTCCAGAGACTGACTCGGACGAGGAAGCAGTTGGTGGGGAAGAGGAGTTGTCAGGGATGATGATTCATCTTCGGACCCAATGCGCCGGGTTAAAAAGAAGAAAGTTAAGAAAGCAGTGGTCTCGTCAGGAGACGAGTTCACAAAGGCAAGAAAGAAGGTGGTGAAAAAGAAGACAAAGAAAAGGAAGACTAAGAAAAAGAAGAAGAAGAAAGATTCTTCTTCAGATTCTTCCGATGATTCATCGACAACGGAATCAGATTCAGAGATTGACCGAGTGGGGTTGTTTGCAAAGATAGGTGGCAAAGTGCGCAAGAAATGCGCTAAAGAAAAAGCCAAGAAAGTCCTTACAACAACCATGATGAGAGAAACTATTAAGGGGCACTTTAATACTTTCAAACCGGCGGAAGTAATCACCAGGCTGGGTGTACAGCTGACGGGGATTAAAGGTGTTCCTCATTCGCAGGTGAAGGAGATGGACAAGGATGTTCATCTGAATGAGGAGAGGAAAAGGTTTGAGTTGACTCTTTTCACAGTTCACAAGGCGGTCCTTGGGGCCTTGACAGCGATTGCTCCAGTGGCCAATCGTATGCAAACTGAGAATAAGTTCTCTTCGCTGGCCAGAACCATGGATAAGGGTCTGGGCATGTTAACGGCTGCCGCTAACTATATTTCGAGTAGACGGTTTGAGAATGTCTTCAAGGCCGTCTGTACGGATGCTGGTAGGGAGGTAGCCAGGTCCAAGAAAATTGTCGACAATGATGGGAAGGAATATACTCTTTTCCTTCCTCCCAAGCCAATAAAGGGAAAACCGTTGGACAAAACCAAGATGTTTGGCGGCCAGCTCCAGTATCTCTTCAAGGGAGTGGAGGCTGAAGCTAAGTATGGGAAGAATATAGACAAAGGTAAGCCGGTGGAACCTAACACTCAGTTTCGTAAAACTCGAGTGGATTTTCGTCGGCCCCCTGCCAGAGGAGGAAGGCCGGGACCGACTTTCCAGCCCAGAGGTCGGGGTCAGCGCCAGTCATTCGGCTGGAACGACGGAAATCGACCGTTCAGGAGGGAGTTTACTCCCACCAAGCCGTTCCCCCCTCCAGGGAACAAGTAGATAGGGCTACGCAAACCTCCATGGCTGTCAGGTTTCCGTCAAATCAAAGGAGTAGGAATGAAGATCAGGAGACTGATAGTTCCAGATTGGGACATGCAGCCATGGTTAGTAGGAGTGGCCCCCGGAGCCAAGGAACCTATACAATTCCCACAAGGCCGGTGGAAGATTCACGGAGACTTGTAAATAATACACCTTTGGGAATTCCGTTTTTCAACAAATATTTACAGCAGTTTGGGTTAGATAAGGTTACTCAGGAGAGATTAACTTCCCATGTTTGGAGGAAAGGAACTGTTAAGTTATATTCAAGTTATTTGAAGAAATGGGGGCTTCATTGTTTGCTTATGAAGGTAAAACCAATGAAGCCTACAATTGTACAAGTAATTAGATTTTTAAGGATGCTGGAAGATCAGGGGTTGGGGTTTGGAGCGCTTAATGCAGCAAGATGCGCTTTATCCATTTTACTTCCCCGAATTGATGGACAGACAATTGGGAAACACCAAGTGGTTTGTTGGTTTTTTAGATCGGTTTATGAAAGAAACCCTCCAAAGCCAAAATATAATAGGTTTTGGGATGTGTCAATTGTGTTCACACTATTTAAGAGTTGGCCTAGTAATAGGAATTTAGATTTAAAACATCTAGGATTTAAGGTAGCAGTATTATTGCTGTTAGTCACTGGACACAGAGGACAGACGATTGTAGCATTGTCATTGGATGGTTTGGAGATAGATCGCAAGGAGGCGACGTTTGATTTACACCAATTGTTAAAGTCAAACCGCACAGGGGATCCATTATCTACAGTGCATTTGAACAGTTTCCCGGATGACAGACAACTGTGTGTAGTGTCTGCCATACGGGTCTATTTATCCAAGACAAAAGTTATTAGGAATTCAAGACAATTATTGGTGAGTTTTATTAAACCACACAAAGGTATTTCAAGAGACACTCTGGCACGATGGACCATTATTGTCCTGAAGGCAGCAGGAGTGGACACGGGACGCTACGCTTCCCATTCAACACGAGGAGCCATGGTCTCCAAAGCAAGACTGCTAGGGATCTCAGTGAAACAGATCCTGGCACACGCAGGCTGGAAGACTGCTAGATCATTTGCAAAACATTACAACAAACGACTAGAAAAGTCGAGCTGCCTGGCCACACGCTTACTCACCAATTAACAAGACAGGTGAGAAAAGTTAAAAGTATTAATACTAATGAATACTGTATGAAATGTATAAAACTATAACTGGTTATGGTTTTGAATATGAATGAATTAAGGATGAAAATGAAGTTATGTAAAATTCTCCCTAGCCTGAAGCTAGCCTGAGGCGTAGTACCGAGGTAAAATAGTATAGTTATACGAATCTTACCTGGGTATAGATGATGGATAACTGTTGTTTTCCCGAGGTACAAGCCTCGGTTAGATGTTGGCTAGGGCCCGCCCTCCACACCCTGCCACATCTATCATGTTTGCTTGTGCCAAGACGAAAACATTAAAGTATCCATTTGAGTTTAAGATCATTTTTATCCTGAATAAGTAGGTAAAGATTGCTGGTACCTGACATGCTTCCTTCTCCCTAGCCAACATCTAACCGAGGCTTGTACCTCGGGAAAACAACAGTTATCCATCATCTATACCCAGGTAAGATTCGTATAACTATACTATATATTATATATATATATATATATATATATATATTATTTATATCTATATATGTGTAGTGGTCTGCACTGACCTCTCAGGCAAGTAACCAAATAGACAGGTAGGCATGGGTAGTGTGTTGATATCAGGGAGCCTAGGTGGTGTAATGGTTAGCACACTGACCCGGAATGCAAAGAGATGTGGGTTTGAGTCCCGCTCTAGGTGCAATATTTCCCATTTTCATCACCCCCCCCCCATGACACTGGTTGCCGTGACCATGATCCTGTACAAGCTACGCACTGTATGGTTGTTGAACCTACCCTGTGTATGTATGTGTTAGTGCATTGCCTGTATGTATGTAATTGTAAATGTAAGCATTAAAAGACTTACAATTCCAGGGGGATGAGTGTAGTAGTCTGCAATGACCTGTCAGGCAGGTAACCACATAGACAGGTATGCATGGGTAGTGTGTTGATAACAGGGAGCCTAGGTGGTGTAATGGTTAGCACACTGGCCCGGAATGCAAAGAGATTTGGGTTCGAGTCCCGCTCTAGGTGCAATATTTCCTATTTTCATCACCCCCATGACATGAAAAAATCCTCCGGTGCGACTGACACTGGTCTACATCCGGTGGAGGAGAGGAGGGTAGGTGGAGCCACCTGTACAGTGTTGGTCTTATGGAGTATAACAAATAAGTAATAATTAACCCCTACATATCTTTATACTTGCATAATTCGTTATACATCACATATATATATCTACATAGATATATATATACATAGGGCATATATATCTATGTAGATATATGCATATCTCTATCTATATATATATACATATATACATAGATATATATATACATAAGGCCTATATATCTATGTAGATATATGCATATCGAATTATATCTACATATATATATATACATAGGGCCTATTCTCTATGTAGATATATGTATAGATAGAGATACATAGATATATAGGCCCTATGCATATATATCTATGTAGATATATTTCGAGAGATATATATATATGTCATGGGGATGATGAACATGGGAAATATTGCGCCGAGAGAGGGACTCGAACCCACATCTCTTATATATATATTCTATATACTCTCTACAGGCGCTACTCCATTGTCTGCAAGACTGAAGGATGCCAACAATATTCTCTCTCTCTATCTCTCTCTCTCTCTGTCTCTCTCTCTCTATATATATATATATAAACAGCAAGTGATCTATACAACTCTGAGGAATGAGTACCAAGAACTGCCGGTGGCAGCGCCACCGTAGGCAAATGAGTGCCGCAGTGAATAGATCTGGGTCTGTTAGTGGACAATAACGGATCATAATAATAATAAGAAATACCTCATACCGATGATTTTATACACGTATATAAATATACTAACTATATATATATAGATATCTAGATACACGAGACAAGGCGGGGTGGCTAAATCGGTAAGACCGCTGGCTTACATTGCGAGACGTTGTGGGTACATCTCCCACAGAGTCAAACCATTAACTTACACAATTGATACTAATTGTTCGTGATGCTCAGCAACATGGGTAATTTGGCATTTGATCGCCGCCATAGCTTCGTAGCCTTAAGGTTAAATACTTGTGCTGCCACCTATCTACTTATGGGGGTAATTCTTTCTGACTTCTGCGTCAGCGCCGTCTGGTTATTCGTATTTGATACGTAAATACTTCGAGATGCTAACTCTGTCTTACTGACCTGCCATCTGCGGTAGACAGCTCGAACTAACGGCCAAGGCGCCTATATAAGGCCCGTCTCAGCAGCAGAGAGCTCACTTCGACACGGCCACAGGAGGACACTACCTGGCTTTGAACTGCCATCCCACCCACCCCTGCTAAAGACTATATAGGGCATAGGGTTAAAGCTTATTGACCTCTTTGTGCATAACTCATTGGCTTATCTCACTGTGCTTATTCTGTTGAACTTAATATGTGCTTACTAAAATTGACATGTGCTTACTACTGACTCATTATCGAAGAAGAAAATAAATCCAACTTTAAACTCATATGTGGTGTCGGTGTCAAATTACACCCTAGCCTGGCGCTCGGCATTGATATGAATTTTATGATACGGCAAGGACTGGCTTGCTCAGTATCAGGACAATGTGACTGAGTGGGCTATCAAGGTCATGGTGCTAGTAATCTGATCTCCCAGTGGGGTAGCACTATGAAGTCGTCATGCGTATACGCTGTCACAAGTCGGTGCCTGTCCTGACATGACCATAGGATGTAAAACCCCAGCAAACCAGGAACACATCTAGATCCAAGCATGCCTGTGTATCTATCATGTAATTATACAAGTTAATGCACAGTAAACCGCAGAGTGCCTCATTTATGACGTCAGTCAGTAAGAAAAACATACACCCAAAACATAGACGTTAATAATTGCCAATTCGCAACTGGTCGCGTGCAGGATGTTCTGGTGGAAGGATTTATTTATGGTTTTGTTTGTTGTTTTACGTCCGAGCAACATCTAAGGTCATATCAGGATGGGTTCTGACTTGTGACAGTGCTCCCCCTCACTCACCTAGAAAAATTCTGACTTGTGACAGTGCCCCCCCACCCCCCCCCCTCACTCCCCTATCTCCCTCTCTCTCTCCCCTCACTCTCAGAGGACTGTGGTTGGGCTCTTAGGCTGCCTTTTTCCTTCCCCCCCCCCCCCTAGCCCCCCTCGCCCCGCCCCCCCATTTCTCTGACCACTTCCCATCGGAAGCCAACTCCCAACCACATGGGACCACTTTCAGCGGTGCCCATACAGTGCTGCAGATTTGCAGCCTTCAGCGCACCAATGCGACAGAAAACTCCCCAAAAACAAACAAGTGCGCACTCGTGGCGACTGTATAGTGCTGCCTCACTGGGAGACCAGGCCGCCAGCACCATGACCCAATATCCCACCCAGTCACATTATCCTGACGCTGAGCCAACCAGTCTTGCCCTATCCTAATAATGCCGAACGCCTGGCTATGAAGCGACAAGTATAGATTTTTAAGTCATTGGTTTGACTCGACCAGGGTTCGAACAAACAAGCCTATGGGTTCGGATCACCCGATCTCCCAAAACAGGAGACGGACGCTCAACTCATTCGGCCATCCCGTCTGGTCCTTTATTTATGGTGGCCATCCATTACGGGCCTACATCAGTGTGTGGTGTGCGTTGTTATGTGATAATCTGCTGCGTGCAAATATGTCACTTCCGCTACCCTTTTGCAGTCGGTCACAGACAGTCATGGCACCGTCCAATAGACTACATCACCGTTCCAGCGGCACGGTGCATTGTGGGATGCGTCAGAGTAAAACAAACCGTGAGAAGCACATGGCACATGCTGATACACTGGGTGCAGTTATGAAATGTGCTAGTTTCAGCTCATCTCAGCTCTTGTCTGAACCATAGAACACTAACTAAAAAAATATATATAACCCAAATTAAGATATTAATCTTTTATCCAGCATTGCATTTACATGAATATAATTAGCACATCTTATGCCAGGTTCATTTAGATTTCGACAAATCTGGGCACTTAGACTAGTGTTAGAGCCATAGCCAGAGTCAGTTTTATTTATTTTATTCATGTTTTTTTTAATATTCTATGGTTAATGACATATGTAGCAATAGAAAATGAGTAGGGTTAATCAGATATTGGTTATATATTTCTTTGAAACAAGTTTTTGTTCACACATTTGACAATTTAATATTTAGAACAAGAATTACTTATGGCTAATCAATAGTGATGTAAACATCAGCCTGTAAAGTGACTGAAATTGTATGTTTCTTAGCTCAAAATGCTTAATTATGGAGAGTTGTATCTTAAACATATTCATTATATTATTATATTGCATCCTTCCATCCATGTTTGTGCCAAATTGTTATGTATTTCTATTAATTTTGAATAAAATGGAAGTTTTGCCCTACGCGTATCGGCAAACTCAATGGCTGTACGCCTTTGCTTTGCTCCCAATGCCGTTTTCAGCACATGTGCACTCGGAACCGTGATCTCGTCTATAGTATCGTGTTTACTACACAACACTAGGGCATTGTGAGTAAACTTTGCCAAAGATACATTTAAAAAAATGAGGAGCCACACATACGTGCAATCACACAGTAAAGGCTGTGTTATATAGGAATCGACTGCGTGCGAATGTTATTATGCATTTATCATAACTTTAGTTTAATTTGTTGCTAGAGAAATATTGTTTTTATATGTGAGATTTGTCAATGTTCACAAATTATGATTTAACCTTTAAAGCAGGGTCCATACACATGCGAAGATACAAAATTCAAGGTTATTTCAAGTCTATTCAAGGCTGTTATTGATAGGAATTCAGGACTAGTTGACCGCTACCTTTTTGACCGGATGAAAATAAAGGAAAATAGTGATCCTGGTTTTCGACCTGGCGCCTCTCCGATTGGTTCATAATCTAAAAAACGCGACCTATTTGTATGCAGGCGATTCTCATATCACAGGGTCACTGTGGTAACCATGACAATGTAGATGAAAGCAGGAATTCCCAACCCAAACAAGCAGCTCATTGACATGGACTTTATTCAAGGAAACATGTATAGTAGTAGTGTTCATCAATAGGGAAGTACAGCAGTCAAATGTTCGTCGACTCAGGCCCTCAACCCTACCGCTTGATATTGTTTGTCTGTTTGTAGGGATGGGTGGGCCGCCGTTGAGTAAAGCTGGCAATGTTGCTTGTCTGGCTGCTGGAGGCATAGCGGTAGATTCAGGATCTGGCGCGCCGATGACGACCGGAAGTGACGTCACGAGTCTCGCGAGAGACCTAGTTCGCGGGAATTCCAGTAGGGGCGTGGTCGTTAGCGGGATCAAACCCAGGTGGTGCCACCGGGGAGACTCCTTGTTCACGCCAAAATTACCCATGTTGGCGAACCAACATGAATGATGTACATCATCAGATGGATCTTGGGATTAAAGTAGCATAACCGATAAAAACATCAAATTTCCAAAAGCAAAACACTCATCTAGATTTGAACCTGCATGTCCAACTTGAATACTGGTGCATTTATTAATGTTGCGTAATCTGATAAAAACATCAAATTTCCCAAAGCAAAACACTCATCTAGATTTGAACCTGGATACTAATGCGTTTCTTAAAGTTGCATAGTCCGATGGTTTTGAGTTTCTGTCATTTTCTGAGATAAATATATGAAGTTGATCATTATTGTAATGTACCTTACAGGATGTTGAAAGTAACTTTGATTTTAAATGACTAACTTGGCAGATGTTTCAAGGTCAAGTATACAACATTCTACTAATTTGGGTGTGCTTGTCAAAACCCCGAACCCATTGGTTTCAACAGTAACACGTTATATTAAATCGACTTGGTATGCCCTTCTATGCAGCATCAACTCATCATCATCATGCCGTTGGTCGCAATGTGACAAAGACTGCTTTCATATTTTAACCACCACTCTCCATTTAGCTCTCTGCTGTGAAAGTGATGTCCATGAGTCGGTCTTAATGTCTCTCAGCTTCAGGTTTCTCTTGATAGTATCCTTGAGCCGGGTACGAGGGCGTCCTCTGACAATGGGAATGCCCATAGTTAAGGTCAGGGCCGAAGGTGGCTCCACCAGTACCAGTATGCAGTATAGGAGGTGAATACATCGAGGATAATGGTTGGTAGATAATGAAATAGAATATTAATAATAATAATTCACTTCCACGCCTTTATACTTGCATAGCTTGTACATCACATATATTTATATTTATTTTTATTTTTATATAATATGAAAATATCTGAACGGGAGTGATTAGCGCACTATATGCCAAATGTGAGAATAAGGGTGGTTGGTTGTTTGAGTTTTACGTGCTGGAAACATCTAAGGTCATATCAGGACGGGTACCGACTTGTTACACTGTGCACTCATTGCAACTTTATAGTGGTGCCCCACTGGGAAATTAGGCCGCTGGCACCATGACCCGATATCCCACAGTCACATTATCCTGACACTGAGCTAACCAGTCCTTGCCCTATCCTATCTATGCTGAGCGGCATGCTAAGAAGTGACAAGTATTAATTTTAAAGTCATTGGTTTGACTCGACTGGGAACTGAACTCCCAAACTTCCACACGCTAGGCCCGCGCTCTACCGAGGAGGTATATATGATATTTGGTGGATTTTCTACCATATATATACATTGTATGGTGAATTCTGTATTTTATATCTACATATATAATGAAACTGTCTCAAAAGGTGCTAAGCAATATGGGACAAAACTTTGTCCATTGTAATGATCAACATACTATCTGCTTATATCTTTATGCATTTGCTCAGGATAAACTGATATTGATTTGAAGCAAATGTCCTTGTGTTTTCAGTCTAGCCATTTCTGTGCTGTTTTGTGTCAATCGTTACAATGGACAAAACAAAAAACCAGATGTTTTATTATATTTTTCAACGCAAAGGTAGCGGGGAAATATGAAGACATATACAAAGAATAAATGTTGCTTCTTAGATTGTGAAATTAGGCTCTCATACAGACTCATTTCATTAGCCCGATTTTTCGACCGTTTTTATATAAGGCTGCTCTTCACCCGTGTACTGCGAGTACCGGGTGAATCCTTTATCTAGTGTGAACGGTGCTTTATAAAAGTTGCCAATTCAGCGACAATGGCTTCTGACTCGTAGACATGGATGTGTTATTTGATGCATTAACATCACGTTTATTTCCTAGTTGACATACTTGCCGAGACGTAAACAGATACTTCATAGGGCAGTCAGGGGCATGCGATGGGGCAGGGTAAGATGTGGGTGGTGGTGGTACATTCAAAGGGTTCTTTTGATTAATTGCATTTTGTTGTCAAGATATCCCCATTACTGCTGAGAAAATCACCACCTGGAAATTAGGACAGACATTTTAAGGGATGTAAAGTGGGAAGAATTGTGGGTGGTGGAGGGTGGTGGTGGGTGGTGGTGGGCGGTGAGGTGGTGTGGGGTGGTGTGGGTGGTGTGGGGTGTGTGGGTGGGGTGGTGTGGGTGGTGTGGGGTGGTGTGGGATGGTGTGGGGTGTGTGGGGTGGTGTGGGTGTGTGGGTGGTGTGGGTGGTGTGGGGTGGGTGGGGTGGTGTGGGGTGGTGTGGGGGTGGTGTGGGGTGGTGTGGGGTGGGGTCGGGGTGGTGTGGGTGGTGTGAGGTGGGTGGGGTGGTGTGGGTGGTGTGCGGTGGTGTGCGGTGGTGCGGTGGGTGGTGGAGGGTGGTGGAGGGTGGTGGAGGGTGGTGGTGGGCGGTGTGGGGTGATGGGGGTGGTAGTGAGGAGTGGTGCTGGGTGGGGATGCGGGGTGGTGTAGAGTGGTGGTGTTGTGTGGTGGTGTGTGGTGGGGTGGGGTGGGGTGGGGTGGGGTGGGGTGGGGTGGTGTGGAGTGTACGGAATGGTGCTGGATTGTTGTGCAAGGTGATGCAGGGTGGTGGTGGTGGGTGGTGGTGGCAGAAGGTGATGTGGTGTTGCAGGATGACTTGTTGTCAAGTAGGACTATCACTAGAAGTAGTAATACTAACAATAGTATCAGAATAGCAGTGGACACGCGTGGTATTTGGTGGCGCCACCGTGCGGGTGACGCCGGGGCGCGGCGGGTGGCGCCACCGTGCGGGTAGTGCTGGCTGGGACGCCAGTCTGGCCGACTCCACCTGACACAATGCAATGAAAGAACCGACCCGCCATTTTTAATATTAAGTATATTCACATAACTTCTACACAACTCTCCATCCCTTTTAATTGTTTTATTTATCATGAGCCCGCCTATCCTCAGAAAATCCTCATTGGATAGGTGCCCAGGGGCCGCCTGTGGATCCTTTGACCCCGTTCGCCGAGCAGGCTACCTCCGGATCCCCAGATTTACCCTGCGACCGGTGTCGCGGTTTAGATTCTCCATGGGTTTACATTCTACGCTCAGGGTTCTGCACATGTGTGTATTCGATTAACATGACCGGGGAAACTCAGGTCACCCGAGTTGCTAGAAATTCAAATAGAACACCATGAGTGGAGTCGACAAAAACACGTGTTATGTAAACAAACAAAAAAGAACATGTTTTGGATTAAGCCACCATTTTTCCCACCCCAAGTGTGGGGAAGCGTATTCGATTATTCAACCCGAGTCTGTAGGATGTGCGCATATGCCAAAAAGTGGCTTGTGTGACCCGAGTTGATTAATCGAATACGCCCAATTTGGCGGAAATGCCGTTCGATTTTGATGCATGCGCAGAACCTCCGCATAGAATGTAAACCCACGGAGAATTTAAACCGCAACACCGGCACCAAAACGCACATCCTGATTTAACCCTAGATGTTGCCAGGATCAGCCAAATAGCTACACTCTTCATCCAATTTGATCATTTCTGGCTACACCCCTGTTAGTTGTTGCAATATCACTGAAAAACACTGATGTATTTTGTCACTTTTCAATATTGAGAAACAAGTCTAAGAGGGTAGTTAAATTCTGAAGTTAAAACACACAAAAGAAAATTATGCATTTCGAAATAACATGAGACTTGGCCCTGACAGCAGTAATATTCCGGTGGCGCCACATAGCGGCTCATTTCTGCAACATCCTTTTAGCCACCTAGCGGTTTATTATTGAAACTAGAATGGCAACAAGTACCAAGAGAAACGCCGTTTGCGCTATTTCAAGGCGTATTCGATTAATCAACTCGGGTCAACTGATCCAATTTCTCGCGCATGCGCACATCCTAGAGACTCGTGTTGAATAATCGAATACGCTTCTCCACGCCAAAGACCCTATAACACTAAGACGGCACACTCAGCCTGTAGGGTAGGAGGGGTAAGTTGTGCCACAGGGTAAGTTGTGCCACCCCCTCTCCAGGCTATCTGAGTGGATATTCAATTCTTTATTTCAGACTCAGGATTATGGTAGTTACATAATTTGGTCCATAGTAGGTAGATATAAGAATTAATATGAATAGGATATAAGTAATAGTATGAATACTACCATACTAACCAATGTCAAAATGTTGGTCTACATACACTAGTTTGTACCAATGCCTCCATATGGCAAACATAAATCTGAGATCACTCTCTTCTATTTTTACAAGTCCCTGTATTATAACATTTTCTGACTTGTCAAGTCTAGTAATAAATTTGAATATTAGATTCCTGATAACAGCCTGGAAGGCTGGCATATCAATATTGGCAAACAGCTGACTAGCCCTGTGATACCTAGGTAGCCAGAGTAATAACCTCATAATGTCATTATATACTACATTCAGTTTTCTAATGCTATACATTCTATATATGACTGAAAGATGCTGCCACCTGGTGATTATTGCTATCTCACAACATTTCATGTTGACGTAGATGCCATGCAGCATTTCTGAAGAACACATATCCTGCGACGAAAAATACTAATTTGGGTGTCTAAAGTCGATCTTGGGAAAACAGGTTTGTGAATTTCTTATGTGCTCACTCTATAGATTATCCTGAAATCATATGTGGTGCATGATAACTAGTATTAGATAGCTATTGTGTCCGGTTGTTTTCACATTAGCTCTATCACTAAAGATGCGCTGACCTAATTAATCAGGAAAGGTCAATAGAGGCAGACCAAAAGGAGACAGATGAACTCGATTAAGATGGTAATGGCATGGCTATCGATCATCAAATTCAGGAACAGCAGAATAATGTCTGTAGGGACATTTAGGATTCTCCCCCCACCCCCCGGTGATAATCTCCCTGTCTTACCATCCACTTCAGCATCAGGTGCTGACCTTGACAAATCACCGATGTCTCCCCATAGTTCTGATGATGTGTATGTGTCCCCATCCGCAATTCTACCCATTCCAAAGGCCGGCCCTAATATAAAGACTACCATGAAACATAACAAAGGTAGTTCCAGGATCATGACTGACACACCTATTAGAGATGCAGTTGCTGCAGCCTTGGAACAACACCAATTGAAAAAGGGAAATGCCACTAAGCCTACAGCAAAAAAGTCTCTGTTCAAAATAGACAAAAAACAAGTAGGCCTGATAGAGCAGCATGATGATGACGAGACAAGTTCCGATTCTGATCTAGAATCGGTTGAATATAAGGATACATCAACCGATGATGACGGATTTACAGAGAACGAGATAATTGAAGGGGATTTTGTTGTGGTGAAAGTTTCAGGAAAGTTAAGCAGTAAGCACTACATTGGAACGGTCGATGTTGTAGATGACGGTGATGAATTTGAGGGCGTGTTCTTGCAAAAGGTGGCTAGCAAGATCAATGCTGAAGATGTTTTCTTTATTCCAAATCCACAGGACCAAGCCTCCTTCAACAGGGATGATATCATCCATAAACTTCCCAAGCCAATGACTACTGGGAGATCTGCGTGAAGATCCTGCCAACTTGTCTTCACATGCAACCTTAAAAAATGGCAAGTTGCCTAGATACTGGCCTAACGCACATGTAAGCTGATGTAAAGAAACTGTGAACATATAGGCCTATATTTTCGATCTGTATACCAGGTATGCAGGTATTGCAATACCTCAGGGAGTTTGACGCCCCTGCCCTGCAGAGTTGTAAACCACTGCCTTGTGGTACAGGTTCTTGACAGAACCGAAGGCTAAGGGAGCAAACCTTGAACAGAAAACCATGTCACTGTGGCAGCATTAAGGGCGGTTGATGTATGGAACTCCCAACATCTCCCGACCAGCCACTGCAGGGACAAATAGTTTTGCGCCTGTGTGGACATGTTCTTGCCGGTGTGAAACCTCTACTTGCTCCCCGAGAGAGTGCCGCTGGTAACTTGCAAAAGCCAGCAGCACTTCAACACTTTTGCAGGCAGCTTTCATGAAATGTACTTAGCTAAATGGAGAGCAGCAGTCAAGTAATGAAAGCAGTCTTTGTCGCATCGCGACCGACAGCATGATGATGATACCAGAAAACGAATGACATTAGTCTATAGATTGGATTTAGAACATTTTGCTATTAGTGATCAATATCGACATATTTTGTATTGTATGAAAACAACTATTCTTATAGTCTACTGTGCAAGGACCATGAAGGAGTTATCCATAGATTACTATTTCTTCTTTGCAGCAATAACTGATGCAATTATTTAATACTTTAATACTGCTGAATATGAAGACATGTCCTTATTTTACATTAGTAGGTACTTCGGTTTATAGTGTTAAGCTAGAATCATATCAATATTCTATAAACATTGTCTTGCATTTAAATGTAGGTCCACTTCTATGTCAGTTCATTTCCATTGGATTTTGGCAGCGGCTGTTTAAGATGCATTAGAACCCAAATGGCCAACATTATAACATAGCAGTAGTATTCTATAGTCCTTCATATGTCCATACACAGTTTTTTCTGGGATGATTAGGCCTACTATAAGTTTTGTATCCATGCAACAAATAAATGTATTATGAACAGTGTGAGTGTTATGGCCATTTCCACGGTTTTGCAAAGTGTCACATCTTTCCCCTAAGGGTGGCACAACTTACCCCATAACTGGTAAGTTGTGCCACTTTACAAAACATTTTCAACCTCCCACCACACCATTATGAGACATCCTGTGGTGTTAATATTGCCCACATATGTGAATAAGACCTTGCTGTTTGAGACTCGCTATTCATTTTTGTGGAAATGGCACATCTTACCCCCTCCTCCCCTACTGCGTAATCAAGAGAACAGCCAGCGCACCAGGTGGTGGGTTTGATCATTTTGATAGCGTAGGAGTGCCAGAAGAAACCCTGCTGTCGCTTGGTAGGTGTGTGGTGGGGGTTTATGGATGTGGTGGGGGCTTAGGGATGTGGTGGGGTGTAGGTATGTGTGTGTTGGTTGTGTAGGTTTGTGGTGGGTGTGTGTGCTGGGGGTGTAAGTGTGTGGTGTGTGTCATGGGGGTGTAGGTGTGTGTGGTTGAGGTGTAGGTGTGGTTGAGGTGTAGGTGTGGTTGAGGTGTAGGTGTGTGTGGTGAGGGTGTAGGTGTGTGGTGGTGGTGGGGTGGGGGGGTATAGGGATGTGGTGGGGGTATAGGCGTGTGGTGTGGGGTTTAGGTGTGTGTGGTGGAGATTTAGGGCTGTGGTGAGGGTGTAGGTGTGTGGTGGGGGCTTAGGGATGCTAAAGATTGTGAGATGCACCTCCACCACACACCCTACACACCCACCACACACAACCGAGTCGTCAGAACACCGCAAGTGGAGTCGACAAATACACAAGCCGTGTGCAAAATGACCCGACCCCAGTAACCCACCTCTTGGCTGGGGGTGGCTAGGAGCGATGACATTACATTCGCGCTGGTACCATCCTGCAGGATAACAGCTACCAGTACCACTCATACATGTGTTTTTTTTGGTAATAACCTAGATTAATGAAATGGAAATATAACTAAACCACTTCATCATAAAATACATTAAATCCTATTTTGCTGTAGTTATATCGGTTATTACCACAACAAAAAAAGCTTTTGGATTAAGCCACCATTTTTTCCACCGCGGGCGTGGAGAAGCATATTCGATTATTCGAACTGAGTCTGGAGGATGTGTGCATGCACCAAAAAATGGCTTGGGTGACCCGAGTTGATTAATCGATTACGCCCCAGGAGTGCAACCGGTGCATTTGAACTCGCTCGAGAGCGTTTTTGAATTCGTTCTCCCACATTGGAACTCACACAAGCGCGCATCCTGGCTCAGCAGAAATAAACCTGCCTCTTCTCATTCTCACAAAATAAAATTTGTAATAATAATTATTTCTCCGAGTAAATGGTTTTTGTGTGCAGTTCTCAAAATTGGCGTGTTGGTGGCCTGGTCTCCCAGTGGGGCAGTACTAAAAAGTCGCTATGAGTGCGCACTGTTACAAGTCAGTATAGGCCTACCCATCCTGATATGACCTTAAGCGTTGCCAGGTCGTAAAACTCAAACAAACATTATATTTTGTGCTTAATATTTTTTTTTCTTTAAGCATACATGAACAATTTTGTGCTTACAATTTCTTTTTCTGATTACACCCCTGAAATGTGTCGTGCTTAGAAAATACCTGCACCCATAAGTGGCACTCCTTCTGTTCCGTTCCGCTGCACACCACCTGACCTAGATAAAAGATTCACCCCATACTTCAGTAGCCTGAGTAGGGGTGAAGAACAACCCTATATAAAAGTTGGCGAAAAATATTTACCTACTGGCACTTGCTATCCAGACTGCACTTCGTCCACACCTCTCTCTATTGCCTCTCTGCTGGCCTTGCTTCTCCTTGGTAATGTCTGAAAAGTGTTCCAGGAGGGGGAGCCCGCCAGCATTCCACTTTCTACTCTTACTCTGTCCATGTCTTTGGCTCGCCAGCTGGTCACCATAGAGCAAAGAGACACGTCCTTTGACTCAACTCTCCTCACTTCTCCCCCTGATCAAGGGAGTTGTTTGCTAGTGTTGGACCCTATACCTTATCGCTCTCTCGGTTTGTTCTTGTTGCTAGAACCGCTGAACCCACCTATACCACTCCCTTCCTCCTGAACCCTTGCTGCTGTTGACTGGAATTGAAATTCAGTGAGAAGTGAATCCAATATGGCGCAATACAGGTGGCGCCCCATAGGCGCGCGTGCCCAAGGAGGTAGGCGCGCGACTCCTAATACAGGAATAATATGTACGGACAGTAATCGTCTGTTGATTTAGAGAGGTTTTACTGTAGATATTTATATTTACACGCTACTTTTTGTTTGAAAAATATGGTAAAACATGTAGTTTAATGGAGTTTAAAAGTGAAATCGACGGCATTCTACGGTAGCTATCTTGTCTTTTTGCATTCTCTCCCTTTTCACCAACTCTGTGCCAATATAAGTAACGATTTGATACTGGACCCATGGATCCGACTTGCTGTTCAATACTAAAGCTATTTTAGCCCATATATAGACTGCGTTTTCATTCCGCAATACTGCACGTTTTTTTTTTGGGGGGGGGGGGTCCATTAGTTGTTTAAGCAGGGGAAATTTCAATTGTGGACGATTGGTCTTCTTCATTCCACTGCTCCTTGCCCTATCCTAATAATGCCGAGCGCCTGGCTAGGAAGCGACAAGTATCAATTTTTAAGTCATTGTTAATTGTTAATGGGGTTAATCTTTCATCTAGTTGTTCATCGGTCCTGTCAGGGCATCAGGGCATCAGGGTATCAGGGCTGGGGAAGCAAGGGCAAAAAAAGTTTGTTTTATTTAACAATGCCTCTAGAGCACATTGATTTTTATCATCGGCTAGTGGACGTCAAACATATGGTAATTCTGACATATTTCTTTGGAGGAATCCTGCTGACGCCACATAGGTTACTCTTTCCGATAAGCTGCGAGGGGTCTTTTATATGCACTTTCCAACAGACAGGACAGCAGCACATACCACAGCCTTTGATGAACCAGTTGTAGTGGCAGCAAGCCATGCTGGTTCTACAAACAGCTGGCTGCCAATTGAATCTGACTGAATGGCCGAATAAGTTGACTGTCCACCTCCTGTTTTGCAAGGCACAATGTAAGTTGGGGGCGGAGAAAATAAGGCAGTCGAAGGAAGAAGTATGAAGACAACCTCAGGGAATGGACAGCCTTGGAGTTTGGCAAGTCCCAGAGGGCAGTGAAGAACGGAAAACTGGAGAAAACTGGTTGCAAAGTCATCTGTGGTGTCCAAATAAATAACCCTCATGAATAAGGGATTGGTGATGATGATGAATCCTGGCCGAGTCAAACTAATGACTTAATTTGATACATATCGGTACATAGCCTGGTGTTCGGCCTTAGCAGATTAGGACAGGGAGAAATGGAATAAGGGAGACCAATAGTCCTTAGGGGCGCAGCTTGGCTTGTTCACGTGGTACGGTCCTGGTTTGTTGTTATTTTATCTCCTAGCAACATCTAAGGTCATATCAGTACGGGCACCGACTTATGACAGCGCACACTCATGGCAATTCTATTGTGCTGCCCATAGGGAGGCTAGGTCACCAGCACCATGACCCGGTATCACACACAGTCAGATTATCCTGACACTGAGCCACACAGTCCTTGCCCTATCCTATTAATGCCGAGCGCCAGGCTAGGTAGTGACAAGTATCAATTTTATAAGTCATCCATTTGACTCGGCTGGGATTCGAATCCCCGTCCTTCCACACGGGAAGCCTGAGCTCTACGGATGAGGCCACCGCCTCCGGTCACGTGGTACAAAAATGGCATTAAGCGCTATTGGAATTAAGCACACTATAATAAAACACTATAAAACATAATGTACCCGTCCTGATATGACCATAGATGTTAGTAGGACGTTAAACCCCCATACATAAATATAAATACATCGTGTACAGTAAAACCTCTCCAAATCGACCGACCATAGGACCTGTAAATGGTCCATTTAGGGAGGTGGTCGGTTTAGGGAGTTAACAAAATTATTATAATGGTATTGTATGGGTGATCGTTTGGGACCCAAATAAAGAGATCGATATAGGGGAGTGGTTGATCTGTGGAGGTGTTCGGTTAAACTTAGAGGTTTTAGTGCATTTAAGTTTTGTTTTCAACACACAAAAACACACGAAAATAAAGCACCAAATGTGCAAACAAAAAACTACCAAAAAAGACCAAAGATCCCACATAAAATACCAACAACATAAAACAAACAAAAAAACCACAATAAACCCCCAAAGAACTGAAACACCAAACAAAAACCCCAAACCCCCAGGGCTGGTGCATTACTAGAGTAAGCACGGCTCTGGGTTGAGCTTGTGCCATGCATGATGAATGCATTTCGAACAGGTTCAGAGCACACTGGGTCACCAGGTGTAGGGCGCTAAGAAATGGCGGTCTTCTTTATGCATGGGTTGTGGGTAAACCACCTTTACCAAGGGAGAGGTTCCCACGCTGAGGCCGCTACATTGTGATTTCAAAACAGAGCAGTGGAATGTCGGGACGTGTATGTCAAAGCGACCAGACGGGATGTCGAATGTGTTGACTGGTTGGTTGTTGGAGTTTTACGTCATGGCAACATCTAAGGTCATATCAGGACGGGTACTGAATTGTGACAGTGCACACTCATGGTGACTTTTATAGTGCTGCCCCACTGGGAAATCAGGCCGCTGGTACCATGACCTGATATCCCACTTGGGTCATATTATCCTGACATTGAGCTAACCAGTCCAGGCCACTTCAACGATGCGACATGGAAGTCAAATCAACCAGATGGGATGGTCAAATTAGTTGAGCATCCGTCTCCCGCTTTGGTAAATCCTGGTCGATTCAAACCAATGACTTGTCACTTCCTAGCCAGGCGATCGGCATTATTAGGATAGGGCAAGGACTGATTGGCTCAGTCTCAGGATACTGTAACTGAGTGGGATATCAGGTCATGGTGCTGGTGGCCTGGTCTCCCAGTTGGGCAGCACTATAAAGTCAGCATGACTATGAAGTCAGTACCCATCCTGATATGACCTTAGATGTTGCCAGGATGGTAAAACTCCAACAACCAACCAAGTATGTCGAAGCTGCATAGTCTGATGAAAACATCACATTTTCAAAACCAAGTCACTTACCTAGATTCGATCCGACATAATCAACTAATAGCCCTGTCACACTACGACGTATCTCGCCAGTGTGCCGCCAACGGGCAAAATCACTTTTAATCATCGAGAAACGTCAAGCTTTTCGGCGTCAGCACAATGTATTGGTAGCGCGCAGCCGACGTTGTGAGAAAAAAAAAGAAAGTTTGGCACTCCGTCCTGATATGACCTTAGATGTTGATAGGATGTAAAACAACAACAAGCAAAAAAGCAACAGTTTGGTGCAACGAGCCTCACGTGCACGTGCCGTCTGCCTAGCGTTCGCATAACTTTATTCCAGCGATCTCCACATGCTCCTAACGTAGCCATAGTATTGGCATGTGCGTTGTCGCGCGTTGTTGGTCGTCGAAAGTTTTGTGCAAGCACAAAACTTTGGCGATCCAATGATGCGTGCCACCGACTGTCGCCATCCATCAACGAATACCAACGCGTGCCTCACGCGCGCGTAACGCTTCCAGATGTCTCCTGACGTTTCACCAAAAAGTGACACACATCGACGCGTGTTGGCGAGAAACATCGTAATGTGACAGCACCAGAAGATACCGATGCAGTTATCGAAGCATTTGTTACAGCATAGAAGGGGGATTACTAGGTCAGTTTAATAGAACCTGTTACTGGCGATAAGCATATGATGTCAGAATTGTGACGTACATGCCCAAATTAATTTGGCATGTTTTCACGTCAAATATCTCCAAAGTTAACCATTTAAATTAAAAGTTGTTTCCAAGTAGGGTAAAGTAGATAATAACCACCAATCCAATGTATTTATCTCCGAAAATTGCAGAACCTCAAAACCATCAGACCATGAAACTCTGTCTTAAGGTCACCAATGTGGCGTTGCAAAGCAATTACTTATCTTGTGAACTTAATATAGGCCTGTCGGCGGCTACCAAAACAAGAGAGTTATCGAAATGGTGATTATTTAGTGATACTTGTGTAGTTCTTAGTTGGCTATCTTCTCGGAACTCATTTTCAATTTCTTTAGTTTTTCTTTAGTGAAAATACTGTGGTTGTTGTTGGCGTTTTACCTCCTAGCAACATCTAAGATTATATCAGGATGGGTACCGACTTGTTACAGTGTGTACTCATGGCAACTTTATAGTGCTGCCCCACTGAGAGACCAGGCCACCAGCACCATGACCTGATATCCCACTCGGTCAAATTATCCTGACACTGAGCCACGCAGTCCTTGCCCTATCCTAATAATACCAAATGCCTGGCTAGAAAGTGACAAGTATACATTTTTAAGTCATTGGTCTGATTCGACCAGGGTTCGAACTCAAACCCAAACCGGAGACATACACTCAACTCAATCTGGTCGAAGTAATAGGTCTAACTCGATTAGCGTGCCTTTCAAATAGCACTCCATTCTTGCAAAATCATCTGGACTTGGCGGTTGTATTGGTAAGAGCCCATGTGAAAGGTAAGGAATTTGAACCCCGGCCGAGTCAAACCAATGACTTACAAAATGTATGCTTGTCACTACCTAGCCTGGTGTTTGGCAATATTAGGATAGCGCAAAGGATGGGTTAGCTCAGTGTCAGGATAATGTGACTGCAAGGGATATCGGGTCATGGTGCCAGCGGCATGATTTCCCAGTAGTGCAGCACTATAAAGTTGTCATTAATGCATAGTATCACAAGTCAGTACCCATCTTGATATGACCATAGATGTTGCTAGGACATAAACACCCAACAAGCAAATCTTGCGAAATCTTAAGAGCAGCTAAAGCAATTGTCAAATAAACGTCCACCTTGCCCTGTAGCGCAGAGCTTGGGAGATAATGTCACATTGCCAGGTGAATACAATGCATTGACCCTAGACAAATGCCTGTCACCTCAGGCTGACAGTTAACTGCTGTCACTAACCATGTTGAGAAAATATTGACATTTTACGAGGCGACAATTTATAATGTTCATAGATGTGGAACGGTCATGGTTCTCGACTCTCATGTGGACTTGCCGGCATGTAGACAAGCTCACAAGACAAAAGCTCACAAGACAAAATCTCACAAGACAAAACCTCACAAGAAGAAAGCTCACAAGATGAAGGCTCACAAAACTAAAGCTCACATGATGAAAGCTCACAAGATGAAAGTTCACAAGACAAAACCTCACAAGACAAAAACTCACAAGACAAAATCTCACAAGACAAAACCTCACAAGAAGAAAGCTCACAAGATGAAGGCTCACAAAACTAAAGCTCACATGATGAAAGCTCACAAGATGAAAGCTCACAAGACAAACCCTCACAATATGAAAGCTCACAAGACAAAAGCTCACAAGACGAATGCTCAGAAGATAAACACTCACAAGACAAAAGCTTACAAGACAAAAGCTCACAAGATGAAAGCTCTCAAAGACAAAAACTCACAAGATGAAAGCTCACAAGGTAAAAACTCACAAGACAAAAGCTCACAAGACGAACGCTCACAAGACAAAAGCTCACAAGGTGAATGCTCACAAGATGAATGCTCACAAGACAAAACCTCACAAGATGAAAGCTCACAAGACAAAAACTCACAAGACAAAAACTCACAAGACAAAAACTCACAAGATAAAATCTCACAAGATGGATGCTCACAAGACGAATGCTCACAAGACAAAACCTCACAAGATGAAAGCTCACAACACAAAACCTCACAAGATGAAAGCTCACAAGACAAACGCTCACAAGACAAAAGCTCACAGAGCAAAAGCTCACAGAACAAAACCTCACAAAACACAAGCTCACAAGACACAATCTCACAAGACAAAAGCTCACAAGACAAAAGTTCACAAGACAAAAGCTTGCAAGACAAAAGCTCACAAGTCAAAAGCTCACAGGACAAAAGCTCACAAAACACAAGCTCACAAGACACAATCTCACAAGACACAAGCTCACAAGACAAAAGCTCACAAAAGTGATGCGGTAATTTAAGCGCAGTATAATCCTGTGAGAATGAGGTAAGTTAACTTGGTAATATGTTACTAAGCAGAGCAAGTGGCCTGAAGTACACGTGCACTTAAAGTATATGGCTATGGACAAGCTCCATCGTGGTGATCCATAGATAAAAGACTCACCTCTATCCAGAGTATCGGTGAATGACAACCATCCCTAAATCTGAGCTAAAACTGCTTTAGCTATAAACACTGTGTTGTTGTTTTATGCCCTAGCATCATCTAAGGTCATATAAGGACGGGTACTGACTTGTCACAGTGCGCACTCATAGCAAGTTAATAGTGCTGCCCGACTGGGAGAATAGGCTGCCGGTACCATGACCCAATATCCCACACACTTACATTATCCTGATACTGTGCTAACCAGTCCTTGTCCTATCCTATTGATGTCAAATGTCAGGCTAGGGCGACAAGTATCAATTTCATAAGTCATTGGTTTGACTCATCTGGCATTCAAACTCCCAACCTTTCACATGGGAAGCCTTGGCTCTACCAATTCGGTCGCCACGTCCATAATAATAATAATATATTTATTTCCACATGATCAATGTACACACAAGTTGATATTTATATCAGTAATTTTTTCACATGAAAAAGGAGAAAGCAGAAGTACAATATTTATGAGGTGCTTTCCCCATTAAAAAAAATAACACAGATACATCCATTTTAATTATGAACAAGTTGTGGTGGTGGTTCCAGTATACAGTGTCTATCTATATTGCGATAGAGTTGAGAAATTGGGAGAGAATGCAAAAAAAAACACCCCAAGATGGTGGCCACAGGAATATTAAAGGCCCCATCACACTATGCCGTATTGCGTCAGTGGATGCCGACGTATGTGATTTTGCACTAACACGTTGGTGTACGCTGGTGTATGCTGGTGTACACTGAAACAAGTTATGGGTATGTTATGGATAAATTTGGCATAAGTAGTATTCGTTAAAGCCCACTGGTGTATGCTAAGATAAGTTATGCTTAAGTTTGGCATAAGTAGTATTGTTTAGCATGTTCAAAATTACGCCGTATTGTAAAGGCTAGGGCTCGAATCTGTGGTTGTGTAGGCAGGCTATGGTGAAATCAATACAGGCAAAGAGAAAGGAAGAGTATGAAGTGTAAAGAAGGAGAGAGAGTCAAGCCCTCGCATTTATTATTTATATGGTTACATGGGTTCATTGTAGAGTACCACCCACCCCTTTCCCCCAATGGGAAGAAAACATTCTTGGCCCTACCAATAGGGATCCAGCATTCCTGGTCCCTATGGTTACCAGTGGTCTGCCCACCACCACCAAGCTGTATGGCCCCCCATGGCCACCACCCAACCTTGAGCCTCAGTGTGGTGATCCTACCCAGCAGAGGGGGAGAGGGTAGGCTCTGAGTGCCCTCACACCCAGACCTGGCAGCACCAATATGTCTATTTACATCCCACTCATGCACCACCAGCACTTATATATATATATATATACGTACATGCACCTGGTCACGTACACCAATCAGTAATAGAACATTTGCATTCCGCCTATGCCGTAAATTGGAATATTTTACAGTATGACACGCTATGTCGGCATACGCTGACGCAATATGGCATAGTGTGACAGGGCCTTCAGGTTAGATTTTTAAAGTTTATCAATCTACATGATTTAATAAATTATTCACCACAAAATTTAGCAGGCTTCGATAGCTAAGTGTTTGAACAATATATTTAGCATATTTTATTGCAAAATCATTTGCATACATGCGATATGATATGGGTTACTCCTATCCGATACGGATTTTTTAGTGATACGACCGTACTCCATTTTGATACAGATTCTCACTTAAATTTATTGAAAAATAAATGTGTACCCACAGCCTCAGTGATGAATGTTGTTGGTGAATGTAATGTAGTTTGTTATATATAACGTTTGAGTAATAAAATTATGTAATTGTATTCACATGTTTTTTTATGGTATATGCTGTGACATTATGTATATGAATTATTATGTCATACAGATTGAACCAGGATTTTAGGTGAAAAATACATATCGCCATCCACCAAACGGGATGGCCGAATGAGTTAGAGCATCCGTCTCCCGTGCTGGTAGACCATGGGATCGTGGGTTCGAACCCTGGTCGAGTCAAACCAATGACTTAAAAAATTGATACTTGTCACTTCCTAGCCAGGTGCTCGGCATTATTAGGATATGGCGAGGACTGGTTGGCTCAGTGTCAGGATAATGTGACTGAGTGAGATATCAGGTCATGGTGCTGGCGGCATGGTTTCCCGGTGGGGCAGCACTATAAAGTCACCATGAGTGCGCACTGTCACAAGTCGGTACCCGTCCTGCTATGACCTTAGATGTTGCTAGGACGTACAACAACAAACAAACAAACCATAAGCATAAAGGCACACAATGCCTTGACTGACTAGTTATTGCTTTGTTGTTGTCTTACATCCTAGCAACATCTAAGGTAATATCAGGAATGGTACCGACTTGTGACAGTGCACACTCATGGCAATGTTATAGTGCTGCCTCACTGGGAAATCAGACCACCAGCACCATGACCCGATATCCCACTCAGTCACATTATCCTAACTCTGAGCTAACCAGTCCTTGCCCTTTCCTATTAATGCTGGCCGCCAGGCTCTGAAGCAACAAGTACCAATATTAAAGTAATTGGTTTGACTCGGCCGGGAATCAAACTCGTGACCGTCCGCACGCGAGGCCCACACTCTACCGATTAGGCCATCGCGCCCTCACTGACTAGTAGAATAGACGTGATCACCATTCCGACTGCGCATGCACTGAAAACGGCCTGGGCAGCAAAGCAAATGCGTAAGGCCATTGGGTTTGACGATACACATAGGGCAAAACTTCAATTTTATTCAAAATTAATAGAAATACATAATAATTTGGCATAAACATGTATGCACACATGCAATATAATGATCTGATGAATATATCTAAGACAAAACTAGCCATAGTTAAACATTTTGAGCCAAGAAACATACAATTCCACACAAAACAATCAGTCACTTTAAGGCTGCTATCCACATCACCATTATTAATTAATTCTTGTTCTAAATATTAAAATGCCAAATGTGTCAACAGACACCAGAGAAATATATAACCAATATCGGATTAACCCTACTCATTTTCTAGTTGTATATGTGTCATTAATCATAGGATATAATAAAAGCATGAAGACAATACGTAAAACTGACTCTGGCTATGGCTCTAACACTAGTCTGAGTGCCCAGATTTGTTTAAATCGAAATGTGCTGATTATATTGATGTAAATGCAATGCTGGATAAAAGATTAATATCTTAATTTATTATATATATGTTTTTAGTTGGTATTCTATGTTTCAAACAAGAGCTGAGATGAGCTGAAACTAGCACATTTCATAGCTGCACCCAGCGTATTATTAGCATGTGCCATGTGCTTTGTGCGGGTTTGTTTTTCTTCCACACATCCCACAATGCACCGCACTGCTGGAATGACGATGTAGTCTATTACTGTTGATTCGGCGAAAGAATGACAAGCAGGCAGAACTGCAGTAAGCAGGTCTAATCAAGAAACAACGGAGAGACCTGAGGCACAATAACAATAAGCATATAAACAAAACGAAGACAAAAGTAGACATGTGGGTGGGCATAAAATAAAACATTTGAATTATTTCTCAACATGGCTGGAAGACCAGTGCCACGGCGCTGACAAAAGACTTTATTCAATGAATAAACTATATTTACAAAAAAAAAAAAAAAAAAAATACAGAAGCTAAATTTATTGTGAAGGTCAGTTTACAAATCATAAGGCTTTGTTTATTGTTTGTTGTTGTTGTTGTTGTTGTTTTACTTCATAGCAACATCATCAGGTTTAAAATCATAGCTCATCGGTGCTATGACCATAATAAAATTAGACTTTGCACAATGAATACTGACTGACATTACTACACAAGCCTTCCAAGATGGCAGGGGAAATAACAAAGGATCAACATGTTCTTTTAATGACAAATGATCAACATGTTCTTTTAAGGACAATCGATCAAAATGTTCTTTTAATTCTATCAGGTTTCCAATTAGCTAGGTAAGGAATAGTATGGTTTGATAAAGGGGAGATTCCTACTACAACCGGAGCATAACTTATAGACTCACTCATAAGCCCCGGTCACATAGCCGTGAGTGGACGTAGGTGAACGTAGTGGAGGCTAACGTAGTTGAAAGTAGTTGAATGTAGTTGAACATACCGGCATCCATACTTGTCCTTGATGTTAACTTGGTAATAACTTGGGTGAGCCATGATCTCCGATTTAATTTTTGGACATGTTCAAAAGAGCGGTACGTTAGAGGCTGAATTTGCATCCGTGATGCTAATGTACTGTGGCGAAGTCTAATGTAGTATAACGTACCTCTTAATGTACTTTAGCATACTCTAGCATACTCTAGCATACTTTGACCCGCACAAAACCATGGATGTTCCACATCACGCATGCTGTGGTCACATAGCCGTTAGTGGACATAGTTGAATGTAGTTGAACAAAGTGGAGGCTAACGTAGTTGAAAGTAATTGAACTTAGTTGAATGTAGTTGAATGTACCAACATCCCTACCGTAACGTATTTATCCATATCATTCGGTGGCTCATCAACCAAAAACTGCCATACCTTAACATATTTCAACATAGTTTAACAAACCTACACACCTAAATTACGGATCACTACGTCTTTTAACAGCTATGTGACCAGGGCTATAGACAAGATGGACAAAGCTAACTACTATAGCAGAGATCATTGACCTCAAAAAGGCATTTGACTTGCAAAAGCAAAATGTAGTGATCTAAGTCCGTTTGATTGTAAGTTTGGTTGGTTGATACCAGCCACAAGCCCACACACACTCCCACACACCCACACCTACACACAATCCCACACCCACACGCCCAAATAACCCCATACACAGCCACACGCACAAACACCCACCCACATACTCCCACCCACCCACACACACTCACACATCCCCCCTCTTTCACCTACAACCCCCCCCCCCCACACACACACACCACACTCCACCATCCACATGCTCAAACACAGGCATATACACACACTCGATCTGATATGACCTAATATATGACTAGGAAGTTAAATCCACCCGCCAATAATAATAATAATAATAATAAACAATGAACACGCAGACACCCACACCCACAGATACCCCCCTCCCACACACACACACTCCCATACCCATCCACCAACGCCTTCACACACACATACACACCCACACTCACACATCACCTGACACACACCCATACACCACACCCATACATATCCCATCCCACACACACCTCCACGCCCATCCCCCCACACATCCATACACCCACACCCACCCAACACACCCACACCCACACGTCCAAATACACCCATACGCACTCACACACCCATACACATCCACACACGTACACATCCACACTCACAGACCCACACGCCCAAGCACCTCCATGTACCCCCCACACACACACCCATGCACCCCCACCCCACACTCACATCCCCCACACAGACCCACACGCGCATTCACCCATTCCCCACACCTACCCATCGCCACTCACTCACACCCACACGCCCAAACACATGCATGTACACACCACACACCCACTCCCACATCCCCCCACATACACACACTCACGCACAGCCCCACACCTACCCACCCCCCAACTCACTCCCACCCACACGCCCAACACACATGCATGTACACACCACACACCCACACGTGCACTTACCCATTCCACACACCTACCGACACCCACCTACACACCAAACACACACATGTACACACCACCCACCCACATGCACACTTACCCATTCCACACACCTACCGACCCCCACCTACACACCAAACACACGCATGTACACACCACACACCCACATGCACACTTACCCATTCCACACACCTACGTACCGCCACCTACACACCAAACACACGCATGTACACACCACCCACCCACACACCCACTCCCACACACCCCCCACATACACACACTCACACACAGCCCCACACCTACCCACCACAACTACCGACCCCCACCTACACACCAAACACACACATGTACACACCACACACCCACACGCACACTCACACATCCCCACGCACACATCCCCACACACACATCCCCCCTCCCCCCCCCCCGCCGTCACGCGGCTGCCTACACACGCCACCTCGCGCCTGTTCACAAACAGTTCAGTCGATGCGTGCCGTCCGTTCACCTGAGCGTTTTAACCCGCCCGTCTCACCCGAGGCCGCCCCGCCGCCTGCCCGCCCTGCCGCCTTCCCTCTCCGCGTCTCCCGGCAACATGGAGCGCCCGACCCGGTCCCTGCACGCCCTTCTCACCGGGCTCCTCCTGTGTGTCCTGCCGGCCCTCACCGCCGCCTCCACGGCTTCAGGTGAGTCCGGGGGGAGGTGGCACTGGACAGTTGAGCCGTCAGTCGCGCTCAGCCACCGGCTGTCATTCACGACGGGCGAATGGTTATTTAAGTAACGAACAGTACAGGTAGGGCTAGACCTAGACCGACCGGTGGCGCTGCTTCATCATTGTGGTTGGTTGGTTGGTGGAGTTTTACGTCCTGCCAACATCTAATGTCATTATCAGGACGGGCGTCAATATGGTGGACGGGCAGTTGTGTCGGAGACTTACTGGGTTTGTTGGTGTGTCGGTTTGTTGTTGGAGTTTTACATCCCAGCAACATCTAAGGTCATATCAGAACGGGTATCGACTTGTGACAGTGCACACTCATGGTGACTTTTATAGTTCTACCACACTAGGAAGTCATGCCACCAGCACCATGACCTGATATCCCACTCAGTCACATTATCCTGACACCGAACCAACCAGTCCTTATCCTATCCCAATAATGGAGAACACCTGGCTAGGAAGCGAGAAATATACATTTTTAAGTCATTGGTTTGATCTGACCAGGTCTTGAACGGGTGGGTTCGAATCCAGCACCTATCTTTAAGTAGATAGTTATATAACTTATAGCACAGATTCTACTATGCATATGGATATTATTAGTAGAATCTGTTTTATCTACTACCCATATGTATTGCAAAATCTTAGTTTACTGTACATATGTGTAGCAGAATCTTTGGTCTACCTTACATATGTGTAGTAACATCTTTGGTCTACTATGCATTATGCATAGCAGAATCTTTAGTCTACTAATACTATCCATATGCATAGCAGAATATTTGGTCTACTATCCATATGCGTAGTAGAATCTTTGGTTATAGTAGTGACAATTCTCCTCCAATACACCTGACATGGGCCGATTCGGTAGAGCGCAGACTTCCCGTGCAGAAGGCCGGGAGTTCGATTCCTGGTCAAGTCAAAGCAATAACTTACTAAATTGATACTTGTCACTACCTAGCCTGGCGCTCGGCATTACTAGGATAGGGCAAGGACTGGTTAGCTCCTTATGATGATAATGTGACTGTCTGGGATATGAGGTCATGGTCCCAGTGGCCTAATATCCCAGTAGGGCAACACTATGAAATGCCATGAGTGCGCACTGTCACAAGTTTGTGCCTGTCTTGATATGACCTTAGATGTTGCCAGTACGCAAATCTCCAACAAACAGGCAATCTACTCCAACAACTCGGCCATGTGTCGGTTGGTTGTTGGAATTTTACGTCCTTGCAACATCTAAGGTCATACCAAAGACCCTATAACACTAAGACGGCTGGCTCACTCAGACTGTACTGTGTAATCAAAATGATCAAATCCACCACCCATTGCACTGGCTGTTCTCTTGATTACACAGTTGCTATATTATATGTATAAATGTATATATGAGTGTGAAAGATGTGTGATGATGGCGATGCTGATGCTGATGCTGATGATGATGTGTATTTGTTCATAGCAATTTCATATTGATGTGTATTCATACTTACCTATCTCATGTATAATATAATTGTATGTGTTTACATGTGAAACACCAACCAGCAGCCGGGCTGATCAAGCCCACCACAAGGTGGCACTGTGAAATTTACATTACCATGGGAGAGATTGGGAGTGAGCCGTCTTAGTATTATAAGGTCTTTGGTCATACTGACTACTCATATGTGGTCATGGCCACTTTATAGTGCCACCCCCATAGGAAATCAGGCAGCTGGCACCATGACCCGATATCCCAATCAGTCACATTATCCTGACACTGAGCTAACCAGTCCTTGCCCTATCCTATTTATGTCGAGCGCCAGGCCAGGAAGCGACATGTATCAATTTTAAAGTAATTGGTTTGACTCCACTGGGAACCCGACCTCCCGACCTTCCGCACGCGAGGCCCGCACTCTATCGATTAAGCCAACGCGCCCGGTCGGCCACGTGTCAGGTAGGCTGCACTGTGCCATGTGCACGTCACGATTTGGGATTTACCCGCTCAAGTAATTCACTCTGATGATTCAGAGCGTATTTCAGGGACCGGACGCGGTGACCCGGGTGAATAAGACGTGCCGGGAGGTCACGAGTTCGAACCCCGGCTGAGTCAATCTAGAAACTTACAAAATGGATAATTGTGTCTACTTCGCTTGTCTCTCGGTAGCCTATGTGGCAGCAGCAGGTTTCCTCCGAAGAAATATGTCAGCATCACCATATGTTTGAAGTCCAATAGTCGGTGATGAAAATCAATGTGCTCTAGAGACGTCATGAAAGCTGCATAGTCCGATGAAATATCAAATTTTCAAAACCAAACCAATTATCTAGATTTGATTTGACATATCTAACTTAGATACTGATGCACTTATTAAGCATTTGTTTCTGCGTAGAAGGTGATACTGAGTCAATTTAACAGAACGTGTTACTGCAGAAGTCTATGGTGTCAGAGTTTTGGCATGCTTGCCAAAACGAATTTTCCATGTTTATACTCAAAATATCTCAACAGTTTACCATTTAAAATACAAGCAACTTTGAACTAATGTAAAGTAGATACTAGTGATCGATCTAATATATTTATCTCAGAAAAAATACAGAAATTCAAAACAATCGGACTACGCAACTTTAAATAAAACAAGTTTTACTTTTTGTCTCTCGGCATTACTAATTATGATACGGTAAGGATTGGTTGCAAAGGTGTAGCGAGGTACTAAATTTAGGGTTGTTTGGTTGGTTGTTGACGTTTTACGTCCTGGCAACATCTAAGCTCATATCAGACAGGTACCGACTTGTGACAGTACACACTCATGGTGACTTTATAGTGCTGCCCCACTGGGAGACCATGCCACCAGCACCATGACCTGATATCCCACTCAGTCACATTATCCTGACACTGAGCCAACCCGTCCTTGCCCTATCCTAATAATGCTGAGTGCCTGGCTAGGAAGTGGCCAGTATCAATTATTAAGTCATTGGTTTGACTCGATGAGGGTTCGAACCTGGGTTCGAATCCCACCATCTACCAAAATGGGAGACGGATGCTCAACTCATTCAACCACCCCTTCTGGTTTCTACTAAACTTAGTGTTAACAACACATAAAAATGTGCCACGACACATATCAAATAATCTTTAATTCATTATGTATTTGTTATTTTGCATGTAAAATTTACATATGCATAGCAGAATCGTTATTCTACTATCCACATGCATAGCAGAATATTTGGTCTACTATCCATATGCGTAGTAGAATCTTTGGTTATAGAAGTGAAAATTTGACTCCAACACACCTGACATGGGAAGCCTCGGTAGAGCGCAGATGTCCCATGGAGAAGGCCTGGAGTTCGATTCCTAGTCAAGTCAAAGCAATAAGCAATACAAGGAAAATCCAATTTGAAAGGAAGTAGTCAATTTGGACTTAACAATCAAACACAAGGAAGATACGATGTGCTCTGAGTCTTCCCCTTGATCCCCCTTTGGCTATGCCACTGATTGTTTGGTGCACAATAAATGTACCAGGATAATGTGTCTGACACGGGTAGCGGCAGTACTATAAAACCACCATGAGTGTCGACCATCCTAGCAACATCAGCAGGACGAATACCGACTGGTGACAAGTGTGCACTCATGGTGACCTTTTAGTGCTTCCCCACTAGGAGGCTGCTGGCACCATGACCCGATATCACACTCAGTCACATTATCTTGATACGGAACTAACCAGTCCATGCCCTAACCTAGTAATCCCGAAAGGCCGACCTAGGTAGCGACAAGTATCACTTATGTAAGTCATCGATTTGACTCGGTTAGGATTCGAACTCTCGACCTTCTGCTCTCACAGCAAGCTTGCGCTCTATCGACAGGGCCACCGCATATCGCTGAAGCCCCAGTCACACATACCGGGATCAGGGGCCGGACGAGCCCCGGACTGCCATCCGGGGTGGTCGGGGGCAATCCGGGGTGATCCGTGGCTCATCCGTGCCGACACCCCCTGATCCGGCCTGATCCGTGGCTCGTCTGGCGCCGTCCGGGCTCAGCCCCGGATGTTTTAAAATGTTTAAAACATCCGGGGCAGTCCGGGGGATTTTGCGATCCGGGCTCAATTCGGCCTGATCCGGGGGTGGTCCAGGGGTGGTCTGGGTATTTCGGGGGTGGTCCGGGGTGGACCGGGCCTGTCCGGGGGTGGTGCGGGGTCATTTTGAGTCACGGTTTGACCCGGACCATCCCCGGACTATCCAGGACTACCCCCGGCCTAGCCACGGACCACTTGCGGACTGCCCCCGTTAGACCGGAGTTGATCCGGGATAGTACGGGGGTGGTCCGGTGCAGTCCGGGGGTGGTCCGGTCCCGTCCGGGGCCGGTCCGGCCCAGTCCGGGGGAAGTCCGGTGGTGGTACGGGGCGGTCCGGGGCTCGTCCGGAGCTCGTCCGGGAAAGTGTGACTGCGAGGCAAAAATCTATGAAAACAGTGATTCTATCCATGGCGGTCCAGGACAGTCCGGGCCATTGGTCCGTGGGTGGTCCGGCTCAAAATCCGGGGCTCGTCCGGCTATGTGTGACTGGGGCTTAAGTCTGTAACGTAGCCGAGATACATGTGACATCCTGAGTTGAACCATGTTGTCGTGAATGCCGTAGATAAAGTTTTAGGTAGGTGGGATGTCCGAATGAGTTAAGCGTCCGTATCCCGTCTCCCGTTTTGGTAGATCGTCAGATTCAAACCCATGGGTTATATAAACCCTGCTCGTGTCAAACCAATGACATAAAAATGTATACTGTAAACATACATACCTTGCAGAGAGTTACAATAAAAGAAATAATTGAAATTGAATTGATATACTTGTCACTTCCTAGCCAGGCGCTCGGCATTATTAAGATAGGGCAAAGACTGGTTGGCTCCGGGTCAGGAATATGTGACTGAGTGGGATATCAGGTCATGGTTCTGGCAGCCTGGTCTCCCAATGCGGTAGCACTATAAAGTTGCCACGAGTGTGCACTGTCACAAGTCGGTACACGTCCTGATATGACCTTATATGTTGCCAGGATGTTAAACTCCAACGACCAACCAACGTCTAGGTGGTTGACCCATTTGTGGTGGTGCACCTACTGTCATGCGGAGTCGGCATACATGCGCGTTCGTGTGTTTGTTCCGTCTCAATAACCTAGAAGATCGGCTGGCGTTTGCACATGCGCGATGTGTACACACCAACTGACACGACGAATCTC
The DNA here is from genome assembly GCA_030323885.1 of Branchipolynoe longqiensis. NCBI lineage: Eukaryota > Metazoa > Annelida > Polychaeta > Phyllodocida > Polynoidae > Branchipolynoe > Branchipolynoe longqiensis. Next base: position 11,248,350 of record CM059193.1, on the reverse strand, counting down.
TAAATAAATTTAAAAAATCCTGTTTACGTAAAGCTGCATAGTCTGATGAAAACATCACATACATTTTCGAAACCAAAACACTTACCTAGATTTGATTCTACGTATCCAACTAAGATACGGGTGCACTTATTATGCATTTGTTGCCGCATAAATGGGGAATAATACCAAGTCAATTCAATAGAACCTATTACTACGGAAGCCTATGGTGGTAGACTTTTGATGTGCATGCCAACATTAATGTGGCATGTTTATGTCATGGGGGTTGATGACAATGGGAAATGTTGCGCCTAGGGCGGGACTCGAACCCACATCTCTTTGCATTCCAGGCCAGTGTGCTAACCATTACACCACCTAGGCTCCCTGATATCAACATACTGCCCGTGCCTACCTGTCTATGCGGCTCCTTGCATGAGATGTCAGTGCAGACCACTATGCTCGTCCCCATGGAATTGTAATTTTTTAATGCTTACAATTACATACTTACAGGCATTGCAACACACTTACATACACAGTGTAGGTTCAACAACTATACAGCGCATAGCTTGTACAGGATCTTGGTCATGGCAACCAGTGTCGTTGGGGTGATGAAAATGGGAAAAATTGTGCCTAGGTCGGGACTCGAACCCACATCTCTTTGCATTCCGGGCCAGTGTGCTAACCATTTCACCACCTAGGCTCCCTGATATCACCATACTGCCCACGCCTACCTGTCTATGCGGCTCCTTGCATGATATGTCAGTGCAGACCACTACACTCGTCCCCCTGCAATTGTAAGTCTTTTAATGCTTACAATTACATACTTACAGGCAATGCAACACACTTACATACACAGTGTAGGTTCAACAACTATACAGCGCATAGCTTGTACAGGATCTTGGTCATGGCAACCAGTGTCGTTGGGGTGATGAAAATGGGAGAAATTGTGCCTAGATCGGGACTCGAACCCACATCTCTTTGCATTCCGGGCCAGTGTGCTAACCATTACACCACCTAGGCTCCCTGATATCACCATACTGCCCACGCCTACCTGTCTATGCGGCTCCTTGCATGATATGTCAGTGCAGACCACTACGCTCGTCCCCCTGCAATTGTAAGTCTTTTAATGCTTACAATTACATACTTACAGGCAATGCAACACACTTACATACACAGTGTAGGTTCAACAACTATACAGCGCATAGCTTGTACAGGATCTTGGTCATGGCAACCAGTGTCGTTGGGGTGATGAAAATGGGAGAAATTGTGCCTAGATCGGGACTCGAACCCACATCTCTTTGCATTCCGGCCCAGCGTGCTAACCATTACACCACCTAGGCTCCCTGATATCACCATACTGCCCACGCCTACCTGTCTATGCGGCTCCTTGCATGAGATGTCAGTGCAGACCACTACACTCGTCCCCCTAGAATTGTAAGTCTTTTAATGCTTACAATTACATACATATAGGCAATGCAACACACTTACATACACAGTGTAGGTTCAACAACTATACAGCGCATAGCTTGTATCTAAAAAGCTTAACTTTTTTCTTCTTTAAAAAAAAATTAAAATTTGGTAGAAACTCAAAACCATCGAACCATGCAACTTTAAACATACAGGGAATCTGAGCGTCTGGCAATGGACGCATAGCAAGCAGTGTACAGATGCAGGGTCCCTTTTATTTTGACTTTACTATTTTATTTTTCTAATAGGAATGACAGTTTTCTCTTAAACTTTTATTTTGTAATTCAGGAATATAATCGAAGACTTTCAAACCTTGAAGAAATAGAAATTGACCAGTTTTGGAAAGTTTATATTATATTTTATATAAGACTAACATTTATTTCGGAGTAGTTTGTTTAGTTTATGGATTTTGATTGTTTTGACAGTCTGAGAATTCTTTTTGTTTAAACACCTAAAAACCTCACACTTTTATTATGGTAATGCTTGTAATTATTGACATTCTGTAATAATTTCTCTAATAATGGACACCTACTGGGTTGAATGGGATCTTGACGCTCATTGGCTGTCATTCATCATCATCATCATCATCAATCCCGTACCGTGAGGGTAATTGGGACACCACAGATGACTTTGCAACCAGTTTTCTCCAGTTTCCCGCTGTTCTCCACTGCCCTCTGGGATTTGCCAAACTCCAGTCCTCTTCATTCCCTGACGTTGTCTTCTCAGCCCTTCTTTTGCCTGCCCTGACTTCTCCCCCCTTTCACTGTGCCTTTCAAAATAGTTTTGGCCAGACCTGCTGAAGGAAATATAACCACCCATTATATTTTGTGTCTCTTTACGATCATCAGATCTTTGTGTGGTCCAATTGCCTGCTGGATCTTGGCACAGACTTCCCTATTGACAAAATGGTCTTTGTATGAGATGTCATTTGCTGGCTGGATACACAAAGCACCACCTGTCCATGACCTATCCTACCAGCCAATCAGGTTAGAGCTCTCACCATGACGTAATCAATCTACGCACCACATAACAATCACACGATAGCACAGACCATCAGCCAATCATGTTCCACCATGCACCATGCCACTTCTAGCTCATACACCAACCATCCCAAAGCAGCAAAGCTGGCACTCTAACACCAGCCATTGATTCGACAACACTTCAACTTCACCCACCCAACCACCCCGCCATGCATAATAGTGTCGTGGGGGTGATGAAAATGGGAAATATTGTGCCTAGAGAGGGACTCGAACCCATATCTCTTTGCATTCCGGGCCAGTGTGCTAACCATTACACCACCTAGGCTCCCTGATATCAACACACTCCCCACGCCTACCTGTCTATGTGGTTACTTGCCTGAGAGGTCAGTGCAGACCACTACAATAGTAAATCTACAAGTTTCCTAGGATCGAAATGTCATCTTCACCCATAATACAAAGATTGATGTACTGATATAAAAGGTTATTATTTCGATCTCAATAAGCAACAAGGCGACTGATAACTGCTTGAGAAAAACCACTCTGGCTGGCCAAACACAATAAGCCTACCGTTTTTATTCAATAGACCCCCTCCAATTAAGCTGGTGCCATCTATCAGCAGAATCTGGAACCACTCTATTCAGGTACATTCCCCGAGTGCCTGTGATTTCACATGCTACATCTTCGTAAAGAATCCATGGACAAATAATAAAATGCCTGATTATATTCAGATATTCATATCGCAACAGGCATCAAGCTCTTATCCTTGTAATATATATATATATATAAAAGACAACTATATTGTATTTTTCTTCTGGAATTTCACCGCCGCTCTCTTCACATGTATTGAACCCCTCCTGTTAAGCTAGTGACATATATCGGCAGAATCTAGAACCACTCTATTCGGGTACTTTCCAGCTTAACTGGCGGGGTCTATTGAGCAAGGTTTCATCGTTAATGGGGCCGATAACTGGGAATGCGCTCACATGTAGGATACTCATGAGGGGGGTTTGCCTACTTGGCAGCAAACCAAACGTGCCCAGGATGCTCCAACACACTGAGCTGCCTAACATGGTCGCTTACAGGTGCATTTGATCAATAACATTCTTATAATCTGTTATATTATATACCACATTAATGAACAGGTGGGTAGGTTGATTAAAATGGCAAGGCCCATTTAGGAGCATCAGGTAAAAGTAACAAGATTACACCATTTCTCGGGTCAAAGTTCAAACTTAATTCACTTCTTCACGTGCCTTCAAGTGTGATAGGCCACTGTCGGCCGCCCCAGAACCTGGCTCTCACGCAGACACACTGGATGAACACGTGCGCTTCAGACATTTAATATCGATCCGCCCACCATGGCATCCACAATTAAGTGACCGGCCGCCTGACCAGCTAGGTCCCACATCACCTCTGTTGGGGGTTGGGCGGGGTAGGCTAGCCACACGCAGTAGCGGGCAGTCCAATTAGGGCACTGCCTGGTGGCTAGCATGCCGCCACCTGACACAGTAGAACTCTGTCAGTCTGCAGCGTAGTTCCTGCTGCCACCATGTGGTGGTGGAGCTCATGTATGGACTACTACAGTAGTAACTAATGCTGCGTTCATACAGTCCTCGTGAATATGGTGAACTTCCCACTTACTGCTGGTGAACACGACCATGTAAACTGAAAATGTTCATTTGGCAATTCGCGTTAAACACGTTTCATGCTGGGCGATAATAGAGGCAAACTACAATAATGCATAAATAAAACGTAAATAACACATAAACTGCACGTTTTGGGTACATAGTATCCACCACCATAATGTATGATTTGTTTTAAGATGACATATCATAGACAATGGTTTCATTACAAAGATATTTTTGTCAATTTATTATGGAACATGCAACTTTTCTGTATTCGCCGCCATTTCTTCACAAGTGGTGAGGACCGAGCCGCTTAAAAAATCTCCAGTTCACAGGTGGTGTTCAGCAGTTGTGAAGTCACTTGAACGCAATTCACGGGTTGTGAAGTGGGAAACACCATATTCACCAGTTCATATGAACGCAGCATGAGTCATCTAGTTTTAAATGTGACTAGTTATAGCTTGCTTTACTGATGGTGTGGTACTTCTTTGCCTGCAAGCCAAAGTCATGCAGTCAACAAGGAAGGCTTGACTTTATTATTACACCGGCAAGTATTGGACTCAAGGTTTATATGCCCAGCTGCCTCTATGCCGAGGAAGCAATAACATCTTGTAAAAATATACAGATTTTCCGTTCGGAATTATATATTGGCAGAGAGCATTATTATTCTTGGGTGACGGAGTGGGGACAAGGTTATGTAATCTAAAAGCAATGGATGCCCCACTCACACTGTGACAGGATATATGCTATGTGAAATATATGTCATACATGATGCCTGAGATTAATGAAGAGATGTTCCTATATAGGAGACAGTTCATGTTTGGTGAAATGTCCATCTGTGCACCCATAAAGAGTACAATTGGAGAAAAATTACATTTTTAATATATATCTATGTATTTGTAACTGTACAACTACCTGTTACCATAGTACCGATGGGCAAGCACACCAGCCTAATCTGCATACAGTATGGACACCATCCGCAGCTGGGTTGAGTGACAGCCACCCATACTGGGGGGTGTCACCCTCCCAGGCTGTGGGGGGTGTCTGATTGGCTGGCTGTGGGATGCCCAGTC